>BCGE01000005.1:834684-916585 GCA_001599155.1 Wickerhamia fluorescens | reverse complement strand
GAAATATTGTTAGGGAGAAATAGTGCTAGGGAAAAATAGTGTTAGGAGGAAATAGCGTTAGGGGAAATAGCGTTAGGGGAAATAGTATTAGGGAAACAGCGCCAGTGAGAAATAGTGTCAGAGAGAAATTGTCAGAAAAAGAGTTAGGGAGAAATAGCGTTAGGAAAACAGCGCCAGGGAGAAATAGTGTCAGAGAGAAATAGTGTCAGAGAGAAATAATGTCAGAGAGAAATAGTGTCAGAGAGAAATAGTGTCAGAGAGAAATAGTGTCAGAGAGAAATAGTGTCAGAGAGATAAATTGTCAGAAAAAGAGTCAGGGAGAAATATTGTCAGAAATAATGTCGGGGAGAAATAGCATCATAGAAAAATACTTTCAGAGAGAAATAGTGCTAGGGAAAAATAGCGCCAGGCAGAAATAGCGCCAGGGAGAAATAGTGCTAGGGAAAAATAGCGCCAGGAAGAAATAGTGCCAGGGGAAAAATAGCATCAGGGAGAAATAATGTTAGGGGAAATAGTGTCAGAGAGAAATAGTGTCGGGGAGAAATCTTGTCAAAAAAATCAATGAGAAATAGTGCCGGGGAGAAATAATGTCAGGAGATAGTTGTATCGGAGATTAATAATGTCAAGGAGATGTGGTGTCTCACATACTTTGTGTCGGTTAAACCGCGTTAAACCACGTTAATATTTATTAATCTAAATTTGAAATTTAATTATCCGTTTAATGTATTTGCAGCCTTGTTGTTTATTTTCTCTCCAACACTGGGGTTCTGGAGTTTTAAGCCATTAATTCTTAATGCGAATTCTCTATGCAATTCCTAGCACTTCTCATACCATCAACTACCATACTCCAATTAAAACTTTATCAGTTATCTGAAAATCTGATAATAAAGTTCAAAAGATGGACACTTTACAAAATTTATGATTGTGCTGCTGTGTTTTCAAACTTTTTACCTCATGATTACATATATGTTTATCGCTGTATACAATAAATTAACAAAAAATAGAGCTTGAGGAAGAATAAGACCTAATTGGTGAAGTACAAAAAATGACGAATTTTCTAGATATTGTATAGTTTATTTTGCTCAAATCATTTTACTGATCACCTATTTGAAATAATTTTATCATTCATTTTGCTACATATTATCAAACAAAATCTTATCCTCACAATATTTTAAATTTCACATGGACGATAATTTAAATACTACTCTCATAATATTTTAAATAAAACATCCGATAAATAATGCCATAATTTATAGCATCTATCTTTCCAAGATTTTTTTTCTCAGGCGATCATAAAGTACGGTACGGCAAAATATTAATCCGCTCTCCGCTTATTCGTTTATTTTGGTAGTGCAACAAAGTATCGTCATACCACGTCTATTATCCCTTACCCCTCCCCCACCCCCATACTTTGAGGGTAATTATCCCGTGGTTTCACAATAATTATGAATTTCCCGAGGCTTTGTTCAAAAAAAGTCTGCTTAATATGATGCAATACATAGACTAGCACGATTCTCGCTACTGCTCCACACTCTTCACAAATACCGTTGAGTTTTGTTTCAGTGCTCTGGTTAATGGCCTTCGTCACTCTCTGTATCCCGGAATAATTGCTTTACGAAAAGATGACCGGAAAAAAGATGACCGGAAAAAACCAACAACAGAACAAAACAACAAAACGGAAAAATTGTATTCATAGTACCTCCCCTCCTCCCCGGACTTTTCCGCCCCACCGTCACCAGATATTGTACGCAAGGAAACGTCGTTAACGTAACCTAAAAAGAAGATCAGGTGGCTTTTTCGGAGAGTTATCGACCCTGCTCGCCCTCATCGCATGCTTCTTTTCTTATTGTTGTTGCTGTTCTTCTCAACCCGTAAGCTACTTCTTCGGGCGTGCTCATGGCCCTTGTTTTATTAGCCGTTCGGTGAAGTGTTACATCTCCTTATACGCCAAAAACAATTTATTGAGCTTCGCACGTACCAGTTCTGCTGGGCGCAACACCATCACCTGGTGGATGGTTGGGCTAATGGCTTCACCCGAAAGTATAAAGGCAGCACAGGTTGCCACAATATTGTTACCACCACCACACTTCAATTGAAGCACTTTTCATTTTAATACACACAAAGAAAACAAAACTGCAATGGTACACTTGGGCCCCAAACCTCCTCAGCACAGAAAGGGTACATTCACCGATGTACCAGAGAAGTTGATGGACGAGCTCCACGAACTCGAGAAGTTGTTGACAGTTTCTCCTCAAACATTAAAGGACATCACCGCCCATTTCGTAACCGAATTGGAGAAGGGTTTATCCAAGGCAGGTGGTAACATTCCCATGATCCCAGGTTGGGTTATGGACTTCCCTACCGGTAAGGAAACCGGAGACTACTTAGCCATTGACTTGGGTGGAACCAACTTGAGAGTTGTTTTGGTCAAGTTGGGCGGTAACCGTGACTTTGACACCACCCAGTCCAAGTTTTCCTTGCCCAGCAACATGCGTACTGCCAAGCTGGAGGAGTTGTGGACTTTTATCGCTGACTGCTTGAAGAAGTTTGTTGACGAGGAATACCCCGAGGGTGTTGACAAGCCTTTGCCATTGGGATTCACTTTCTCCTTCCCTGCTTCCCAGAGCCGTATTAACGAAGGTATCTTGCAGAGATGGACCAAGGGTTACGACATTGAAGGCGTAGAGGGCCAAGATGTCGTTCCCATGTTGCAAGATGCTATCAAGAAGGTTGGCGTCCCCATTGAGGTCGTAGCCTTGATCAACGACACCACCGGTACTTTGGTGGCTTCTATGTACACTGATGGTGAGGCCAAGATGGGTTTAATTTTCGGAACCGGTTGCAATGGTGCCTACTACGATGTAGTCAACTCCATTCCCAAGTTGGAAGGCTTGGTCCCCGAGGATATCCCCCAGGACTCTCCAATGGCTATCAACTGCGAGTACGGTGCCTTTGACAACGAACACAAGGTCCTTCCTCGTACTAAATACGACATTCAGATCGATGCCGAGTCTCCTCGTCCTGGCCAACAGGCTTTCGAGAAGATGATTTCTGGCTACTACTTGGGTGAAGTTATGAGATTGATTTTGCTTGAGTTGGCAACAGAGAAGAAGCTTATTTTTGCCAACCAGCCCTTGGAGAAGTTGCAACAGACCTTTATTTTGGACACCTCCGTTCCCGCAAGAATTGAGGAGGATCCATTTGAGAACTTGCTGGACGTCCAAGAGTTATTCATGGAATTGCTCGGCATCCAGACTACCACCGGTGAGCGTAAGCTTATTCGCCGTCTTGCTGAGTTGGTTGGCGAGCGTTCTGCCCGTCTTTCCGTCTGTGGTATCGCTGCTATTTGCACTAAGCGTGGCTACACTACAGGTCACTGTGCTGCTGACGGTTCTGTCTACAATAAATACCCTGGTTTCAAGGAACGTGCTGCTCGCGGGTTGAGAGACATTCTTGAATGGGAAACCGCAGAGGACCCTATTATCATTGTTCCTGCTGAAGACGGTTCTGGTGTCGGTGCTGCTATCATTGCAGCTTTGACTGAGAAGAGATTGAAGGCTGGCTTGTCAGTTGGTGTTGTTTCCAAATAAAATGTATATTTTGTATAGATTGTAGAGAGTCTGAAGACTAGAAAAAAAGAGCCCATGATGAATATAATGAATAATATCACAACTATTTCTTTTTGAACATGTCAGCAGTTAACGAAACACCATTAAGTCAATTTGGCTCTCAGATCCCCCAAGGAGAAAGTGTAGACCAGCAGGATGCTGTTGAGCAAGCTGCTGTTGAGCAGGAGGTTGAAGTATCCAGCTTTCTGGCTGTTTTGGTTAAGCAGCAAGGCGATATCGAACCGGCGAGTATGTCGACGGCAACACGCCACTCTGGAGTTGTTGGGGTGAATGAGGGATTGGACATTTGGAAAATACTCAGGAGTGGTGCTATTAATCTTATTCTTCCTTTTATCAATGGTGTAATGTTGGGATTCGGTGAAATCTTGGCTCACGAGATTGGGTTTCGCTATAATTGGGTAGGAGCAAAGGTCCAGCCACCTAGAAGAATTGCGCAGAGAAAGTCCCAGTTCTTGTAAGTTTATAGTGTGCACTATTTGCCGGATGAACTCCTTCCACTAGACTTAGGGGTATTGATAATACGATTGAATGAAAAATGTATTTTGAGTATGATTCGCGCAACCTTGTTTCACAAGAGGTTGAAAAGTGTGTAACGAAGGAATGGATAGTGTAATGAATAAAGTTATTGAATAATGATGCAAGCTTAGTAGTGGGCTACATGAGGAAGAAGGGGATCATTTAGTGCAATTCAAAAAATTAACAAGGTATATGGTGAAGGATATTATTAGAATGGCAACGTTGATTATGGTGAAAGTTTTAAAATGAGAGTTATTTAAAATGATGAAGATTGTTTAAAATGATGAGGATTGTTTAAAATGATGAGGATTATTTAAAATGAATAGTATTGTTTTGCGTTAAGAATTTGATTAACTTAAAAAAACGGTCTGGTTCAATAATTAGTGTTTTTGATGCGTTGGAAATATCATAATTGGTGTATAATAATAATTTGATTCGTTTTGGAATGATAATTTGATAAATTATAAAACAATAGTTTGTTGAATTATAAGATGGCAACTTGGTCTGCTATCAAATAACGATTTGTTCAACTATAAGGTTGATAATTTGATCAAATATAAAACAACGCCTACAGTGACTATCAAATAATAACCTGCTTAGATATAGAATTGAAAATTGAAATTATTAAATAACAATTTGACCAACAATATAATTCAAATCAATAGCAATATATTTCTAAACCAACAAACGCTATTCAATCAACAATACTATTCAATCAACAATAATATTCAACTAACAAAATTCTTCTCAATTGCTGATTCCATTATATTAATAATTATAATAAAAAGAGATATTCACTATACAACCCATGAATAAAGAATTATCAAATATTTTGCCATGAACTCTATCGAATTATTAAATGGCTACAAAATAACCCAGAATTTTATTTCACCAACCAAAACACTATTTAAGTATATTTTCCGAGATACCCTACTAATGGCTGAATGTTTCATAAGGCTCTGCAGAGACTTATATTTAGTTTACAGTTATGACTCTTTGAAAAAACCCCAGAAGCCCGATTTTCGAGCAAACACCACCGTTGAATTTGCATTATACCTTTTACACCAGTCTGAACAAGCTTAACTTGTCCTTTTTGTCCTTTTTGTTGTTTTCGTTGTTTTCACCATTTTCACCATTTTGGTATGGCTCATTTTGTCGTTCTTGAAGTCAATACAAAAAGGTGATTGGAAAATTTAAAATCTTCATCTCAAGGTTCAACATATTTGATCATGTCAGAGAATAACCGTATTGAAAGCGATGCCTTTGGGGAAATTGCAGTTGCCAGTGATAAATACTGGGGAGCCCAATCCCAGAGATCATTAGGCAATTTTGACATAGGTGATATTCGGATGCCAGAACCAATTATCAGAGCTTTTGGTATCTTGAAGAAGGCAGCAGCGATAACCAACCAGGAACTCGGTCTTTTGGATCCCAAGTTATCAGAAGCTATACAGCAGGCAGCAGGAGAAGTAGCAGAGGGAAAATTGTCGAGCCATTTCCCATTGGTGGTGTTTCAGACTGGATCAGGTACTCAGAGTAACATGAACGCTAACGAAGTAATTCTGAATCGTGCAATTGAGATTTTGGGCGGCGAGATGGGTTCCAAAAAGCCAGTTCACCCCAACGACCATTGTAATATGTCTCAGTCGTCCAACGATACATTTCCTACGGTAATGCATATTGCCGCTGTTACGGAGGTTTACCAGAACTTGTTGCCCAAACTTGGTGATTTACGCGATTCGTTTGCTGCTAAGACTGCTGAGTTCGAACATATTATCAAGATTGGCCGTACCCACTTGCAAGACGCCACTCCGTTAACTTTAGGCCAAGAATTTTCTGGCTACGTGCAACAATTGTCTTTTGGCATCCAGCGCATTGAACAGGTATTGCCTCGCTTATCTTTTTTGGCACAAGGTGGTACTGCAGTCGGTACTGGTCTCAATACTGCTCGTGGGTTTGATGTCAAGGTAGCACTGCATGTTTCTGCCTTGACTGGCTTGAAATTTGAAACCGCGCCTAACAAGTTTGAGGCCTTGGCAGCCCACGATGCGTTTGTGGAGGCTTCTGGTGCTTTAAACACTTTGGCTGTGTCATTGTTTAAAATAGCCAACGACATTCGTTACTTGGGCTCAGGTCCTCGCTGTGGATACGGCGAGTTATCTTTGCCAGAAAATGAACCTGGTTCATCTATTATGCCAGGTAAAGTGAACCCTACCCAGTGCGAGGCTATGACCATGGTTTGCGCACAAGTTATGGGTAATCATACCACCATTACGTTTTCAGGTGCTTCGGGTCAATTCGAATTGAATGTCTTCAAGCCTGTAATGGCATACAATTTGCTTACTTCGGTACGCTTATTGGCTGATGCCTGTAAATCATTTAGATTAAACTGTGTGGAGGGAATTGTTGCCAATGAGGAAAAAATTGCAAAGGTGTTGCACGAGTCTTTGATGTTGGTAACAGCATTGAATCCTAAAATTGGATACGATAATGCTTCAAAGGTTGCGAAAAACGCTCATAAAAAGGGCTTGACCCTCAAGCAATCATGTTTGGAGTTAAACATGTTGACAGAGGAAGAATTTGATGAATGGGTAAGACCTGAAAAGATGATTGGACCCAAGGATTAGTGCTGATACATAAGTACCCGAGATAGTATATAGTTAAAGGATGTTTTTTTTTACATTATGAGTTGTACTAGGAAATGAGAAACTAGTGATCCTTGAAGCTAGCGGGAGCGTATTTATATAATCTCAACATCCCCAAACGAAGTGCTGGCTCTTTATATAAACTTTGATCAAGTACAACCTTCTTTGTGGATGTGGGTATTCATGTAATGGTCTATTGGGCGTAGTTTGGAGCATAATAAAATGTTCACCTGAAGTTTTTATAACCAGGCATTACCACTAATAAGAAAAAACACAAGAGATACAAAAGCATGTGTTATCCACGCTTTCAATTTTGAGTGTAGTGGTAATTAAATGAATTAAATGAATTAAATAATTTATTGTTCCCTAGTTCTTGGTAGTGAATTGAGTCGGCAATAAGCTTTAAGGTTTAGTTCTTGCTATATATACTACCATACAGCAAAATCAGTAAGACAGGATACAATGAATTTTCAAAAAGATGAACTGAACAAAAATGCAACAAGTAAGGCATAGTTTGCGGATTTTGCTAGAATAAAGCATACGCTGATTTCTCTACCCACAAGCAAAGGATTGGTGGCTCGTGTTTATAAAAAAGATTATTAGTACAAGACCATAAAATTTGTACTTTGCCGGGAACTTGTACTTTACCGGGAATTTCTAATTCAACCAATGTAATACTTATGCTTGAGGCAAATTTTATCTTGTGTTCAATATTGTCAAAGTTAAATAAGCCAACATGGAAATTTGATCAGAATTTGCAAAAATTTATCATTGGCATGATTTTATATAAATGATACTTTAAAAGCAGACATCTGATTCCAAAATAATCCTTATAACAGACTAATGTTGTACCAACGATGGTGTAATTCCAAAATTTGCCACATAGTGGCAAAAAGAAGTACTAGCGCAATATTAGTAAAGCTTTACAGCTTGCTCATAGTCTTGATCCAAAATTTGGCGAGCTAAAAAGCCGCATAGTGGCAAATCGGTATATGATACAATACACTTTAATATTAATCAACTCTCTTATAAATTCCCAGATACCATGCATCAACAGATTCTCGCTATTTTGAAATAAGTGTTATATAAAACCAGTATATCATAAAATACCTGTACCTCAGAGAGTATATTATGATAGTAAACACAAAGAAAAATTGAACTGTAACCATTATTCCAACGAAGTAACTTTTAGAACAAAGGCACTGAGTTTTGAAGCAACTCAAATAGCATATTTTGACAAGATTCTTGCTAGTTGAGGAAAGTGTTTAATCATCCTTATTCACATTATAGCACAGTATAACGCGGCGAGGAATTGAGTTGATTTTTAAATCGTTAAAACCGAAAAAGCAATTGGGTATAACCTTTTGCTTTTTTGGCGATTATTGTAGGCAATTATGCAATTTATACGCTTTATCAGTAATTGCGGGTTTGGACCGTGTAGCCCACTAAAAGTTTTGCAGCGATTCAAGTTCAGTATTAATTGCTTATAGCGAGTGTATTCCTTATGCAAAAAAAAAAAAACACTGTGCTACTATCAAACGGAAAATAAATAGTAAATAAAACAATGAAGTACTCTGTTTTGTATGATTTAAAGTCCTAATTTGAAGAAATCAAATTCTGTGTGACTTCCAAGTAGTATCATGCATATTATTCAATCAAAATATAATGTATAGTTTTATTCAACTCGACAGTAGTGGAAAGAAATAAGGAATGCTAGCTAGACTTTTTTCAGAAACTTCCAAGTTTTTTAAAGCAGCCTTTATCTTTATGGTATTTTGCGAATTTTCTTCACAATGTTAATCATCTTTAGTACATACTTTGCTTTCTCTATTTTTTTACAACACCACCCTTTTATTGTAAACTTTGAATGATTTGATAGTTCTGACTTTTGTCAAATCTTAGTCTTTTGAATAAATAACCATTAATATGAAATAACCATCAATATGAAATAACCATCAATATGAAATAACCATTAATATGAAATAACCTTCGTATTTTTACCACAACCTTCATATTCTTATATCTCTCACCTCTCTATAACCCAAATATTTTTAAAACTCTACCCTTCTCTCTATTCTGCCTGAGACCGTATCCCCTCTCGTTCGCTAAATACTTCATACTCTCTATTCCTGCCCACTGGAAACCGCTTTTTCTCGCCACACCCAGTACATTGGTGTACCAATACGTCATTATGTGAAGCCTTCATTTTTGACAAGTTTTCAATAGAAATCTCAACCGATAGCCCTGGTATCAAGTGTTGGTGACACTTTTTGCAAATCGTCCGCTTAAACGCCGGAGTAAGCTTCAAAACCGTTTTTTTGGCCACCAACCCTGCGTTCCTAGCCATATTTCGGGAAAGAACTTGATATTTAGAGCTCAATGCCATCTGGCTAGACACCTGGTAGAGGTATGAGATCCTGGAATAGTGATCCTTGTTGGGAATCACTCGCGGAGCTTTTCCCTTCTTGTCACCCTTCTTGTCGCCCTTTGCCATTTTATGGAGCTTTTCAAGAGTAGTGTGCCTGGAGGTGCTGAGGACTGTTTGAGTGGCAAACTCTGATGGGGGCGATTGGAAGGTGCATTTTGGTGGTTGCCACCGAGATTTTTTGGTTGAAAAAAATCATCGCCAACAGGTTTATCACCAAGTTAAACCACACAAATAGCCTTTAGAGATCATTATGAGTGGCTACGATAGTGCATTATCTATCTTCTCGTACGTTTTGAAGCTGGAATCGTCTTTTTGGCGGCAAATTCTGAGCATTATTGGGCACTTTCAACTAACTTTTCTATAGGCCAGATGGGCATGTTTTCCGTATGTCAATGAATATACCGTGATTGTTGTTGATACTAACTGAAATATAGAGGTTGAGTATGCTTCGGAAGCCGTGAAGCGTGGAACGTGCGCTGTGGGCGTGAAGGGAAAGGAAGTTGTGGTGTTGGGGTGTGAAAAGCGCACCACACTTAAATTGCAAGACCCCCGTATCACCCCCTCCAAGATCTGTAAGATTGACAACCATGCGTTATTGGCCTTTGCCGGTTTAAATGCTGATGCGCGTATTTTGGTAGACAAAGCGCGAGTAGAGGCTCAATCGCATCGCTTGACGTTGGAAGATGCGGTGCTGATCGAATACTTGACTAAGTACGTGGCAGGAGTACAGCAAAAGTACACACAATCTGGAGGTGTTAGACCCTTTGGAATCGCCACCATCATTGCTGGCTTTGATTCCAATGACAATGTCCCAAAATTGTACCAGACAGAGCCATCCGGTGTTTATAACGCGTGGAAAGCGCATGCCATCGGTCGCTCATCAAAAACTGTCAAAGAGTTTTTGGAAAAACACTACACTGAAGAATTGAGTGACGACGACACCGTCAAGTTGACCATCAAGTCGTTGTTGGAGGTTGTGCAAACCGGAGCCAAAAATATCGAGGTTTCGGTGTTGCGCCCAGGCAACCAGATCCAAAAATTGACGGTAGATGAGATTAAAACATTTGTAGATCAAATCGAAGCCGAGAAGGAAGCTGAAGCCGAGAAGAAGAAACCAAAGTCTAGAGATTAAATGTGTATTTTTTTTGCTAATGTACATCGATTCCGTTACTTACGTTTAGGCTTTTTACCCTTGCCAGTCTTGGGTTCAGCCTTTCGCTTATTATTTTTGTTATTGTCATTGGTCTTTTCCTTGGATATAACAGTGAAAAACCCGTCAAGGCGCCCTTGTACACCACTCTTCAACCCTTTTTTTAATTTTTCAGCACCGCTGCGTATTCTGTCTTCGCTGAAACCCTTTTCCTTTACCATGTACTCAACCAATCCCTCTACATCTGGTTCCTTCCATTTCAATGAAACCTCGCTGGCTTTTGTAACCTCTGGGTCCAAAAACAACTGGCGAGCCTCCGCGTATGGCCAGTTTTCAGGCACTTTGAACTTTGTTTTGTCAGGGTTGGCATTTATGAATTCCACAATCTTGTCCAAGGACCCATGCTCCTTGATGAGCTTAAAAGCAGTAACAGGTCCCACGCCTTTAATGGTCTCACAGTAATCACATCCAAGTAATATACAAAGGTCAATAAATGTTTCCTTGGTCATTTCCATACCTTCCATGGCTGCTTTGTAGGTGATCTGATCGATTGGCATTTTACGGGCCTCGGAAAATGTCAAGTGTCTCAAGAGCTGTGGTGGTTCATAGCATAGCGTATCCATATCTTCAGAAGCAGCTGCATAAACTTTACCGCCTCTTGCCAATTCAGCACACTGTGCTTCTGCTTCGCAGGGAGCATTCACATAGGGAATTCCCATCAATTCAAGCAACTTCTTGGCTTCGTCATTTTGTTCACGCGAAACACGCACAAGTCGCTTTTCAAATTTCATCATATCCTCCACAGTCCCCGTATCTTTGATTGCGTCAATCTGCTTCTGCGCCTCCTCTCTTTTAAGCAACCGCTTTTCCAACTCACCGCCTTTAAGTACCGGTGGTTTCCCATCAAAGACAAACGCAGGCTTGATATTGTTTTCAACCAACCTAATTGTCCGGTAAAACATACCGCTCAAATGAGACGTAGTCTCTCCATTCTCGTTCGTCAACTGCTGACCATCGGACTGACGCACCGCAATTAAGAATTGATACAAGCACATTGAAGCATCAATGGCTACTTTACGACCAAACAAATTCTTCAATTGGAACTCCTGGAACGCCCCAGGAGCATGTTCCTTGATAAGCTGATTAAGACCTATTTGTTAGCATCCTTGTTTAATCCATTACAATACTCCATCTTCAACAGTATATACGTACCCTTAACACCCATTAGCGATTGATGGGTAGAATCTCAAGATTTTTTTTTTTGTTCATCGTTTGATTTTCATATCTTAAACTGCATACGTTTATATATTAAACTCTTCACTACATAGCAGTAATACAGTGCATTCACTCAGTGACACAATGTAGCACCTCAAGAATACAGTATATTCCCTAAATGTATTCCCAATATCAACACAGCCCTTGAAGAAGAAAGCATCAAAAAAACAGGGAAAGAAATGGGTTTTCTTTAGATTCAAGAGCGTGGTGCAGCGCTTGCAGTTAAAGGCTGTGGCTTTAAGTCCAGTTGCAGTGTTTGAGCTTGAATGGGAACCAGTTGTCGGTTGAGACTGGTATTTTCCTTAAGCGCAATTAACTGCTTGCATCTGAAACGCTCGTAGTGAACTAAAGCAGTAGTTTCGATTAAATCTTGCAAGTGAGTGCGGGTTAAAAAGTCCCGTAAAAACACAAACTCGCACTGACTGATGTCTTCAATGTTGATGGCGCCCCATTTGGTTTTTCTTCCGCGCACAAACTCACCGTTAATTTGGATTTCGCGCTCGGAACCGGCTACAGCGAATGGAATGAGAGATTTGATATCCTCGTTGAGCTGGCGCTCATCGTCATACAAATCGGCGCTGTCATAAGGATAAATGTTGAAGTTGTACCTGACAAACTCATTTTGCAAGAGCTTTTTGAATTCCGTTCTTTCGTCAATAGTGAGTGAATCTGACTTGGCGATAACAGGCACAACATTGGCAATTTCCGACAACTTTCTTAAAGCCTGTACATCTAAGGGACGCAAAGGCTTGCCATTTGGCGCAATGAAATACAAAACACAGTGTACCCTCGTGTCGGGAATATGGGGCTCGCGTGTAGCCGTCAATTCCTTACGCAAAAACTGCGAATTCTGCTCTTTAATATACTTCACTAGCGGCTCCCAGCACTTTTCGTTATTTATCTGATCACCAAACCCAGGCGTGTCAATCACATTGATGTTAAGACGAACGTTGTTCTCCACCAACTGGTGTGACAGAACTTTAATCTCTGTGGTTTTTTCAATCTGCTCACTGGCTTCTGTGCGACCATTCGACTGCACAAGTTTTGACGAAAACAATGTATTCACCAAAGTGCTCTTCCCAAGTCCAGAACGTCCAACCGACATGATATTAAACTGAAACCCACGTTTCAACAACCGGTTTTCAATCTGTGTAGTAATGCTATCAAACCCAACATACTTTCTCGGTTGAGTTGGATGAAGATCCTCGGCTGTAGACATTGTAATAGAAAATATATCGTTTCTTCTGCTGTTTATGTTCAAGTATCAGCTTTGGGCTCCCAAAAAAGACGTGTTAAAGCTTCAAATAGACGCGTTAAAGCTTCAAATTAACCTGTTTATCTCCTTAACGAGTACCGTCAGAGTGTCCTGTTTATGTTCTACAAATCTTCAGTTAGAATTCTGTCATCGTACACGACCTGTTTTGAACTTCTCTCTCTTTTTCTCTCTCCCTTTTTTACTATGGGGTCGTGCATCGAACAATTGAGATTATCACCAAAAGGTTAAAAAAATTTCGCCAAGAGGACCAAACCAGCTGGAGAGAACAGAGGTTCAGGAGTTCCAGATAACTATATTCAATGTCGATGCTGTTAAGACTTGCTGGGGCAATTCCGGAAACAATACTCGGACTTTTGCCGAAATTACCTCTGATCTCGGTAAAAATAGGATGGTCTGTGGGTAATTCAAGATTGGAGGAATTGAAGAAACAAATCGAAGAGAATGAAGGAGTACCTCCGTTTATGATTGATAATGGAACCATTGTACAAGCAGCACCTAAGAAAAAGATGTCATATAGAAGACACCGGACTAAGTTGTACGCTCCAGGAAATAAACAGATCAAAGAGCTTCATAATATAGTGAGATGCCCAGCGTGTGGACATGTCAAGCGTCTGCATTTCATGTGTATGCACTGTTTTGCAGAGATCAAGACATTTTTGAAGGGCAAGAAGCGTGAAAACGGATTGCTTAAGGAGTCGCGTAACCCTCAGACTGATTTAGATCCTTTGGACGAGCGTATATTGTACCCCGGAAGGCACGTATCAGAAGAGGAAAGAAAGTTGAGAGATAAGGAGTGGGTTCCACAAAGAGAGGAACCGTTGTTGTATGATGCAAAGCAGCGCTTTTCCAAATAAACCATGTATATATTTACAATTTAAATTCAAAAAATTGCATAATTTAAGATTAAAAAAAATTGGATGATCTCAGATGATAAATGGGTAGGTTTTATCTGGCAATATGGTATAAAGGGAATCGTAGAGGTTGAGAGAAAAGTTAATTTAGAATATTTTGGTTTGTAACTGAAATTTAGTGTGACTAAAACCTTTTTGAACCCATAAACCTCTCTTGTATCGAAAAAGGGAAATATGGTGTGAGGTACGATCGTTTTGCTTTTAAATAAAATATTTGTATTATTAAAGGTGATATCTGAAATATACCTTAAAAAAGCACCAACTATGTATTTGGAAAGCTTTCATCTAAGTATTTTAAAAACAAGCTAAATCGAAACTATAATTCGAATGGATCTTTGTTCAACATGAACTATAAATCAAGATCAACTTTGATTCAAGATCAACTATAATCTAAAACAAACTATGGTCCAAGACGAACTATGGTCCATGCAGATTCGGGAGAGTCGCGTCTAAAGGATAACCTGTCATGTAAGCGACTGGGTCTTCCTTGCCAAAACTCAATCTCTAAAGGCACAATACGTACACCACCCCAATACTCCGGGCACGGGATTTCATTGTCGGATAAAGAAGAAAATTTCTCAGTGTAATGGGAATTGAGCAGCTCTAATTCATCTCGGGAGTTTATAGTTTGTGATTGCGGTGATGCCCACGCTCCGATTTTAGAACCACGGGGACGAGTGGCAAAATACCTTTCGCTAATTTCACGGCTTACGCTCTCCATTAAGCCTTCAACTCGGACTTGTCTCTGCAATTGAGGCCAGAAGAAGTTGAGTGATGCAAACTTGTTACTTTGGTAGTCTTGACCTTTTTTAGAGCTATCCCAATTAGAGTAGATAATGAATCCAGAGTGATCCAATTCCTTCAACAAAACAACACGCGAAGAAACCCTTCCCTCTGGCATCCGCACTGTTGATAATGTTGTACACTCCGGAATCAGTTCGGCACTTGCGGAGCCTGAATCCTGTGCTTGCTTAAACCAGTCATGAAATTGGTCGAACGGATCATTTCCAATTTCATTTTCATTAAGGTGCCCCTTAGTATACTGATAAGTCTTTGGAGCAAAGATTATTGGCTTTTCTGGCGCAGTACCAGTTGAATTAGACATTTTTGATAATTTATAGACTGTGTGGCTAATAGGAAATCGGCTTATACGTCTAAACATCGACAAACATAAATTTTATAGTGGCCAGTTTTTTTCCAAAGACAATCAACTATATTTATTATAAGTAATTATATCACATTTTCAAATACCAACTGCAAATTTCCCAAAAAAATGACTCAAAGCGCTTGGTAAATAGTTGCTAGATAAAACACAATAGAAAATTTAATATCTGCGTTACCTTTTTTTCCCATTTCCCCTAAACATATACCCAATATTACCAGAGGTTAACTTTGCTAAGCTCTCCCACTCATATTTTGTTCAGTGTTACTATCTGTTTTTTCAGTAATATTTCGTATCTAATGATAGACCCAGAAAGCACAATGTATTTCTGTATATTAAATAAAGCAGATGGTAGCAAACAAATCTCACTATATCAAGAGAATTTTGTTGTACCAGGCTCTTAATTCTAATAATATCATTTTGCAGCCGCCCTAGGCACAAAAGTTTTGTGGAGTGATAAAAAAGAATGCAGATGAGTTTGAAAAACTTCAAGAATCACCTGTTTATATATCAAGGTACAACATGATTAGGCCTGAGGACGTACCAGCTAACCTCAGTACTGGGAGTGATAGCAAAAAGAGAAAGGTTAATCATTCGGAACAGAAATACCCAAATAACCCTAGAAATGTATCACTTTTCACACAAAGTAGTCGTCATCCATTGAATGTTAAACCCAGTGGTAATGCATATTTACCAGGTTCAGATAGTACTTGTACAGGGTTATCTAAAGAGCAGCAATTAGGTTATTTGTCAGTGTTTCCCGATGAGCTAATAATGACCCTTTTATCATACGTAACAGATATACCAACTCTTAAAAATTTATCGCATACTTCTCGAGTGATGTATGCATACTTGTATGACGAGGAGTTGTGGAAAAAGTTGTACATTCAAAAGTTCAATGATGGGAAAACTGAGCCCAAGTGGTTTGGATCATGGAGGTGTACAGTGTTACTGTTGCCTCTGGAGTATCAAGCCAACTTCCAGTTACCCAATAACTTACTTTGCTCTGATTTGTTGTACAGGCCATTTCAATGCTCTCAAATCAACTACCAGCAAATATTCCAGAAAATAATCAAGGAGGAAGAAGTTTATCATCTCGATGCAATGCAAAATAAGCTAAAGTCTCTTCCACCAGGGAGAATACAACGGATTCAAGAATCCATAATCACAGTTGATTGTTTTAATGAAGAGTACCATGATATCCCATTTATTTTGACCAATCCTGACAATAACAGATGGCCGAAATGGAATTTAGATGTTTTGCACCAAAGGTTTTCTGACGTAAAGTTTAGACAGGAAGCTGTAGAATGGAATTTAGCATTATACTCCAAGTACTTGCGCAGCAACTCGGATGAAAATCCGCTATACCTTTTTGATTGCAATAGCGCTGCTATGAAAACATTAAAACATGAGTATAAGGCTCCTGAAATTTTTACGCAGGACCTATTTACTATGTTCAACATGGGTGATTCACGCAAGGGCTGTCGTCCTGATCATGCATGGTTAATTGTAGGACCCCAACGTTCTGGGTCGACATTTCACAAAGATCCCAACTACACATCAGCATGGAATTCTGTATTAACAGGGAGAAAGTTGTGGATTATGTTACCTCCACACATTACGCCACCTGGTGTAGGTACTGATGAAGAAGAGAGTGAAGTAACCTCACCTGTTGGTATTGCCGAGTGGGTAATATCAGGATTTTTCAATGACGCATTAAAGATAGATGAATGCCAAATAGGTATAACCTTTCCTGGTGAGTGTATGTATGTACCGTCAGGGTGGTGGCATTCTGTAATTAATTTGGATGATTCGGTAGCCTTGACTCAAAACTTTGTTCCTACATCCAAGTTACCTAACGCATTGAATTTTTTAAAGAATAAACGGTCCCAGCTTAGCGGATTTCACCCTAGTCAAGTCAAGGTTGCGTTGGATTATGTGATTGATGTGATGTTGGATGGTAAGCCCCAAGAAAGCGAGAATATTGTGAAATTAAAGGAGTACCGTTCAAAATTTAACTCGCTTGAATTGGGCTCTCAATTGATAGATGAAGACTGCGGCGAGATATTGTGCTCTCAATTACCGCCTATGCCTATATTTGAGCTTTTCAGTGAGCTCATGATCCTCAATGGACAGAAGGAGAAATTAGACAGCGCATTACAAACTTTAGTTAAGTTGGAAAAGAAAAATCACCAGCTCAAGACTGGAAAAAGTGAAGCGTGGGAGAAGCTTACTGAAGCTTCCAACACTGGTAGCCAATTTCAATTTGGCTTTGGTTTGGATGAGAGTAGTGATGAAGAATAAGGACGATATCAAGGCTGATGTGGTATGTTCAAAATGTTTGCCATGCTTGCATTGGTGATAATAATATTTGATGTGTACTCTGAGGCAGATCAGGTTCCAAATCTGGGCTAGTTTCACGGCAGCGATGAAGTTTAAAACGCACACGACTACTGAAGAATGTTCCACATTGCTTGCATGGCAAATAATGAGGTATTTTTTTTACGCCTAATGCTTTTTGAAGTAATTTTGTCTTATAGATTAAATCTGACACCCTTATTTGGATCTGGATTGTTCTTTGATATATTGAACATCGCGAATCCGACTCTTCGCTCTCTTCTTTTCCCTCGTTGTATTGGTTCATTTGCGTAACGTGTATTTTTAGGTGCGAAGAGAACACTCTTGAGTCATCAAAACAAATGCCACATTGTGGACAGTGCAACTTGCCTACCAGGTAAGAATATGCGCTCATCAGATAAGCAGTTTTATCAGCCAGATCATATTCGGTACCACGCGCGAACTCATCATTGTATTCAAATATTTGTGAACATTCAACATACTTTGCACCAGAACCAGTGCATCCATTGTAGCTGTTACATCCACCGAGCAGCATCCCGCATTGAGCGCAACATTCCGATCCAGTTGATGTCTTGGACCCGATCATTGGTAAGACATGTTGTAGATTAGTCTTTACTGGGACTGGAGACGCGTCTACCAGCGATTGGACTGTAGTTTCTTCAAAGCTATCTATGTATGAGGTGTTAACACTCACATCCCCTCGGTATAGGAGGCCCAATTGGCGAGGTACTCGTCTTCCAATGTCAAAACCAGCCATTACCAAGAGTATAGTAATAGCTTCTATAAATTTTTCAACTTTTTTGCAGCATTTTAGCCTCTACAAGGTATAAGGTTTTTAAGGATTTAGGCGACATTTCTGCCGCTAATCATATTCATGTATATAAATGATACTTAAAACTTCTGGATCTGCTCAAAGAAGGCTTTACCCTGAATTTCAGCGATCTCCAACTCCAACTTGGAAGGCTGGCGAGAACCGTCGGGACCAGCAAAGGAACCAGCACCCCAAGGAGAGCCACCGTGGACCTCATCGAATGAGGTCAATTGGCCAAAGCTCTTACCATAACCCAATGGCACAAAGGTGATACCATGGTGAACCAAGCATGAAAGAGCATTCATGATGGTAGCTTCTTGACCACCACCGGGAGTACCAGTGGAGACGAAAGCACCAGCAACCTTACCGTACAAAGCACCCTTAGCCCACAAGCCACCAGTGGCATCCCAGAAGGCCTTGAATTGAGCAGGGTAGTTACCATATCTGGTGGGGATACCAAACATGAAAGCGTTGTACTCCAACAAGGTGTCGTTAGTGGCAATTGGGTAGTCAGGCTTGGGAGGAGCATGCATCAAGCCCAAGACCTCCTTTGGCAAGGTCTCTGGTACCTGGTAAATGGTTGCCAGACCACCTGCAGCCTCGATACCAGCCTTAACACTTTCAGCCATACGAGCAATGTGGCCGTACATGGTGTAGATAATAATTGCAACTTTTTGAGTCATATTGATTGATTGATTGGTTGATTGATTGATTGATTGATTGATTGATGTCGAAACTAAACTTGACTTCAGGGCAAAAGAGTGCTCTTTTAAACCTTCTGTTCGGTGTTATTACTAAAGTGTTACAAAACGTGTTACTAACGAATGTGATGATTTTGGCAATCATGCAGAAATAATCAGTAATATTTTAGTCAACACCTCATCAAATTCAATTTGAAATTACACAATATGATAAGTAATCAAAAATTGGTGGGTTGTATTTATTGGCCAAAGTTCCCCTAATTTCTCATTTGAGCACCTATTAACAAGATCGCAAAAGATGAAGGTGGCAATTATACAATACTCATTATACGGACACACTAGAACTATGGCACAGGCCATGAAAGAAGGTGTAGAGGCCTCTGGTTTGGCATCTCAAGTTGACATTTTCCAGGTTCCCGAGACTTTACTGAAAGATATCTTGGGAGCTATGGGAGCACCGCCAAAGCCTGCCGATATACCAGAGGCTACTCCAGAAACCTTGATTGAATACGATGCATTTTTGTTTGGGATTCCTACACGATTTGGTACTTTACCTGCCCAATGGATTGACTTCTGGGGACGTACTAGCTCAATCTGGACTAAAGGTGAACTATATGGAAAGCCTGCTGGTATGTATGTTACTACAGGCAGCCCTGGTGGAGGACAGGAGTCTACAGTGCGTAATGCCTTATCATACTTGGTTCACCATGGAATGCCGTACATTCCATTAGGATATGCTCCTGCATATCAAAAATTGACCTCATTTGATGAAGTTCACGGTGGCTCTCCTTGGGGTGCCGGCTCCTATGCCGGAGGAAACGGATCCCGCATGCCCTCCGAACTAGAATTGGAAGTAGCAAGTATTCAGGGTAAATCTTTTGCAACTCACGCCATCAAATTTTTTGAAAAGCCCCAAAATTCTGCATCTGCTGAGGCTGAGAAACCTAACAAGGCAACCCCAATTGTTACAAAAGCAGCTAAAACGGCTAAATCTGCAGAGGCTGTGCCTACTACTGTAAAGTCAGAACTGAAGCCGGTATCAAAGCAGGAACCAAAGTCTGCACATTCGCCTCCCCAGACAAGTGCCTCTGCTTCTAGAGCTAAACAGACATCTAAGCTGGGCGAAGATGAGAAAACTGGTTGCGCCAAGTGTGTGATTGTGTAACTCATAGGATATGCTCTGTATTATTACTTTAATTATATAATTTAAACTGTGTTAGTAATTGAAATTTTTTACCTTGGTTCAGTGCATGTACATACATGTAAAGCTCCAAATCAGTTCTTTCTCAATCATTCATGTGTTGGTCAATATCAGCCTTGTCAGTGTATTATATTACAGTACTAGTCTGGTTTTTGCTTAATGTTTCCAACCTAATCATGGCTTGTTCCCTGCAATGCATAGAGTTTTTACCTGAACAAAACATAAAAATGATAAGCTGAACCCCATGATTCCGTCGGTTTACAATAAAACATTGTTGGTTTAAATACGCCCAAAAAACATATTATGGTCTTTTCTACATGCACGACAGCGTTTGCCGCACATTGGATCTATCATTTAAGATAGCCTGATCAGTCCATAACTAAAGTTTTGAGAGCAGTATGAAAACATCAACAAAATTTTGTAGACTTCTGGAACCAATAATAGAGTAGTGTGCTCACCCTCCTTTGTAGTTAAAGAGGTAATGCCAGCCTGCTGGTGTGGCATCCACCGTACCATCCAGCTTGAACAAAATACAAAACCTGGGACCAAGTCATGTACTGGGCACTATGGTTTAGGTAAGCCTTGTAAGAGACATGAGTCTAGGGGTGGAGATGAATTAAAGATTAATTCCTATTTGGTGTGCTCCTTCAAGCTATCTCTCAGTAAAATGTACTTGATCATTTGCCAAAAAATATTGAAATTACCCCAATGTATACAGAGCAAGGTGCTGGATCCAGTATAAATAGTTTCTCCAGACATATCTTTGATAAACAAAACTATGCTGTTTTTTTAAGCCATAAAATGAAACCATTAAAAGCAAAAGCTCGAAGTTCTAAATGAAGCAAGGACAGCAACAAGTAGTACTGCAGTGGTAGTTCTTCCACATGTTATAATTCGGTTGAGCTGATTAAAGAACAGGGAGTTTTTGGCATGATCTAGAAGAAATTTTTGAAAACTACTAGATCCTTGGGTTCCTCTTGATCAAGTAAGCTTTTGTTTTAAGTATGATAAAATAAAACAAAAAAAAATGAGCTAGCATAGTTTGGAATGATGGGTCAAGGGTGCAGTGATAGTAACAAAGACAGAATCAACACCGGAATAATTTCAAGAATGCACTGCGGATCAAAACAAAAAATACATGTTATTAGAATTTTCGTTTTTAATCTTTATGTCAAAGCACACTTGTATTCTGTGATTTTGTCTCACCATGCGAGACTTCGCAAACATCTCTCCACCTATCAAACTCATATTCACTAGAACCACACTATTCATTCTTTATGGTACATACTCGATCCAAAAAAGTATTATTCCTCGTAGTAAGCTTTCAAATGATTTAATTTCTTGCTATTCAATACCCTCGCAAGTGCTAAACGATCGGTCTCAACCTCTTAGAGTTGTCTCTACGTTACGGCGGCATGGATCTCTGCTCCGTTC
The DNA here is from genome assembly GCA_001599155.1 of Wickerhamia fluorescens. NCBI lineage: Eukaryota > Fungi > Ascomycota > Pichiomycetes > Serinales > Debaryomycetaceae > Wickerhamia > Wickerhamia fluorescens. The sequence goes on along the minus strand of BCGE01000005.1, from coordinate 895,088 downwards.
CTACTGGCTCATCACAGCACCATGTTTTCCATAATCCACCGGACCAGACATTATCACCAGTAGTGACAGAAGAAAAAGTACACCACTTACTGCAAGCCCAAAGTTACACTCCAAACTTTATCAAGAACCGCATGGGCCTCTTTACAAAGCAAAAACCACGTATGAAACCATTTTAAAAACACAAGACAAAATCACCAAACCTTTAACCTGTAAATAACACAAACAGCCTGTTGATTTCAAGCCTGGTTTCAACTGACCTTTCCACTATGAACAATTTAGCGTATCTGATCCCAACAATGGGGATACCGAACTGATCAATGAAGCCATACCGCAACTAAAAATATTTTGCGAGGAAATGCCCATCCTTTTTATACGACTGATTTGCGTGTCGAGTCCAAAACCCAAACAGGCATCAAAAGATCTAATTTACGCGTGCAAAGGAATAGCGGATACCCTAGAACCATGAGTAAGTGGGATTCCGTCCTTGATCGACCACGTACTGCTTCTAGCTCCTCTATTCTGTCTCTGGGTTTATTTGAAGACGTTAAACGGACCAAAAAACGCCCCAAAACTGTACATATTCATGGTTTATCGGATCCACAACTGCCAATACCGCAACGCGTTCCATTAAAACAAAAGTGCTCCAATGCACCAGTATCTAAGAAGCATGATGATGACGTGATATTGATTGAAAAGGTGCATGCAACCTCTGAGGAGATAGATAATAGTGAAGAGGAGCCAGAAGCACTTTCAAGTAGCGCACCAAAAATAGACTCTATGCCTAACTCGCAGCCTCCTTTAACAGACAATACAAGCAGCATGTTATTAGAAAGTGCATTTAAAGACACATTACCGTTAGAAAGCTGTACTCAGTTGAGCAATGGCAATTTTCAGTCTGAGGATTTGAGCGCGACCATTATAGACGTTGTAAGTCCCTATCACCTGGAAAAGGTAGAAATCAAGACTCCACAAAATGAATGGGAACAACATGACTTGGTGGCAGAATATCTGGGGTATAATGAAGATGATACCGTTCATTATGAAGAGGATGATAAGAGTATTCATTACAACGAACAAGATGAGATTGTTCATTATGAAAATTCGGGGCCAGCATATGATGAGTTGTTTCTGCAAAATTTGAATAAAATGAGTGATTCACTTGTGGAGGTGTTTCGGGATGATGTTAATCAAAAAAATATGCCTGCTAATAATAATGATAATAATTATCCTGCTAATTATTATGGATCTATTAACTTTAGCCAGTCTACTACCTCAAATGAAAATCTTGATTCATCTTTAAGTAAAAACAAATCTGAATCAAATCAAAAATGGGAATTATTATTAACAAAATCTGATCAAAATCTTCATAATACTCAAAATTCAAATGATTCAAATGTTCCAAGTCTCAATGAAGACAATTTCATAAGTAATGCAATAAAATTCACGTCAACTGGAGAAAGTACACAATCATCATTGGAAACAAAATATGGGCAGGAACTTTCTACAGCAGACATAAATAATTGTGTCGACCGTAACAATACACTTTCAGCGGAGAAGAGTGAAAAGTCTGCTACATTCACTCTTGCGGATCGAATGCCTCTGTTGAAGGACCACAATTTGAACGACAACCTATTACTCCAAACAACTTCTAAGCAAAAGGAATTTAATTTAAATAAAGATTTGATACTCGAAAAAGCCTCGATACAAAAACAGTCCCATTTAAATGGCAACCAGCTAGACAACAAGGCTATACCTCAGAATATCATCTCAAATGACAACTTATTGTTTGGGAATCGTACAAATAAAAAAGCTTCTCCAAAAGCATCCACTTTAAGTGATAATCTATTGATTGGAACTGAAACTGTGAATAATCAAGACAAATTAATCGGCAATAACTCAATTGAGGTATCACCAGTACTAAAGATATCTAATTTAGCCAAAACTGACATCGAAAAGCCATTAGCATCGCAGAAATCTTGTTTAAATGATAATTTATTGATTGGAAATAATTCAATCCTAAAGAAATCAAATGTGAATGAAGATTTGGCAAGCCAAAAAGTGTTATCGCCAAAGCTTTCCTCAAATGAAAATCCATTGATTAGAAATAGTTCGGTTAAAAATGAATCAAAATTGAATGGAGATCACATTAGTAAAAAACCTCCATCACAAGGGCCTATTCCAACTGATAGCTATTCGAATGAAGGATCATCTGAACAAAAATCCAAATCTCATGATAACTCATTGGCTGTTCAACAGCCAACACAAAAGAATATTTCAAATGAGATCATCTTGGGTGAAACGAAATCAACTGCATCAAAGCGTGTTTCAGACAATACTTTTTCTGATCAAACAAAACTCGGTATTAAGAAAAATGACACAGCTAGAAACTTGCCCATCCAGTCATGCTCGAAGCTTAAACTATCAAATGTAACAATGCTGACACAGAATGCCATAGATAATACACCAAGCTCATCAAATTCACCACCCATATCAGCCGCACTATCTCTTTCATCGAAAGCAGAAACTCCAATGCAGCAGCAACGCACAATTTTATCGCAGAAACCTTATAAACGACCATGTAAAAGCCTTGCTGATATATGCTCACAAACCAACGGAGTACGAGTAGGTACGCGGGTTGGATTATCCAAACGAGCACGAATTGACTCGTTACATAGGATTAAGCGAAAATGAAATATAAACTGACCATCCGTATCTGCTATATATAGAATTGGAAATTAGATATAAGTAATCGTAGACATCAGGCTGGCATTAGTGAACAATGTAATGGCAGTAAATTTATAAGTTAAATGTCTAATGTGTAAAAAGAATCAAGTCCATTTAGTGTACACGTAAAACTTCTATTGACGTTATTTTGCAAGATGATTCCATAATTAGGTGGCGTTTAAATAAGTCTACAAACACAAGGTTATCATCGCTATAATTTAATAGTAACAACGAAATGAGTTTATAATTGTAGCATGAATCAAAAAGCTTATAAGTTTAATATAACAAAAAAGGAATATAACTAATACTCAAGTTTCTATCGCACCATGATCTGTGAAAGAAAATTACTATTCTGAAAACCACTTATTTAAAGGTTTAGCTAAACTATTAATACCATTTCCTATACTTACATTTTATAGCCATATTGCTTACGAAACCGACACTAAAAGCAAAATATATGGCATAGCAACACTCTATTTAGCTCCCCGGTACTGAACACATCGTAAACATGTAGTATGACGTTATTTTTACCCGTTTATTTTTGTGCAACACTTTTGATTTTTCTATAAATATGAGCCAATCGCGCCCATTTGTATTAATTTATAAAATATGCTAAATTACCGGGACAATTTGATCGTACACGCTGGTTGGGATAAACTTCCTGGCCCTAGTGGGTGCGTACTCTCTAGCCCGGAAGATTAAATCTGAGTATTGTAAGTTCAGTTGTGATTTCTAATAAAATGAAATTACCGACTCTACCAGTATTCAAACAAAAAACTCAAATGCAGAATGAATTCAAGGAAGCGGACACAGTAGAAAGATGAATTTTCGTACACAGACATCTTTTGTTGTAGGTACCTCTAAAGCTTTTGCGATACATGTTTCAGATCACTAAGCTTGTTCCTATCAAATTTCACCATAGTCAACGATCTCAACACATTCCATTCCGTATGAATATTTTGGACTATTTCATTTTATACGAATATTTTGAACCATTTCATTTTATACGAATATTTTGAACCATTTCATTTTATAACCTCTACCACATATTCTCAACTCGCCCTATTATTATTTCTAGAGTTCCGCTTTTTACTTTGTTGTGGCCTACGATTTTACCTGTTTACACCTCATTTCTACACCCTCACTAATATTAAATTTTATTACCCAAAATTAAATGGCCACCAAAGCCAAGCAAAACTAATACACAATCGAAGTAAACCGTTAATCTTCACTCACTTCTTTAAACAAAAGGACACCGCTACAGGATGTCTCTGCTGCTCTCCCTTATTGCTGCTCTTTCTCATTGAACAGCGTTTGGCGTAATCCTTCTTTTCATCAAACTTTGCAAAACCACATTTTTTTGCAGCTTGCAATCTATAGGACGAGGGTGCGCCTGACGAGCCTGACGAATATGTAGACAAGGCAACCTCCTGCGCTAACGACAATGATGAAGACGACGACATCGCTGAAGACGCCGAGGACTTTTTCCTTAATAGAAACATCGCAAACACAGGGGGGTTATAGTAATAGGGAAACGCACAATAAATTCAAATTGATGTAAAACGACCTCTTCATTACGGGTGCAAAATCGTTTTATATAACTATAAAAAAATACCACTAAAAAATGAAGAAAAATCCTTCACCGACGTGTTACCCGACAAACATCACTAGGTAATACAAAAGCGCAACAGTTTATAAATTTAGTGCAACCACCCCACTGCAGAGCCGCGGGTGTAGCGTCGTAGGCTCCACTCTGTAAGCAAGCATAACCAATTTAAGGAAATCGGGAAACAGATGCTATCGGCCAGATTGATTGTTTAGGCAGCCAACGAAAAAAATGCCTCGCGGTAATACTCAGACCGGTGCTTGCGTTTATTTGAGACCGTGCTAATTGTGTTTGGAGACTCAGCCGTTACTGTTGAATGCGCGCATTACGACATTTCTATTTACAAGCGCAGTTATAAGCATGCCGATTGGTGGTTGAAATTGCAGTAATGTACAGGATGTTGTGGCAAGCAATAGTGCAGGTATGATGATGTGCAATGTGTATCAACTTCGCAAGTGGGCCATCAGTGGTGCGCGGTGTGAAACGGTGCAAAGTGTCTAAAAATTATAATGCCGTGACATCCAGAGGGTGGTGTGCAGTAAGAAAAATGCGCAGTTGGAAAAATGCGTAGTTAGAGTCGTGTGATGATATACTGGAATCAGCTTAAGCCAAAATGGTTTCAAATTCATCCATGTTTTCTAGTTCATCTTGCTGCGCAACTCGCTTCAACACCTCTCGTTTGCTCAGTTCCTGTACACATCCATCAAGTACCAATTCGTCGAGCACGTGATATGCTTTGTCAAACCCAAAGATAATATCCAATTCGCATACGTTACCATATACTTTATCCATCTGCTCCACAAAGCGGTGAATAGTCTCGAGCGCCAATAACTCGTTGTCTCCTGTAGATATACCCATAACAAAAAAAAGTGATGCATAGCGGCGATACACGACTTTGATATCCTGATATTCAATGACATTACACATCTTAGCTCGGCGCAGAAGTATGAGTGTAGTGAGTTCGCGAGTACGTTTTGTCTTTTCGCGCTGTGAAATTGTCTGGTACCACTTAGAAAGGCGCACTTTTCCCTGGCGTGAAAGAAGGAGAATAAATTGAATTGACATGGTTAGTAAAGATAGCTTCTTGATAAAGTTTCTTTAATTATAAAAGAGTATAATATGCAAAAATAGGGGGGGTTATAGTTTAGGTTGTTGTAATTGTAGTTGATTTAATTCTGGCTATTCTTGAAACTCTTTTCTATCTCTCGTATCTGTCCTTTTCTACCTTTCTGTATATTTATATTGTTCAACCGTAAATACTTATAGTGGTTGAAAATCTTTTCTCTTTTAATAGGCACTGTTTCTTCCTGTATCTTGAACAAGGGTATGTAGATAAGATTATTTGAAACTGATAAGTATAATGTAAATGTATTATAAACGTCCCTCGTGTCCTCAATGGTTGTATATTTGTTGATTTGTAAAAAAAAGGTAGTGTCGGTGAAAAAAAGCGATCATGAAGACGGGGTGTCAAGGGGCGGACTTGAGTAAATTATCAACATTGGGTTTGAAAGAAGCATCTCCAACCAATACGGTTTGGACATTTGTTAGAAGATCATAGTTAATAATACGATCAAAGATTAAAAAGCAAAGACAGGATGTCGATACAAGCAAATTATTAGTATTAAAGTAGATTCACTATAGGCCAATTAAGTTAGATTAGAAATGTGATTATGAATTTGAGTTTGAGGATGCAATTGAGTATTAACCATATTGATGAAGATTTGGAATATTCAAATATGATTGGTGGTCTAAAGGTTGAATATTTTTAGTTTGATTTATTGTAGTTGAATATAAACACTAAAATAACTGTAGTCAAAATGCCACAGTTAATTATTATACAATCAATTCTCCAAAGAATTTGAAATATTGCATAATTACACTTTTAGATTTCTTTTTACATACTTCTTTTATGCTTAGTCCTCTTCTTCATGATGAGATTTTCTACCTTATGGTGCTAAGCTTTTTTCTTATTGTTATACACTCATTCCAAGGTATCTTCGGTAGACTCAAGAAATTCAAGGTGATGTTCTATCTCACGACACAATTCCAGTCGGTTCACGTCGCTAAAGGCAGCCAAGTCAATCTTCAATTGGCACAAATAATACTTCATATTGCTCCACTGCTCCTTTTCAAAATCGTGTCCAGCTCGCACTCTCATACCAGTCCCATATAGTCGAATCCGCTCCCCTAATTTGTTGAAAATCTTATGACCAGTCTTGAGCATCCAGGGATTTAACTTTGGAAAATTGGAATGTACAAATAACATTTTAGGCTCTGGTGGCAGCCTTGCTCTCCACACCTTTTGTGACTTACGAGCCAATATACAGTCATAATCATCAACAGGATCATATTGGCCCATGGCAGTCCCCACGAATTTATTATCATCATCAAAATACCCTAATGCATTGAGAAACTTGGACACTTGATAGTATGGTTTACCAAGGGCAACTGTAGCAGCTAAGAATGTCTCCTTGTCACCCTGACCATCGGAACCCTGCAGGAATAATGGATAAAAATGAGAAGGCCCGTACAAATTGTAGTATAAAGCAAGAAGTAATGCCCTCATATGAGTTCTTTTTGAGATCATTAGTTGACCTGATTCAGAGGTTGGATCAGGAATACTTCCCTGGCGAATATGAAGTGGGATGAGCTCTTTGGGAAGCGGGTGAAGCCCGGGATCAGGTAGCTTGTAAGCACCATTTACTTCGTCGTAATGTGGTAAAAACTGATCTTCACTCAATTCTAAGCCTGCGATCCTGTAATAATACGGCGAAGTGGCTCGGCGCCAAAAATCTGGCCACACTATAAACCCATTGGATTTATATGGATTCAGCCAGAAAAGCCTGTCTGGCGAGCGAACGGGAATATTGTCGCTATCAAGCAACAAAACATCCTCGAAACTTGATAGCAAAATGGCGAGAGCCTTGTATTGATAGCCACCAAAGGGAAACCAATCAATAATAGGAGATTCTTCGCTTTCAGTAGGAGGGCTAAGTTCCAGAGGCATAAAGATACACCGTGCGTTCAACGAAGGCAAAATCAGATCACAAAAATCTGGCTCATACTCCTCCAATGACGGAATAAGCACTTCCACTGGCAACTTGCTACCAGTAGCGCGTAACGACTTGATCGACAAGAGCGTAAGCCAGTTGTACTTACCACCACCAACATAAACAATCCCCCTCCCGTTGTACAAGCCTTTCGGAGCACTTTCTGGAAGATTTTTCACAACAAAAGCATGCTGACTACCCATGGACATGACCTGTTGAGGATTCAAGTGAAGAAACCGTTTTAAATACAGCTCACTGAACACCTTTCTATCCTTATTTTGTGTATTATACCGCGCATGGTAGATCCGATCGCTTGACAAATACTGATTGAGCGCTGGCACAAGCGGTTTCCCACCTACCAACACATTGAACACTCCTTCATAAAAATGATATGCTTTTGCATGATGCTTTAACCGCTTCAACTTGGTTTTTTCCATCCATTCGTCTCTCTCTTGCTCTTTTACCGCTCTATTCCCCCTCGTATGCTCTTTCGTCTTGTCTAGAAAAGCTGGATCTTTTCCGTTGGTGCTCGAATCACCATAATAATGTTGGCTCTTTTGAATCCACCAGTAGAGTCCCAAAACAAAAAATGCAACAAACGACAACCGCCGAAGCAAATTACGCAGCCGAAACATATCTCCTTTGCAGCGAGAAGCTTATTTACAAGTTTCAACAGCTATACCAGTGATCTCAAGATTACAATAACAACCTCCAAATACCAAAGACATAATTACACGTTGGCTCTAACCGTTTGATTTTGAGATTTACTAATAATGCAGTTTTTTTCCTCCCCATTGACAAGTTCGGGATGAACAAAGCCAAGCCCCCTCCTTCTACGCAGAACAACTGTCAGCACAATTACAAACAAAGGTTTGTTTCTTGGTTGCTGATACCAAAACTGCATAAATAAATAAATGGCTATAATCAAAGACCAATTTTCTCGGGGCCCTGCTAATCCAAATTGATATAAATAAACGGTTATGTGGCTCCTATAGTTTCCGGAAACGCGCGTCGCTAACGCTCGTAAACTGCAGGGGAGTGTAAAAATATACCATTGAAGTGGTTTGGGAAATAAAATGTAAACTGTAAAAGGGTAAGGCCGGAAGTAAGGAATGTATGTGCTGATGTGTCAAGGTGAATGTTCTTGGTGTATATAAAGAGGCTTGATACGTGAATTAGTTGGCAGGATGTGCTTTAAGAATTATTCTGAGCAAGTAATCTTCTGGTTGCATATATGTAGAAACCCGTTATGTATATTTAGATTGAAGAGGGAGTAAAGCGATGAAGCAGTAATAAAGTAGTAGTGCAATTACAATGAGGTGGTAAAATGAAAATCAAATAGAGAAAGTTTGTGGGGAATAAAGAAACTAAAGAGACTAGATTCTCCAAATGGTTATTGAAAAATTGATTGGTGTATGAATTGCTAAGTGTTCTAATTGTTAAATATTTGAATTGGGTTCCTAGGCTGTTCATTTTACTCATTCTATGATTGATTATTCTCATGCTACAATTAGTTTTTTTCTGTATTTCTCTTGTGTCCCTCTGTTGTTTCTCGTCTTGTTGCTGAGTATTTATCAATGTGTTATATCTTTAATTACTTAAAAGGCATATATATTAATCATTGTAAACATGTTATGTTTTCTATTAGTTTTGTGATAATCAAGTGTTTCAAAAAATTGAAATATTCTTTAAAGTTCCTTCTTAAATCTACCTTCTGCTTCTTGTGCTCACTCCAAAAAAAATACCAATAATTCACGTATTTCCATCTACACTTTGGTTATAAAACTAATGCATACTTTGAGTTATTAATCATGTATGTTTTGGCTCACTGGTATTGCTAAATTGTGAATTTCTGAAATCAACCCCAAAAGACGTTTCATATCTATTACTTAGCATCTATTTTAATCCTGTAAATCAAGTTTCTCTTAAAGTTGCGTTAGCGTTGAATTTTCCTAGATGCGTTTGGGTAACATGTAATTGATATCTCTACACTTTAGTATTTCATTACACTTTTCGACACTACACTTTTTTGTCCAGATACACTTTTCTGTCCAGATACACTTTTCTACCCAGATACACTTTGCTACACCAGTTTACTCGCTTTCTGTTCAAATTTCCTAGTTATCCTTTTATATAGCATCTTTACCCTCATCCACATTGATGTATTCACACTCATATTAGCCGTAATTTATTCAAAACAAATATACATCATTGTCTTGGGAAACACTTACCAATGATGCTACACGTGGACTAATCCTACACGCGTGACCTAAACGTGTCAATTAAACGTTTCAATTAAACGTGTCCTCTAGTTGATCTCTAGGCCTGTTTCAGGTTTCATTGTGATCAGCAATGCGACTTAACTTTGCAATAATTAGAATATTGCTAACACAACAACTTATATTAAACTAGTGCTCTTGTTGCGGCCACTATAGAAATGAAACTAGTACACTGCTCATGGAGACTTGCAATAAAAAAGCTAGTATTTTGTTAAAAGTCTATCTTGAAAATTTTATAATGGTATATAATTACGTCCTCGTGGTTTGCCCTCTTCTATAAAACATTCCTCGAAAGATTAGTTGCTTATTCAGAATTGATAATTTTGATTAATGGCCATCTTTTTATAACTACTAAGCTCATTGACAACAGGTGTTCAACACTAATATTCCCGTTGTATTTCTTTGGGCCACATTGAATTCTAGCATTCAGATAAACAATTGTTGAGGTACTTGATTGAAAGTTTATTACCCTGAATATCACATTTGATGTTTAGTTATGTGAAACTTCAGTTTCACTTTAAATATCTCTAAATCTTTGACATTCCCATCTTTGAGATACTTCCAGATACTTCTACACTCTATAACTCATATTACTCCATATATTTTACACCTGTTTATATTACTTTTAACATCGCTACTTATATTACTCTTTATATTACTCTTTATATTACTCTTTATATTACTCTTTATATTACTCTTTATATTACTCTTTACATTACTCTCCCTATAATTTGACATCAGTTCTAACCCTCCCTCTGGCAGCTCTGGTACAATATTATGCTTCATCAGCCCCCTAACTTTAATTTCATCCTCTATATACTCATCTCAGCATTGTTGCTTGTCGTTTGCTACACTCGAACTTTGTTTCCACATCGTGGGTGTCCATGCATCGGGGAAAAAAAACTCAAACCCTAAACACCCTAAACTCCACTGAGCTACCAAACAACTGCTCATCCCTTGGTACCTAAAGCAGTATTTAGTTATATTTTTACACCATCTACAAACCTTCCACTGACAGCGTGTTATAGAATACCTGTCCTTGCAAATCCCCTAAAAACTGTGTTGTTGGATTTGCATACAGTCATCGTTACAGCTCGCTGTCCTGTCAATTGTTGATGATTGATTAGCTCTGGAGTCCTTTTGCATGTACATGTCCTTTGCCATGGACAAAGTAGCGATAGATGCCTGCTCACTGCATCGCAGTATGGCAGATGCCGAATTAGAATGTCAAGAATCACCAAGCATGGGAAACCCTATCTCGGGACGCAAGGCCGCTCGTTCGTTGCGCATATTTAGAGATTTGAATGGATCCGATACAAATGAACTCAAAGCCTTAGATTTAGAAAATGAGTTTCATGAGTCGCCTTTGAGACAGTCGCCAGTGATGCTACCTGTGCCGGGCCTGCTGCCTTCTCTGGAAGACGACCATCTTAATTTGGAACCTGTTCTGCTGGCCACCTATTTTCCTCACACTCCGATTGATCACCATCTGAAGCCACTGCTGTGTGGATCCGACGTTTTGTTGCCAGGAGCTGACGAAACTGTTCGGTCTGCATTAAACGGAATCACAACCACGGTTGTGGGCCCTCAACCTCAGCACCTTAAAGCCAACGTTGAATTTGATCGCTTAAGCAACGGCGACATCAAAATTAAGCATAAGGATTTTGAATGTGATTTCGAATTGTCTCTGGCATCTACTGTATTAGCTAAAAACGAGCCCCCAAGTCACCTGCAAACTACTAGTACCATTCCTCTTCCTCCTACCACTACTACCACTACCACTACTACCACTACTACTACTACTACAAATAATCACAATACTAATGGTACATACAGTAGCCCAAACTCTGCTAAAATCATCACAAATAATAGTCCCGAGTCTGAAACTACTTCGCAAGAGCTGTACCCCCTCCTGGTTGAGTTACGTCCTTTTCAAAACAAGGTTGGTGGTCATACTGCTATTTTCAGCTTTCTGAAACGAGCTGTGTGTAAGGCATTGATGAATCGTGAGAATGTGTTTTATGAGACAGTAGAATTGCAGCACCCTGAGCTTCTTGAGTTTATGCCAAAATATATCGGTGTGCTTAATGTGCGCTACTCAAGTGTGATACCCGAGTCTCTGCCAGAGGTGTTGCAGCAACCGTCTCCACAACAATTGCCACCTCTAGACTCAATCTCCCTCTCACTGCAACTGCCGCCAGATCAAAAAATGGCACCCAAGGTTGTCTTGGACGACAATACTCATATCATACCTAATTCATTATGGTCACAATACTCATCAACTACCCCTACACCAAAAGTTTCAATGGCACCTAGCTCAGTTGAGCAGCCCACCCCGGAACGACCACAATGGCGAGCCAGTATAGGATCGACCCTGGTCAACACACACTTTCAAGAGGAAATTATCCAAGAAGTGTTTCACACCTCACTTCGTGATATTCATCTTCCTGAAAAGCCACCACGCTCCAACTCCGTGTTACGCAAGCATACTCGCTTTGAGCGTTTTATACTTTTAGAAGATCTTACGTCCGATATGAAGCGGCCATGTGTTCTTGATTTAAAAATGGGAACTCGGCAATATGGTATAGACGCCAATCTTAAGAAACAACAGCTGCAGCGGCGCAAATGCGCATCTACTACATCACGCCAACTTGGTGTGCGTATTTGTGGGCTACAGATGTATTTTAAGAACAGTAAGCAGTGTCTCGTTAAAGACAAATACTTTGGCCGGCGTGTGCGCGCAGGATTCAATTTCTGCAAAATATTAGCCAAGTTTCTTTACGATGGCACCTCTAGCATCTCTATTTTGCAAAGAATCCCGTCATTAGTGACTCAATTGCGTAGTTTGCATCAAACTTTCTCCAAGTTGCGCGGGTTCCGCATGTATGGCTCATCTATTCTTTTGATGTACGATGCTGATGCCACCACTAATCCACCCATTAAAGTAAAGATCATCGATTTTGCCCAACTGGTTGTTCCTGGAAACAGTGGAGAGGGTAGAGTACCTCCAGCGCATCCTGAATCCGCAGACGATGGTTATTTGCGTGGACTACTTACTTTAACGGCATACTTTGAGACTATATTCTATATTGTTAGTGGCCATCCATACGATGATGCTGAAAATGCAAATGAGTTTCTACACAAAAATGCAGACAAGTACAGTTCTAACAATGAGTGGTTAGATGGATACGCTGAAAATGATAATGATGTTCCAACAGGAGAAACCTTGGATAGCCTGATGCTGCCCAATGATCCGTTTGACACGGCATATCCTTACCCACCGCTGGATGAGGACGTTTCCGAGTGATTTGTACATACTAAGAATATAATATCTGGTCATTAAACTTCTATAAGTAAAAATTTATCATAATTAATATCAATTACCAAAATAGTATCAATTGATGAGTGAACTATCATTGATATATTAAATAATCATTATTATATTAAATAATCACTATTATACTTTATTATCATTATTATATCACACTATCATTACATTATTATATCACACTATCATTACATTATACTATCATTATACTGTAAATGCTTACAAACCTTTGAGATTTAACTTTCTTCAAATCAGTAAAAAATTCTTATAACCATAAAAATCCTTATAACCACAAGAATCCTTATAATCATAAAAATCCCCATAACCCACTAAACTAAATAAGAAAAAGACCGCTAGCATACTCATTTCTCTTAAACTTAACCCTTTTAACAGTTACATATATACTCTTGAATAAAACTATTTTAACCTCGGTTATTGTCTTTCCTTCGCCAATGAACTTGTTAGTGGCTTGGATTTTGACAGTATTTTTTTTTTGCCCCGGACGAATCAGCAAGCAACCCCAAGGTCACAGTAAATGCGGGCAAACTTTTCATATAATCTTCTTTCACATATTTAGAACACTTTTTTTACGCAAATAGCTCTATAAAGCTGCTGTCTATTTAAGACACCATTATTTCCATCTTTTCTTCATTAGTTTTTGAAACAAGTTTGATCGTAAAACATATTCAGGGATTATGCCTCGTCGCAACAGCAATGCACCTACCATTCCCTTAGTGGCTACTATCGATATTGGAACTACATCCACAAGAGCAATTTTATTTAATGATAGAGGTGAAGAGATTGCCAAGCATCAGATTGAATACTCCACCACGGCGTCTGAAGCGCCTCTGAACTCAAATAACACAGACCAGTTTCGTCGTCGTTCGTCTTTGTTGAGACATAACGAACCTATATTCACAGCAGAGGGTATTGCTATTAGTATTACTGATGATGTAGCAATTGAGAACAATGCTGCTTCGGTTGGTCCCACACTTCGTTTCCCCCAACCAGGATGGGTTGAATGTATGCCTGTACATATTCTTGCGAATGCAGTGCAGTGTTTGGTTGCTTGCTTGATTACTTTGCGCAAAGTCAATCAAAATCCAGCTCTTCAAATGAAGTACAAAATTAAAGCCATTGGTATTGCCAACATGCGTGAAACCACCATTGTATGGCTGCGTAAGACGGGTAAGCCTCTCTCGGGTGGTATTACCTGGACAGATACCAGAACCGCGGAGATTGTTCAGCATTTGGAAAAAATGGTGGACGATGAGCGCAAGGAGGAGCTCAAACACATGACAGGTTTGCCTCTTAGCACTTATTTCTCTGCTGCCAAGTTGCGCTGGCTTTTAGATAATGACGATACAATCCGAGAGGAATACGAAAAAGGCGATGGAAACTTGATGTTTGGTACTGTTGATACTTGGTTGATTTATCATTTGACAAAGGAGAAGAACTTTGTGTCTGACGTGACCAATGCATCTCGTACCTATTTTATGAATCTTGATACATGCGACTATGACGATGAACTTTTGGATTTCTGGGGCATTGATCCTACCAAGATCCGCTTGCCCAAGATTGTTTCTAGTTCCGAGTTCTATGGTTCCTTTGCCGCGCCTAACTTGGCTAACTTGGGATTCCATAACAAAATCACTCAGGAAGCATACGACATTTTGAAAACCATCACCGGAACTCCCATTTGCGGCTGTTTGGGTGACCAGCTGGCTTCTCTTGTCGGCCAATTAGCTGTTCATGCTGGCTCGGCAAAATGCACATATGGTACGGGTTGTTTTCTCTTGTACAATACTGGTGCTAGCAAATTGATTTCAAAGCATGGTACATTGACCACATTAGGTTATTGGTTCCCCAATCTCAAGGGTGATTTTGGTAAACCTCATTTTGCTTTAGAAGGCTCTATTGCCGTTGCTGGATCTATTATTCAATGGCTTAGAGATAACTTAAAGCTTATTGAAAATGCCAAAGATATTGGTCCATTGGCGTCCCAAGTATCCGATTCTGGTGGTGTTGTTTTCATTCCCGCATTCTCTGGATTGTATGCTCCATATTGGGATGGTGGCGCTCGTGGAACTATCTTCGGTATGACCCAATACACTTCATCTGGCCATATTGCCCATGCTGCCTTAGAAGGTGTGTGCTATCAAGTGCGGTCTATTTTGCGTGCCATGGCTGAAGATGCCGGTGCATCAAAAGACTTTTTGGAAATGGCATTAACCAACCAGCATGAAGATAAGCCCTTGTCGACTTTATCGGTTGACGGAGGTATGTCTAAGGCTGATGAAGTATTACAAATCCAGGCAGACGTTTTGGGACCTTGTGTTACTGTAAAACGTGCCGCAATTGCAGAATGTACCGCCTTGGGTGCAGCAATCGCAGCAGGGCTTTCGTTTAAGGACGAAGAAGATAGAGTTTGGAAAGACTTTGATGATATTGCAGAAAAAATTGGTGTTAAAGAAGAAAATCCCAGCAACTCCTTCAAAGCAGAGATGCCTGATAAAGTTAGAAGAAGAAACTGGAAGAGGTGGGAAAATGCAGTAGAGAGGGCCAGAGGTTGGTTGGACGAGGTTGACTAGATTTATTTAATGCTTTTATTTAAAAGTAAGAATACATATACATTCAAGGGTTTAATCAAATGTACTATCGTAATCATCTATATGAACAATACTCTCATTGTCATCTGTGTAAATAATTTGGTTTTCGGCTGCATCAAAAACCGTGCTTTGTTCCAGCAACGACAGAGAAGGCAAATTGTCAAATGTGAATGAGTTGTCAATCAATTCTTCTTCTTTTTCCCTTTTCACCTCTTCTGCGTTTGCTGTGGTCAGGATCCTGTCCTGGGTAATGGTAGAAAGTATTTTAGGAGAAAAGTTCGTCATCATATCATTGAAAAAACGGCTAGTCTTATGCGATAATGCATCTAGTTTATCATTAGACTCTTCCAAGAACAGCTGGAACTCACCTTCTGTCTGGGGCAGAAATAATGTCGATGCTCGCTGCTTGACAGGAGTAAACATACTCGAAGCCTTTTTAGTCAAATTAATGCGTAAATCCTGGTTTGTTTTCGGAGGCTCTGCAAAGAGGCGAGAGGCCCGTTTTGATAAGTTCCGAATCTCTTGTTCGGGCTTTGCCACGAATTTGAAACTATCATCAAATATGGAAGACGCCTTTATCTTTAAAGATTTCATACTGGCAAATATATCATCTTTTTCTTCTTTATTCTCCTCTTCTTCTTCTTCTCCCTTCTCTGCTGCAGCCTCCTCTTTCAATGTATCACTAGTCTTCCTATTTGCTATACTGTATACTGCATGGTTTTTACCATCATGAACCTCAATCTGCTGCTGCCGTACGATATTCTCCAATTGTGTGGAAATTTCAAGCAATTCAAATTTGATCAACTCAACCTGTTTCTCGTGGTGCAATAAGTGCCGCTGTTTTAATGCATACTGCTCCAATAGCTTGTCCTGCAGCACTGGCTCACTCTCTTGTATTTGTTCTTTCGTAATAGGAACATGAACCTTCAAGCCCTTCAACTCCTTGACATTACAATTATCTCGTTTAGGGCTTAATGCGAACTTGGCTAGTCCTGTAGTTTGGCTAAACTGACGTGTGGATGAGTGTTTGCTTCGCAATTGCAGCCCATTATCCTTTTTGCCCAACGACTCGAAATATTCACGATGTAGCATTATGCTGCTCCCTGTGCACTTCTCACCACTGTATTCTGTGTACCGTTATCACCACCATCACTTCACACCATCTCATCTTCCATACTTGGAGCCCTTCTTTCGCAATTTTGCTACCATTTCCTAAATAGGCCAAATCAAAACAGCTGAATATTTTACTCCCAAAACAGAAGTTAAGCCATTCACGTGCGGTTCCGGATAAAAAAATGAGTTTGAGATGTTTTAAAAGCGTCCGGAAGGCAAAACCAAAGGTTCAAAACGTACAACTAACCATGGGCTGCTTTGCTAAACTCAAGTGCTACACTCTGACTTTCCTCGTATTATATGTGATCTACTTGTTCACTTACAAGTGCTCGCAATTACAAGGAACTCCGTTGGAACATGAAGTAGACCCAGCGTTTCACCCTTTGACTAGTACACACCACAAGGTGTGTAGCGGGTTGAATACTGGCTATACTTATGTCCAACCATATGTCACCAATATGAACTCGTTCTTGGACAAACATGTTCACTCACATCCTCTTGCCAAGCAATACAAGGTTGAAGATAAACTCACTTGTGCAAAGAATAAGTACTACGCACACGTATACCCCTTGGTGCAAAAAGCATTTCAGTATGTTGAGATTTATGAAATTATTATTTATGACTACTTGGTAAAAATTTTCGAGGTTATCAAGGCACAAGCTTTGATCCAGAAGAGTAAGCTTGAAAAGTTGTACAAGTAGGTGTATAGTTTAATAAAATATTGATATAATCCAGTGAAAATTTTAAAGTAGATTGGCGGCGGAATACAAATGAATAATGAAAGTAGTGTATGTGAGACATTATTATGAAAAAGATGTGACTGTAAAAGAGATGCTCATGTGGAATACAACAAAAGATCATATTATGAATATAATCATGAGTGATCATGATTTTGAGCTTGTTAAAATTACAATGTAACTAAATGGTTCTAAGATTTTCAAAAACTATTTACTACTCTACTCGAATACTTAAAAAAGATTATAATTTTATTTGATATGGTTTCACACTGTATTCTTCATTACCCTGCACCTTACCTTACCTTAGAATCTGGAATGGTGTTACTAATCAAGTAAAGAAACTCTTATTCGACTTTTCAGGACTTTTTTTAGGAATTACTTATTTTATTATTTCATACTATACTTCTATTTCATTCCATTTTTATCTAAATAGCTCAATTTCATCTGTATCTCTTTCTCTTTCTCTTATATACTTCACTACCCTCTTTCTGCCTCCTGTTTTCTTCTTTTCCATACATCTTTTATTTCCACCAGAATTTCTCTACTTGACATTAGAACTCAACATTTTGTGCACGTATGAATCTATAAAAAAATCTCAAACCAAAATATTATAACCCCATCGCCCGCAAAAGATGCTCAATAACATCAAATGGGTGGTATTCTCCATCCTGATATATGTTATATATGTCCTTACGGTAGTTTGTCCGATTAATAGCAATTTAGTGGCGTTTCCTGGACCTGATTCTCCTATCGCACTTCAAACCTGCACCATTGGCCACCATGTTATATTCAATCATGTTTACCCGCTTGCAATTAAGGCAAAGCCATACGTTGCGGAATTAGATGATAAATTGGGGGTTTCACATAAAATCAACATTGTGAAGTATTATTGGACGGAATTCGACTCTCGTTATGAAATCAGTCGGTATACTTGCCTGGCGGTAAGATTTACAAGGGTCCAAGTGTGGCCACGGTTGGCAGCATGGAGTGAGAAATTGGCCATATATACCCATTATTATTTCCAAATGATTCAGCACTATATCTCTTTAGCCTTTGTTGAGTTGAAAATGCTTTATCGAATTTATGCTGTTCCACATCTTGAGCACGTATGGCAACAGGTTAGTCAATGGAAATATGTACAAGCGTTATCGCAATGGTTTCAATTAACTCGTATCTGTAGTCACCACCATATGCAGCAAAAGAGTAATTTTGTCAAAAGAGAGTGGCTGCGATTGATAGCTGATGATTCAGGTGAATCGGGGTTTATGCGTGCAGCAGCCTTTGGCCAACAGCAAGTTTTAGACATGGTTAAGACTTTATTAGGACAGAAGGATATTTCTTCACATGAAACAATTTATGAACCAAATGAAGTCAATGATATTATCACTAAAAAGGTGGAACCAGTGCAAGATAATAATGAATTGGATAACGAGCCGGAAAATATATCGGCTGATACTTCTACTTACAAGTCTGTTAATGAATCTGATACTAGATTACATAGTGAATTGGACCATAAATCTGGAAAAGACAACATTGTCTTGGAAAATGAAAATACCGATTCAAATGAAGACTCAATCCTGGAGAATGAATCAGAAAAAGAAGAGCATGAGTTGAATAACAAGGATATTGATTTAGGAAAAGAAGATGCCGAAACTGTAACTGTCAACCTCTTAACTACCGTCACAGTCACTGATAACCTGCCCTCTGATGTATCACCCAACTTACTAGTTGACCCGCTTACAGAATTACTTGATAATGAACTCGTTCAATTTGATCAACGCATTGATCGTACTATTCAAATGGCAACCAATAATTTAGAGTTTGATATGAAGCCTATTATTGAAAATCAAATATCTTCAATTAGATATACCATCAGTTTTGAATTTCAAGATATGCAACTTCAGTTGCACAAAAAGTATAAAGAAATGAATGATATGATCGTGAAAATAGGCAAGGACTTTGAAGACATGCAAACCAATTCTACTGTTATTGAGCTGGTTTCACGCCAGGAAATGCGTGATGCCATAACAGTTTGCGAAGATATTGCTGAACTTAAATCTAGATTGGTTCAATCTCACCTAACCTCTGCTCATGATGTTATTGTTGGGCAATACTTTGAAGTAGTACAACGTACCATAGATGTTTTAGAGACATTTGCTGATTCTACAGTTGATTTATTTTCTAAAAAATTGACTGAGATGGTAGATGGATGTGATGATCAATTAGCATGGTCGAGCTGGCGCAGATTTCATGAACTGAAAGATAAGCTCTATAAATTTCGCGATAGAATTTACAATATTGCTAACGAGTATAAGGCTGAAAAGAAGAATGGCTTGGGGTTGGATTTATGGAATGAATACTTAAGAAATGTTGAGTTTCACATAAACTTTATGTTGAACGATAATTTTGAATACCTACTATTGGTAAGAGCACGGGCAAATGTTGCATATCAAATGCGGGAAAAGCATATTTCCAATATGAGCTTGAAGAAGGAAAGCGAGTCTGATAAGGATCTGAAAGGGGTCAAAGAATTGGAAGAAGGAAAAGAAGCGGAAGTTGGGGAAGTGGAAGTAGAAGTTGAAGAAGAAGAAGTAGAAGTTGAAGTAGAAGTTGAGGAAGAAGAAGAAGAAGAAGATGTGGAAGTTGAGTATGTCGAAGTTGAGGATGTCGAAGTTGAGGATGTCGAAGTTGAGGATGTCGAAGTTGAGTATGTCGAAGTTGAAGAAGAAGAAGAATTGAAAGAAGAAGTGGAAGAAGAATTTGAAAAAGTGAAAGTAGAAGTTGATGACGTTTATGATGTTGAGGCGGACGCAAATATTGAAAATATTGAAGTGGACATAGATGTCAACGTTGAAATAAAGGTTGAAGTACAGGAGCCCAAAGTGGAAAATTCAGAATTGAAAAAGCTGGTACTGGTACTGGCAGAACTGAGAGGGCTGGAATTTAAAACACTGGGCCACAATGACAGTTCAGAAAATATATCCGAAGCTTACAAACAGGCTGAACCACTTGAAGATACAAAAGACTACAAAAAAGAGCAGAGGAATCATAATTACCACAAATATCCTAGCTCAGAAAACAGGAACTCAGAGGAATCTGAATACTCTGATGAGTATACCGAAGGCACCGACGAAGAGTAAATAACATTAGGAAACTATATATTCGGAATGCAAGAAAATAATAGCTTTCTGAATAGGATGATTATAAAGAGGTGAATATAAATGAGGGGAATATTAAAAGGGTTAATATCTGAAGACTTCGAATAAACTTCATATGAAATGCAACCTTTTTTTTCGCATATTGTGGAATGCTTTCACGCATAACAAATCGACTCAAATGAATGGACTAATACACCGATGTATAAAAAACAACTATTATGTAAAATAAAACTGCTTTCAGCCCTTGCGAGTAATAAATTATCTGCTTTTTCAAATTGATAATGATATTTGCCCACTTATAGGGAATACTTGTATTATACAATATTGTTTGACAGGCATTGGCTCATTAAAGTAGGTGATGTTTTTGAAAATTATATGAACATGCTTCATATTTTAACTATCAATACCAATTAATACCAACTTTAGTAGTTACCCAAACCAATACTTCCCTCGTGCTTTTTTCGTCTACTGATACATTATTCAAAATGACTCTACTTTTATTAATTACCTTAACTTTGATATTCAATCATATTTGTATAAGATTTACGTGGGCCAACTTTATCAACAGTAACAACACAAAGGAAAAATAGCCTTCACATGAAAAAGTGGTTGTTTGTATTAATGGATATTTTTCAAATATATCCAACCTACCATTTTACATAGATATATGACAAATATATTCCAGCGTGACTTTTACAACCTAACACTTATAGCATAGTGCTTTCGGCACATAGGACAACAGTTAACATAAATTTGGCATAACACAATACAACCATTATATCCAACTTTTAAACTAAGACTGATAATATCATCTCACCCTGTTTTGCTGCACTTCTCTACTCTCCTCTTTTTTTAGCCTAATTGACTCCACCAGATATCTATATCGCTCTGAGTTATTGATACGAACTGCACATATTATCACCTTAGGCATCACAATTCTTCCGATGATGCTGCAAATGGATGGTCCTATAAATTGGTGGCCCGCTGTGCCGCTGATAAGAATGTCGTCTGACATTTACAGTGTCTGGATTGGCGGATAAGCCCCCTCCAAAATAGTCAGATCCCAATTAGTACCTAAAATAGTCTGCCCGTGCCAAGGCGCGCTTAGCACCAGGATTGGCTCTTCAGGATTGCCATTTTCGTAACATGCCCATGATCCTTCTATTATAACATGAGTGGCAAGTAATAGCTCACGCCTTTGATCATGCCTTGAAATTGCATGCCCCCAAAGTGCTCAAATTCAGGGCAATTATTTTCACCATTCATTATATTACTCTTTGGCATTATTATCATATCTTACGATTACTGGTATGTATTATAATAACTATCAATATTCGCTATATCTTATCGTTTAACTTTATCGTTTAATACTTTCGCCTTACCATTTCATGTGTTGTCTTAATATTTCATTCTGTTCAAATCGTACACATTCATTCTATTGCCCTTCCTCCTACCCTTACATTTCTCTCGCCCTCTTCATCTCCCTACCTCATCGCCATTATAATATTATACAAAAATCGACAAGTGAACGGAGTTGTGTTTCCAGTAAATACTAGCAATACCTCGTCTTACAGGATATATGTCGGCATATTTTACCCTTCGAATTCAGGATAAAAAGCAATATGTCGGAGGAAACTTTCTTCTGCTATCCTCCAAGTTTCACACCTCTCCGATAAGGATTGCTGATAATTCTTTTTTTTCGGGAATTTTTTTTATATTTCGTTAGCGAGCCCCGTTCCATGACTAAACTGTTATATATAAACCTAGTAGCTCCCGGTGCCAGCAAAGGAAGGTCCAAAACGAATCAGAGAGTGTTTAAACAGTTCTCTAGTGATTAAATCACATCCGTTCCCCTCCCCCAGCATAATATATAACACATAAAAACACCCTTAAAATGGTGAATATTACTGAACAAACCGCCATTTTGGCTAAATACTTGGACTTATCCCAGAACGGTAAGGTCTTGGCTGAGTACGTCTGGATTGATTCTGAAGGTGGTACTCGTTCCAAGTGTAAGACACTTGACAAAAGACCCTCGTCTGTTGATGACCTTCCCGAGTGGAACTTTGATGGTTCCAGTACTGGACAGGCACCTGGGCATGACTCGGACGTGTACTTGCGTCCAGTTGCATTTTACCCCGACCCTTTTCGTAAGGGTGACAACATCATCGTTTTGACCGAATGTTGGAACAATGACGGAACCCCCAACAAGTTCAACCATCGTCACGAGTGTGCTAAGTTGATGAATGCTCACAACGACGAGGAAGTTTGGTTTGGCTTGGAACAAGAGTACACCTTGTTTGACCAGTTTGACCAGGTTTACGCTTGGCCCAAGGGCGGTTACCCTGCACCTCAGGGTCCTTACTACTGTGGTGTTGGTACCGGTAAGGTTTATGCTCGTGATGTTATTGAAGCTCACTACCGTGCCTGTCTTCACTCTGGTATTAACATCTCCGGAATTAACGCCGAGGTGATGCCTTCGCAATGGGAGTTCCAGGTGGGTCCCTGCAATGGTATTGACATGGGAGATGAGTTGTGGATGGCCCGTTACCTTTTGCAAAGAGTTGCTGAAGAATTTGGTGTGAAGATTTCGTTCCACCCCAAGCCTCTTAAGGGTGAATGGAACGGTGCTGGTTGCCACACCAATGTCTCCACCAAAAACATGCGTTTACCCGGTGGTATGAAGCACATTGAGACTGCTTTGGGCAAATTGGCCAAGAGACACAAGGAGCACATGTTGTTGTATGGATCCGATAATGAGATGCGTTTGACTGGTCGTCATGAGACTGCCAGTGGTGAATCCTTTTCCTCGGGTGTTGCTAACCGTGGTGCCCTGGTTAGAATTCCCCGGTCTGTTGCCAAGGAGGGCTATGGTTACTTTGAAGACAGACGTCCTGCATCTAACATTGACCCTTACTTGGTTACTGGAATCATGGTTGAGACTATTTGCGGTCTGATTCCCGATGCCGACATGGCGAAGGAGTATGCGAGAGAGAGCTCTGATTAAATACTGACTTTGCGGCCCAAGCCTAGCTTGTTTTATACACGTAATTTTATGGAGCGGTGCAGAGAATGTGTGTAGTTTTGTTTTCAGCATACTCTGGTGTTGCGGGCTCGACTGAGAAATCCGTACCATTTACATGAACCTGTATTTATTTTTAACTAATATTGATATTGAAGGGACCATGGTTTTACAAAAAAAATATATTTATAATGATTAATTCTGATAATTTATGTGAGCTATAATGATCTTGGTGTAGAATGAGATGAAAGTAAGATGAAAAGGAGATGAGAAGTCAAAATCAAATATTCAGTAGTAACGATTTAGATAAGTATGAACACTTTATTGAACTATCAATTTACTAACTAATTAGCACCCTATCAAATATCCCTTAATACACCATGTATTTGATAGTATAATTAAAGTGTTCATTGTTAATTATAAAATTTACTTCAGGGACTATTCATTTTAGCTCATAATTGTTTTCACACATTCCATCTTGATTGATTGTCTGTGTTAAGGCCTTCTGCTTGTTTACTCCGTTTACTGTACCAAATCTCTAAAACCAATTCTTCTATTAGTATTTTATTAATTAATTATCTTCAGCTTTATATTTTAATATTTTTCTGTTTCATCATCATTTTCCTTTATTTCAGTATACATCAACGACAGTTGACTCATACAAACAAAATATATATTTACCGCTTACCGTTTCCAAAAAACACTGTAATTGAATAATCTGCTACCATTCTATAACTATCTATCACTTGTTCATGGCTTTCTGAGAGAATCTTGATTCCTCTCTTGGCCGGATGGGGATGGCATTCCGCGCTAGTGTTCTCGCTAAAGGATACTCTTTTTGTTCGATAAAGCCAGTTTTTTTCACATCTCAAATTTGAATGTTCAATCTTCTTCCAAACGCCATGTTATGGCCAGAGTCACGAATTTTGGCACAAACTTCATATCAATCACATATCCATTTTAAACTTTCACCTCAGAAAGGTTAGCTAATTTATTGATAATTAGCCTTGAGATTAAATAATTTTAAAATCGGAAACCTTTACGGCACCCATTACCCGTTTTTTGGTTTCAGGATTCATCTGTACCTTGAATATGGCTAATTCTTAATATATCCCAAGGCTATGTTTTTTTCTATTCAGGAACCTTTGTATTTAGTATTAGTTAATTTACTATTTTTCTTGATTGGTTTTGAAGTCATTCACTGTCTGTCTTTTTTTGATTTTGATATCATTTACAATTCATCCCAATTAGTTTGAAAATAATCTAATATTAAATTCTTTTCAGGAACCATCAGACATTTCAAGTTTTAATAATTTGACGTTACAGCTTTTTATCTGTAACAAAAACACCTATATATTAATTGGTATGAATTAAACATCTTCTTTCTAACTTGATTAGTCTGAAACGTTGTCTAATTGATAGCTTAGTTACTTTATTGACTTCTGTTCAGAATGGTTGAAAAATATTCCATTGTTTTTGTTATAAATTGTAAAGTATGACTTCTAGTTGCTGCCCAAGGGTGAAAACCATAATGGTATTGAAACCTATGTCAATAAGTTCCTAAGAAAACCTATATACAATATGTTTTTTTACCTTATTGACGTAGAATACTGCTATTGCAGCAATTGCTCAAAAAAAAAATTTTGAGTTGCGGAAAGAAGCATGGATGCAACTATTGAACCTCACAGCAATTCAATTATGAGCTTTTACAAAAAGGTTTGCAACAATCATGTTTTACGCATATAGATCCAGAAAGCAAAGGTTGTGTTGGTCATTCAAAGCAAATAGCATTTAAACTATATCCATGGTAAATTTGAAGAAAATATTGCAAAATCATTCAAACGTACAAAATTTATGAAAAAGTTATTGAAATATTTAGATTTTCCTAATCTGAAGCATATGATTATAGTAAATTAATATTTCTAATTTGAGATATTAATAAAAGCTCTTGATGGTATGCTTTACTAAGAAGTTCTGCACATACTTTGAAGCTTAACTATCTAAACTTAAAGATTTCTTATCCTTTGAGGAAAATAAGAAAAAGCCGGACTAGTATAGTGGTTAGTACACTTCGTTGTGGCCGAAGAAACCCAAGTTCGATTCCTGGGTCCGGCAGAATTCAATTCAATTTTTTTTGATTATTTTTCCATTAAAATGAATATTGCTTGCTTCTACTAACACGTTATCTCTCACGTTTACTCTTTTAAACTTTTCAAAGCTTTTTCACCTACTTTATCGCTAATGCTGTTATGATATTATAATATAGGTCGTGTAAATAGTTCAAAAATTAGCGCTAACAACCAAATATTTTGATTGAATTTAACAATCTACAAGAAACAGCCAACCTCAGCAGCATCAGTTTAGAATGGGTGTGGATTATGTATGTATTTCATAGAACTATGATAAGCATCTAATACTAATGCTTTAAAGTCTCCATTAGTTCTCGATAGTGGCTTTTTGTCCGACTTTAAGACGCTCGTTAGAGAGCGTATTATTCCATGGGAGGGATTATCTCGCTCAGGTGTTGTATCCGAGGACGATGCAAACCATATAAAAATATTGGAGAAGCAATCACTGGAAAACAAACGTGCCACAATTTTGTCACAGTTGGAATTGTATACCAACACTATCTTGAACTTGTTGAACAAGTTGGAGGTCAATGATAAGGATGATGTGTTAAAGAACATTTTGACCTTAATTAACGATTTCTTATTAGAATTACCAGGACAGGAGTTTTTGGACTCATTGTTGAGCTTGTCCAACGTTGATAGTTCTTTACCTTATGACCCATTTATGAAACATTTGGACAATAACGACAAGTTGGTCAAAACTTTATGTTTGTATAACTTGACTATTTTGTTAACTAAAGCATCAAAAACTTCCGTTTCTAAAATAGACAAGGAAATATTGATTAAGGTATTTACATTATTATCATCCGCAGACTTTATAGGCAACAAGCAAGATGCCAATTATCAATATATTGGTATTCGTTTATTACAGGAGTTGATAATTATCAAAAGCTTTAGAGCAGTTTTCCTGGAGTTCAACCTCGTATCCAACTATAAGCCAATCAATCAGTTGATTGCTAATCTGGCTAAACACCCCAACTCATCTGGTTTACAGTTATCTTACAATGTCTTATTGACTACATGGATATTGACCTTTGATGGTTCCATCAACAAAACCTTGGTACATAACTTTCCTGAATTATTGGGTAGCTTGTTGACTATAGCTAAGGACTCTATAAAGTTGAAGATTGTTAGAGTTTCTGTTGGAGTTTTGAAGAATGTCATTTCGATTTCTACGTCCAATAACGAACAGTTTAAGGCGATCAAAATATTGTTGTTTCATGGTGGCTTATCAATAATTAACACAATTAGAGAAAGGAAGTTTGCTTCTAATGGCAGTGATGAAGAATTGTCTAATGATTT
Source organism: Wickerhamia fluorescens (assembly GCA_001599155.1). Taxonomy (NCBI): domain Eukaryota; kingdom Fungi; phylum Ascomycota; class Pichiomycetes; order Serinales; family Debaryomycetaceae; genus Wickerhamia; species Wickerhamia fluorescens. The sequence continues at coordinate 868,031 of BCGE01000005.1, read as the reverse complement.
GGTGTATTTGTATGATACATTAAACGATGTTGTCACCAATAAATTGAGCTCTTTGGATGAGTACTTGACTGAATTAGAAAATCCAAACTTGATGAGCTGGTCATCCCCAACCCACAAGTCGAGTGATTTCTGGCTCGAAAACTCTCATAAATTCAAAGACTCAAACTTCAAATTGGTAAAGAAGATGCTTGAAATTTTATCTTCACAAGAATACGATAGCAACGTTATCAAAGTGATTTTATTAAACGATTTGCAGTTCTTGATTAAAAATTTGGAACTGCCTTTGATTGATTTTATCAATACTGAAAAAGATGGTCAATATAAACTATTGATTATGAAGTTTTTAGATGATAATGAGGGCAATAGTGAATTAAAGTATCAAGCCTTGAAAACTATTCAATTGTTGGTGGGCCATGGATTTTAATAACATGAACATTTTTAGATAAATAACCACTTTTTTTAATTCTTTAAGTTTATTTGTATACTTCCACGCTAAATCACACTTTTTTGTGGAAACTAAAGATGTTTGATAGTAGAAACAGAATTTGGTGCAAGAATTAATGGTTTGGATTTGTAGAAAAAACAAAATACCATTAGCCATTGCCATCAATCAACGCCAGGCACATAAACAAACGCTTATATTGTATTCAACGGGATATACTCTGTCTCAGGAGCTCCTATATACATAGGTTTTGTACAACGTTTGGATTAAGAGGTGATTATAGAGCTTTCTTTCGTTATAAATTATATCATACTATGATATTCATATAAAAATAAACACATTGATAATGCCTCCTAAAAAGAATGATTCAATGCAATACCGAGATAATAGGTTCAAAACCTTTCATGAAACAGTTACTTTTGGAAAAGAAGGGAAGCTAGAAACTCGTTGGTCAGACCATAATGAGGACCGGTTTATCGATCCTTTAGTTGAAGCTGGATTTTATTATGCTCCTGTTAAAACAAACATGAATAGAGTATTGTGTTCATCTTGCCAAAAACCTGAAACTGTGGTTAATGGAACAGATATAAGTAGCATTCCTACGAAACATTATGAAAAGAATAAAAATTGCCCTCTTTCTTTAGCCGTATTGCCTGGGCTAGTCAGGGACAAGCATCGCTCAGAGAAAGCAATTATAAGATATTGGAAAAATCATGAATCAACTGTTTTGAAGTTGCCGCTAGACCCAGCATCAGTGGCGTTTCGAACCAAGTTTTACAAAAAACAATATCCACTAGATAAACTCGATCAGTATGTGCCTAAAAGCAAAACCCTAGCCGAAGCTGGCTTTATATACTCTCCAATCGACCGTGGTGATGATCGAGTATTTTGCATATATTGTGGTTGCTCATTGAGCCATTGGGAAAAGGATGATATACCGATTGAAGAACATGAAAAAAACAAGCAAAGATATTGCTATTTTCTAGATGAATATCATAGGGCTAATTCTGTAAAACAAAAGATAATGGAAAGCACATCTGATGAAAAGATTTTAAAAAAATCTAGAACAAAACATAGCGGATATTTAGGAATACTTTCGAGTGATTCTGACGAAAGTATTACTCGTACTGCGAATTCCTACGCCTCAAAAACAATAACAGGCAATGGGAACAGACCAAGCTCTCCAGATAATTTTACTATTACGGAACACACCACTCAGAAACTGGTACATACACCAAATGAAAATTTACCAAGGCCTATTGATACAGATAAACAAACCACTTTAATCAAAGATGCAGAATCTTCATCTGTTAGCCCTAAAAATTTAATACCAGTCTACTCCGAAGAGACAAAAGGTGAACGATTCTCATTTTCATCTTTACCTGTTAAACAATCTAAACGACTAAAGAGGGTTGAGACAGAAAAAGATCCTAATGACAGTTATTGGGATAAGTTACCAGATGATGATCTTTTTGATGAGTTATTGGGCGTTACGAAGAAACAAGAGCTAAGACCGAAAAAGATATATATTCTGTCTTCTGACGAGGAAGTCAACCAAATTAAGATTGATTCCGTTCTTCAACATGATAAAAAAGAAACCAGCGAATTGGAAGTTGGATCAGATACCGAAAAGTCTTCGAGAGCAGCGAGTGAAAACAATAGTATAGAAGCTCTTCCTAAAGAAAATAACTCGAATGAAACAATTGAAAAACAATTCACTGAAGAAACTGAAAACCCCGAAGCCTCGATTGATACAAAGGAAAACAACAATATAGCGGGTCTTTCTCATACCAATTTTTTGAGAAACGTAAAGGAAAAACGATTCGTCAAACAAGTTGATCAATCCGAAGTATCTATCAATACAAAAGGTGATCATGAACCCTCTTCTAGTCAGCATTCAAATAATGACACAGTTGAAGAAGCCTCAGCGGCAGATATTTCTCTTAAGAGTGAGCTGTTTGAAGATGAGTCTTCTGTAAGCCAACACTCTGATAACGATAGTTTTGAAGATCTGGTACAGTATGGTGAATTTTCAAACAGCAGTGATGATTCATATAACTCTGATCTTAACTCTGATTCTTCAATTGAGTCAATAATTGGAAGGCCGCCTGGGAAAACTAGTAGGAATAACCCCAAAGATGATCGTAAATTAAAATCAAATGAATCATCGAAGCCAAATAAAGAAACTGCTTCAAAGCAGGGCGACTCAAAATTAAACGGAGGTTCTTTAAAACCAGCGATTAAAAAGAGACCGAATTCATCAGAGGGTAATATTGATACAGGTGACTTGAAAGAAAAGAAGTTCAGGCGATTAAAATTACGGAAAAAGGTTTCTAAATCACCACAGCCAAATTTTGGCACTTCTGATAATGACACGGATGATTATGGGGAGGGAAACCTTGACTTTCTTGAAAAGAACATCAAACCCACATCTCTTAAAATTGACACCCCATCACCCAAAGAGAAAATTAAGCATGTGATAAAGCCCAGGGCTTCACCTATTAGACTCCAAAGTAAGCTAGAGGCAGAACTGCCAATTTCTTCAAAGAAAGCTAAAAAAGGCAAAAAGAAGCCAAATATATTTGATTTGTCTCTTGATAATGATATTTTGAATTTGAAGTCAACATCTAAAAAATTGACAAAATCAGCAAAAGAAGACCTCAGGATCAATGAAAAGGTCGAGAAAAATACTAAAGAGTCAAACAATATTAATTACATACTCGAGGATTTAAATATTTCGAGAAGAAAAAAACTGCTAGTCAAGAGAAATCTAGAAGAACCAATAAGTACCGAGGCCATCTTGAATGGAGAATTTACTATTCCAAACATCGAAAATGCAATTTCAAAAAATAGCTTAGATGCTAACAAACAAAAAACTTTAAAGGTTGAGAACCTTCAAGAAAAGAGAGAAGCAGATATTTTGGTTGATACAAATGCAAACAAAAAGCCCAAGCTTTCGATGTTTTCTCTCGAACCAGATAATAACGCTAAAACAATGAAAATCCACGATGAGACCGAAACGTCTTATCTAACCTCAATGGAACCACTAGATTATGACTCGGGCGACGCATATGCAGATTATGTCCAAGATATAAAGCATATTAATGAGGAAATTCTGAAATCTATGATAGAAAGCTCTGATGAATTTGAAAACAACTTTGATATTGCATACAAAAGCACTGATGAAGGGGATACTTTTAACAAAGTGAACAAAAGTCCCAATAGAGGCGATAAAATTAAAGCTATGAAAAAGAGTTCAGTCGAGAATGGTAGTTTAGATGATTATAAATATGGGGATAAAAGAGCTCCTAAAATCGAAGATAAAACTACTTTAAAAGACGACAAGAAGAGCATATTAAACGATGACGATATAAGTACTTTGAAGGGCAATGATATAGGTGCTTTGAAAGATAGCGATATAAGTACTTTAGGCAACGACAAAAGTACCTCAGAGGAAGGTGACGAAAGCTCTCCAAACGATGATAACGAAAGTACCCGAAAAGATGATGATGAAAGTACTCCGAAGAAGGATAAAGAAAGCTCTCCAAAGGATAATGACGAAAGCACCCGAAAAGATGATAACGAAAGTACTCCGAAGAAGGATAAAGAAAGCTCTCCAGGGGAAAACAATAAAATTTTCATAAGTGGTGAAGAAGAAATCACAATAAAGTCGCAAACAACCAAGATAACCGAGCCAAGTGGGGAGAAAAAGCCATTTGAATTAAATTCCAAGTCCAATAAAGAGACCACGATAGTGTCCACAAAAGCAGAAGATACAAATTTTGCTGAAGAAATTGACATATTATCTGACCTGGAGAATATAACACATATAGAAACTGAAATCAGTCCAAGCAAGTTTGAGTTTCGAACTCCAACGGTAATAATTAAGAGCCGAAACATGAATGCATCAAATGCCAACCCTGAAGCCAATGAAATTAATAAACAAAATGAAAAAAATGATGACAAAAATGAAAACAAGAATAGTTCACAGAAGGGTTTAGAGGCCCCTCTTCCTGATACTGAGGTAATAGACAAAAAGAAAATTATTCACACCAAAAATGATTCTTCAACAAAAGAAGAGAAAACTAGCGAAATTGATACACCTGCAATCATACAAATACCTACCAACGATTTTAAACCATACACCAAGTCTCGCGAGAATGACTTAGGGCAGCATGATTCCTCTCCTGCAGCTGGAACACAACCAATACTTCCTAAATCAAAAATTGAACCTAATTTGCAGCTTAGCAAATCTAAAGATGAAGCGGTTATATCTCATCAGCACAAATCCACATCCAAAGTTTCCTCTCCCAAAAAATCAAAAAATCACTCTTTAGAACTAACCGATTTGCCAATTGCGGAAAATACGAGGTCCTTTCAATCATTTTCTGAAAAGGTACCAAATTCAGCCCCACCCAATGGCCATGATTCTCTCAAGCTCTCTGGGAGTTTTAGCGCGTTACTAGAAGCCAGTACACCACATAAGATAACATCTATACCAGCCCCGGATGCATCATCCAAGCTAGACTGGGCCCCAAGCTCTTTAATTACATTTATCGATAAGTTAAACAACATGGAGGGTACCTCTATCGATCTCAAAAGACTTGCACAATCACCTTATGACCTACACGATGATTATGGCGAGCTCACCAGCTTCATCTCTGAAATGCCTGAAAACGAAGAGAACATGAGCATTGAAGAGTGGATACGCTACACTGCATCGAATGCACGAGATATGATACGAGAATTTGGCGAAAGCGCAATATCTTTTTATATCAGTGAATGCGAGCGTGCTCTAGAGGCAATGGAAGCCATACATACTGACGAATAAACTCTATAGACACCTGTATCCTACTTTTAAATACTACCCTAGACTGTGAGCATGGGTGCAAAATTAGTTTGTAAGTTAATTCACGTGATACCTCCCCAATTGTAGCTGTTCGGTTTTTGGTCTCTTGTGCACGAGGTAAACGGCTGTAATGAATGATTCCGAACAGAATCATATTTAGACCTCTACAGAAACTGGACATAAAAATTTCTGTATAACACGGTATACAGATAACAATTGGTGATTCAAAGAGTGCAACTGGTGTTTGCTACAGGGTTATAGAGCATTGTGTTAAATTTTGCTTTAAACTCAGAGTATTTTTTAACTATTAAAAGACAATATCTATAGGCCTATAACTTCCAGTTCTGTCATACCCAGGACTCAGTGATACAAATCATGTCCTTTTGGCCATTTTCATCATCACTAAATAACAACAGCCTGCTTCAAAAGTTTTTAGATACAACACAAGACTTGTCGGCTGTAACGGTTGATGATTTAATAGGTGGGGCCACGTTACTGCAAGAACTTGTCAATGAACTACATAACATCAAGGGCAACTTGAACAGCAACTTCAGTAGTCTTCAGTTTCTGCAGCAAAACCAGAACAGTGATAACGCCAGTGCTCCATCAGGAGCAGTATCAGATGTTGGGTCAGTAACTTCCTCAAACAATGACAATAGCAACAACTACGGCAAAGATGGACACAGCGTCAAATTGCTAGAATTATTGTTGCAACCGCATATTCTCAATGGGTTTCTTGACTATTTGGTGAGTAGTGTGGAGTTTTTTGATCGACTTGCTGTAGCAGAAGAGGAGCGTTTAGAAAAATTGATCCATGCTGAAGAAAAGCCATCTGATGTTGAGATAGAAGAGGTTGAGGATGAATCTTATGAAAATAGAGATAAGGATGAAGATTCTAAAGAGGAGTCTGCGGATGACCGATTACGTCGATGTATCCAGGTATCTTCGGATATATTATCGATTGATCTTTGGGTAATACTGAATAGGATTATCGAAACTCCCGTAATAATGTCCAAATTATGGCTGATTTTAACATTACCAAAGCTCAAAGAAAGCTCTCCTTCAGTCTCGTATTTGGTACATATTTTGGATCAATTGATGGATACCAACAGCATCGAACTTTTAAATTTTATACGGCGTCAGCAGGACTTAGTGGATACATTTCTCGCAAAAGTTGATATCCCTATGTTAATGGACTTCTTTTTGCGTGTGATACAAACTGATAAAGGCGATTGTCCAACAGGTATATTAGAGAACTTGTCACTGCAAAAATTGATTCCAAAACTTGTGGATATTTTAAAGCCACATCCCTCCCAATTTCTTCCTGGTTCAAAGATCCCTAATCACGAACTTTTTTTCAAGCAGATGGCAGCAACGGATTTTATTAAAGCATTGGTTACTATTTCCTCAAATACTGCATTGGCTGTCGTTTTAGAGACAAACATTGGCCCTAATCAATTAACAAGAGAATTGGTTTCTCCGGAAATTATAAACACCATGATTAACGATATAATGTTATATGAAGTCCCCACCTTAAATGGTGGTGTTAAACAAACTAATAAACACGGTTTAAACAACTGTGTTGGAATAATTATTGAGTTAATCAGAAAGAATAATTCTGATTACGATTTAAATTGTGGGGTTTACAGTTCCCTACTACAAAACGGAGATAGTACAACTGGTGAAGTTAACTCATATATTATGTTTCAATGGCTCAGTGATTTCACGCAAAATCCACCAGGACCCCGTGATCCAATATATTTAGGAGACATGCTATCTATCTTTTCAGAGCATTTAGATAAGTTTGCCTCTCTTATTGACTTGCCCCCAGCACCTCTTTTAAACAATGAAAATAAGATTCTTGGATTTACAAACTTCAAAATTGCTGAGTTAATTGCTGAATTATTACATTGCTCGAACATGATACTACTTAACTCTAAGAAAATTAGAAATATTGTACAGATTCGTGACTATGTACGCCAGCAGCAAAATAAGAGGTTAGAAAAGGCTATAAAAGAACCTATATTCGTTCAGGATGACCAAAAAACTTCAATCAACGAAGTCACAAGCGGCCTAGATGATGTTTCGCTCGATGATATTCGATTTACTAGCCACGATACAACAGAAAAGGACAATCAAATTGATCAAGACAAGCATTATGTTGAATTAACTAACTCTTTAAACGCGGAAAATGATTCAGACGATGATGAGCCAAGTATTTCTCCTGAAAATCCCTTCGTATGTCCGGAAAGAGATGTCACTATTAGACAAAATTCGTGTGTTGGTGATTATTTTAAAATAAAATTACTTGACCTGGGGATTTTGGTTAATATAATAGCCAAGTTTACTGAATTCCCCTGGCACAATTTTTTTCACAATGTCGTATTCGATTTAGTGCAGCAGATTTTCAATGGAAAGCTCAATTCATATAACTCCTTTTTGATTGTGGAATTGTTCAAACAGGAAAAGTGTGATTTGGCTAACCTAATAGTTGGCTCTTATAAAAAAAACTTTGATCCTAGGCCTGGATATATGGGTCATTTAATACTTATCAGTGAAGAAGTAGTCAAATTCACTTCTTTATACAAACCGGACTTAATTTCGCCAATTATTGTTGAAGCAATCTCTTCGGAGGACTGGGAATGGTTTGTTAACGAAATCTTGCTCAAAACAAGAGAAATTTACAATGTTGTTCTAGGTGCTGAAACTGAAGATGAAAACTCTGAGGTTCGAGCAGAAGATTCACATCAAGATTTTGGGTTTGACTCCTCTACTGTCGGATACCTCGATTTGGATCCATATGACGGCGGACAACAAAATAACAAGAAAGTCATTATTTTAGGGGATAGCTCCAATCTTGATATGTTTGTTAATGACGGTAAACTTTCGGATGAAGATGAAGATAATATGGAAGAAGCAAGCATGCCTGATGTGAAGGTCCAAAGTATGTCGCCTAGTGGAAACATGATACATGAAGTTGGGGAAGAAGAAGATGAGCATGAAGAATTTCAAGATAGCTACCAGGACAATGAATTTCTTGAAAATTTGTCAGGATCAGATTCTTCGGATGAAGAAGACGAACAAGACAGCAACGAGTTGCGTAGAGTCCCGAAGCATAATGAATAAATAAGCCATATCAAAAGATCCAATTTCAGCTCTTTTTTTAAAATTTGAAGTTTGTAATTATAGCTAATTCTGCAAATACTACTTTACAATTGCATGTCAGGAATTTATTGGAGTATATGCAGCTATCACTGTTTCCTCCCTCTGGCGCCGGTAGAACGTCCGTAAAGAACTTTCCCGTTGGGTAGCTCAATTTTGTCTCCTCTCTGTACCTTTTTACGCTGCTTCTTTTTTGAGGCGCTATTGGTTTCCTGTTCCTGTTCTTGCTCCTCCAGCTGTGGTTTTTCATAAACCACAGTGGTGTTGATAACCTTCCCTGTCGCCTTGCCGACAGTAGCATTCCACAACAAGCACGGCAATTTGTAAAACAACGAGTCTTTGAAGCCGGGATTCACATTGATATCGTTTTCGTCAAATGGAACCAACTCGTCATCAACAACGAAAACACTGCCATCAGGCTTAATAATAAACGTACTATCCATTTGTCCTACTGAAACCTTGCGGTCGGAACCGTCTGCAGGAGGAACAAGAGATCCTCCCCATGCCTGTTTCTTGATCTCGGCTTTCAACTCGGCAATGCGCCTATAGTCCTGTTTTCGATTAATCCTGAGCGCCACGAGATGGAACGCAGAGACCAATACGTACAAAAAGAACAACGTGAACACGAGTCCTGGACGGAACCGCGAGTAAAAGTAATTGGATCCCTTCAACTCGGGAAATCCCTTGGCCAAAAAGTAATCATAACGTTTCCTCAACCTGGCATCACGAAGAATATTACCTGCTACCGAGAGACGCTGGAACCTATCTTCCGCGTCTTTTCTCGCCTTTCTGCCGCTGGGACGCAACTTGTCCGGATGAAGGCTTCTCGACTTCTTTCTGTATGCCTTTTGGATGTCCTTAAGACTGGATTTGGGTCCTTCTGTTAATCCAAGCCACGAGTACAATGTAATGTCTGGCCCTAAGTCCTGCTTTATTTTATCGTTTAAGCTGAAAATTTCATAGTCTTCTGGCAGCCAGTTAGAAGCGTCAACTACCCAAGTGAATAGAGCTAAAACTAGCCCAATAAACGCTAATCTCATGGTCTTTGTCTGTGCCGATGAGATGCTATTTCTGCGTATTTGATGGTGATGTCAGGCAAAATTTCAACTTTTTTCCAGCCGCGTTAACGTTTCATGATTTTGGCCTACCAAACCTTATTTGAAGGCGCTTACATTCTACAGTGAGGTAAAGATGACTCTGTTGTACCCGTTGCCAGCGAAGCTCCGCTTCGTGTTCTACTACAATATAATGGCAGCGACCTTATGGATGTGTTGTTTGGCAAGACTAGCTGTGCTTTTGCCGTTTGTTGGAAGAAGGTTCTTGCCGGGGGGTATCGCTGATTTTTTTCAACTTTTGGGATTATCACCGCTTTTAGAGTTCTTGGTGGTTAAGTTGGTCATCACCAGAGCATCTTGGACGGTTCTGGATGTTTGGAAGTTTTTGGTTGGTGTTCGCATGGGATTGGTGTGTTTTGCGGTGATTTTCTTGCACCCACAAGTGGCCAAACACACGCTGTACTCGGTTCTTATTTTGACATGGGGATTACAATGTTTGATTCACTATTCATATTATGCATTTAAGGTGAAGACGCGGAGGACTCCTCGGTTTTTATTTTGGTTGCATTATTCGCATTTTTACGTGTCGGTTCCAGTCGCACTTGGTTGCGAGATGGCTTTGGCATTCTTGAGTCTCAAGTTTTCCGATGATGATTCGTGGTATGAGTTTCTTGTGAAAGGATGCTTGGTTGGGTACATTCCTGCGGGATACGTTTTGTGGGGATATTTGAAGAATAGACGCCAAACAAAGTATGTTGAAGTTATGGAGAAGAGACGCATTGCGAAAGCCGCGGCAATGCCTTTGAGGGATGATATTGTTGCGTCTTCTGGTTCAGGTACTACCTCGAATCCTGCTGCTACTTTGGCTTCGAATCCTGCTGCTACTTTGGCTTCCACCTCTGCCACCTCCTCGGAAGATAACTTAAAGACAAACTGATCATACCAAAATTGCATTTCTCGTTTAAATCTTGACATTCATCTTGATGCCAACTATTTGCCAACGACTCAAGTACCAGAAAAATGTTCCACATATCGCTAAACAGCCTACAAGTATCACAAACATATTATATTCGTGAACCAGACCTTTTCCGATTACAGTACTCGCAATGGGGATACCAAATAAGTTGGCGATGCTAATACACGCACAAACAAAGCCGTACTTGCTGCCAATCTCGTTGACGGGTGTAATGTGTGCTAAGCATGCAGGAAGAAGACTGAGAATGGAACCCAGAGTATAGCCTGCCAATGCAGAAAAGGCAAACAACACATTTATGTGGCCTCCGAATGGTAGCCACATTGAAAAGATAAATATAGTATACATAAACAACATGGCAAGATTAACATTGAAGCATCCAATCTTGTCTGATATGTATCCTGGAATCAATCTACCTGCGACACCTGTGGCATTCCACACTGTCAACAACAAATACGACGTAGACTCGGAAACACCACGAGATAACGCATATGTTGCGTAGTATGTAAGCAACAAGACCAAAGACAACTCAGCAAAGAATGCTCCCAAAACCAAGAATATGTACTTTTTGTCATTCAAGTTCCTGGGCTTGAGAGCACTAAATGCGCTACGTACCTCGGCCCATTGCAGCGTACTCTCAATTCTATTGGTCTGCTTTTCCTTACTAGGCAGAACCCTAGCCTTGGTCAATATCATCGATATAACCATTAATCCCAAACAAGTAAAGGCTAGTATTCTTAATGCCCATTCAAATCCGTACTTTTGATATGAGTGACGCAACATTAATGGGAACACTAAACCACCCACCGATCCTCCAGACGTGGCGAGCCCAGTGCAATGGCCTCTTCTTTTTTTGAACCAATGACTAATAACACCAACCAAGGGGGTCATTCCAAGCCCATTGCCAACTCCCATGGCAATAAAACTGAGCACAAATTGCCAAACACTAACACTATTGGCCAGGCCCATAAGGCCGGCAAAAATAAGAGCAGTAGAACCAATCAAGAGTCCTAAAGGACCCTTCCTATCGAATATTGGCCCTGTAATTATTGCAAAAAAATACGCCAAAGCAAGATAAATGGAAAAAATCCACGAGATAGAGGGCGCATCAAGGTCTGCCAACTGATGTGTTGATACATAAACTTGAATAGCACCAATGGCATTAATTACTCCCAAATTAACAACGAGCCCAAGAAACGACCCAAGAACAACCGAATATGCTTCCCATCCTCCATCAGGGTACTCTCTCTCCAACTCACCCACTTCCAGGTTTTGCAGAATCGATTCTGATATTTCAATTGGATCCTCGTGGCGTCTAGTCGTCTTTGTCAATTCTATTGCTTCCAATGTCATTTCCTACTGTTTAAAATCATGGAACTCAACCTGGCTTTATACCGATGAGCTGCTTAGTTTTTCCGGGGGATCTCGTATCTGTACCTCCGACTCAATTTTTATAATTTAGGCAAAATCAAAAAAACCTGCTACAAATACAAAGGCGATGCTTAGCAGAACCTATAAAGGGAGGTGTAGATGGCAGTTCATAGCTTTACAGCTGTTTCGGCTGTTTGCTTAGTTCTTGAATTGTCTAGAAGTCGCAGATTTTCAGGTTTCAACTCTTGAACAATTGCAAAAAAGTAAGATAATTGCTTCAAGACCTCCGTTAGGTCTTGATGCCCACTTCTTCAGCAATACCAGGAATTACAGCTCATAAAAACGAAAGAACTACGTCTCTGTTCTCACCAATCTTACTAAATCTACAGTTTATCACTATTACAAGTAAAAATAATGCAATCTTCTGGCTAACTTTTCAACCTAATGAGCGAGTATTTCAAACAACTCTTCAATAGCAAATTATACAGCTTGTAGATGTTGCGATTCTGGACCTTTAACCTTTTCCCTCGGCTGTGAGGTTTCTCATGGGTACGTTGGTTTATTACGTTTGCGAAAATCAGATCATGTCGTCATTACCAGTAGTAGTCAAAAACAGCCAGTAACCTTGCTGTATTTATTCACCAATTGCGCCGAAATCTGAGTGTACATCGCTAGTTTCATTTTTTCCTAAACTATGAGGTTATTTGTCAAAATGCAGAAATCATAGACACCCTCGTTAATAGCTCGCATAATATAATAATATATGACAACTCACGAATATGAGTTATCACGGGTGATTTAAATATCTATAACTCAGCCCACTACCTAAACAAATTGCTTTAAAACAAATACATAAAAGCTTAAACACACTTTGCAGACAGTATCTATAACCCAAAAGATTAGGCTTGAGCTTTTGATGTCTATCAATTATGGTCCAAAAGGCTAACACGGCGATGTTCAGTATGTATCTCGGCTAAGTAACATATTTTCTACATTTTTAGTATATGGTGACCAATTAAGACAGCTTAGCCTAATTCTCATCTTTCTCTGTAGTTTATGTACAATGTACTGTCACTATAGAAATTACCATGTTGCATCACAAATTCTCTCTTTATTTATAAATATGAGTTTGTTAACTTGCATTTGCATTCTTTATGGAAGAAATATTTTTTTGATTTGTAAATCATACATTACATATCCCCGGTCTATGCATGCAGTATATCATGTAGTGGTTCTGAATCACATAATTGAAGTAGTTGAGTCGCCAAGATTTAACTTTGGAACCAATGCAAGTATATGAATATATAAATTTAAATAGATTTATACTGTTTCAGAAGAGATGCTCTTTTACTTCTGCCCTCACCAGGAAGCTAAAACATGTGAAAACCATCGTCATAAGACCTTTTTTTAAAAAAAAATTTGTGGATGTTTCAATTGCCTTGAGCTACTACTAGAGCAATTAGTTATTAAGACATAAAATTTTAAACAAAACGAGACTTTTTTCGAAAGAGAACACATTTGAATGGCTATATTCTGACAGCAAACGATACTCAACTACATCATCTAGCTCACAGTTATTTAATCATCCATTTGTTCGAAATACTTAAACACTGTTCTGTAATTACTAATACATATATGATGATTACACGTTTCCAATTAACACAGTCATGGTTTTCTCTAAGCTTATATAGTTTTTTTTAATTCGGCTCTTCTAGATTTGAGCATAAGTTCCTCATAACAATATTGCTAGAAAAATTGTTTTCTCTAAAAAATACTTTAAATGATAATCGGTCAACATTAATCGGTTTGCAGCTGTCACAAAGGCATTCCGGTGTATGTTGCCCGGTTCTAAAATCCGGTCTTCATGCTTGATTTTCGCACCCGGTTTTTTCCCTCTATCATCAAATGTTTGTTAATTTGGCAAAATCATACAACGCAAAGAGCAGTCATAATTGTTATTTCAATAATATACTTCTATATCGAGGAAAAAATTAATAATTTAGAATGCCATATTTAGCAAAATTACACTTGGACTCATTCAAGCTACAATTCATTAGTTTTTTTGCGTACAGATATTTTCAGTAAACAGTGATTAAAGTCTTGCTTCTATTCACAAGAGCCTGGCTTTCTTTTCCTATGACTTCTACTTTCTCTCGCCATAAGCCTTGGTTGCGTATTCGCCATTGATCACGATAATATCTTGTGGTCTGTAGTCAAATTTGCCGCTAAAATATGACTGCAAAATATTTTTAACACCAGCAGCATAGCGAGCTTGAGCATCAAGAGATGTTCCAGAAACATGTGGAGTCATTGCATTGCCACCGCCATATGAATTGTGCATTTTACGCCATGGGTGTGATTTTGGTGCAGGCTGAGGGTACCAGACATCTCCGCCATAGCCAGCCAATTGGCCCAGCTTCACAGCCTCCGCAACATCATCCTCTACAGCAATAGCTCCACGAGCAGTATTGACCAAATAGGCTCCATGCTTCATTTTAGAGATCAAGTTTTTGTCAAAAAGGCCACGAGATTTTTCGTGCAAAGGACAGTTGATTGTTACAATATCAGCTTTTGCAACCATTTCCTCCAAGCTGACAACACGCTCGAGAATATCTTCCTCCCCCCCGTTTATCAAGCGGTTCACCTTGTTCAATTTATTTACGGCGTCTTGTGGTAATTCCTGATAGTCAAAGTAAAGCAACTTTTTGGGATTGAAAGCTATCAACCGTTCCAATACACGGTATCCAATTCTTCCGGCACCAACAGTTGCAACAATTTTATTTTCCAAATCAAATTCTTGCTTAGCGGCTCCAGCAATATCCCATTCTCCATTCAAGACCTGCTCGTGAGCAGGAACGAAATTGCGAACTAAATTCAAAATTGTCATAATAACATGTTCTGCCACCGAAACTACATTTGAGCCTGTGACTTCAGCTACTGTAATTTTATGTTTGTTCGCGGCATCCAAATCAACATGGTCAGAGCCCACACCAGCAGTAATTGCAATTTTCAACTTTGGTGATTGCTCAATACGAGTTTTAGTAATATAAGCTGGGAAGAATGGAGTGGTTATCACAATCTCCGCATCCTCGAGCTCTTTATCAACTTGAGATGTAGGCTCAGGGTCCTTGTCGCAGGTGGTTACTAGAGTGTAGCCATTATCTTCAACAAATTGGCGAATCCCAAGTTCATTCTCTGCACAGCCCAAAAGACGAGGCTCTTGTTTGGCATGTTCGCCACCTTGATAGAGAACGAGAAGTACTTTTCCTTTAGACATTTTGATTGAGATTTAATATAGTATAATGTACGAAATTAATAACTGTAAACCGACCTCAACACCAATATTTATAATGTTATATTCGCGCGGAACAGCGCCATTAAACTGACCATAAAGCCACTACTCTCAAGTAAACACAAGGATTATATGCAACATCCAACCCCTACCCGAGCCATTTGTAATGAGGGGAGAAGTCTTGATCGACAATTGGCTTTTTTGTGTGGGGGAGCAATCTCAATTTTGCACCCAAAACGACAGCGAACTTTTATTTTAAAAACTGTATATTTTTAGAGAAAATGTACTCTTTTCTATGAATCAAACCCCCAAATACAATTTACCGAGTTGATGACATAAATATACTACATAATGGAAAAGAATGTTGGCTTATCACTACAACTATGAATTTTGAATAGCAACCAACTTTTTGGTTCAAAAAGAGTCCTACCAGGGTTTATGTTCCCCATAAACTCTACGGTTAAAGCTTCTAATGGCACTACATTATTTAAAGAATAAAAGCAACCAGAAAGCCTGCTAACTTTATTTTGTAAATTGAATTGTTAGAATCGGGCCATTCTAAATACCCTTTTTTCTTGTAGGAGGTAGTATGAAATTCTGTTTGTAAGAAACATATATGATTTTACCTTATAGCACTAGCATTCTTCATACTTACTGTTAAAAATGAGGCCTATGATTTGGTTAGTGATGGCAAACTAAGTAAATACCTTACTTTGCTTTCTTATTCACATAAGGTTTTATACTTAGGGTTGTGGTGGAGTAAGGAAATTGTTGTTTTTAGAACAAAAAGAGGTTTAAAATAAAATACGTTGAGAGTAAAATTCAAGCTTTCAAACTTTAGCGCAATTGAATAGTTCTACCGGAGAATCTTATTCTAGCTTTTTTCACTTTAAATTACGGAATTTGGCTTTTATTAATATCAGCTTTTATGAATATCAACTTTAATGGATACCAACTAGTGCGTAAAACGGCTATTATAGCTAGATACAAAACACCCATACCGCAACAGTTAATACAAGGGTAAATATTGGCACTAATAAATTAATTTGGCTGCTAGCAAAACGTGCTGTAGTTTACACAGCTTTTTATAAATGAAAATTTTCCTTCAACCAACTAACTGTTTATCCATCAATGATTACCAAGTATTTCACCAGTGTGGTGGTCAAATTTGATCCGTTTGCAGCCAGTGGAAGAGCTTCTAGACTTTTTCTTTCCAGGGTTCCATCATCCACCAAAATCAAGGCTACAGTCTTGACCAAAACTGGCACCGAAAAACCCAGCATTGAAGTGACGTTCAAGGATAAACATGTTATGAATGCTGATCCTGAGAAAATGAACATTAATGACTTGGCTGAGCATTTCGACACCCACTCTAGAAAGTTGGCTATTCAGGATGCCATTAAGGATTAAACCTCATTACACTTTTGATTCTTGTTTATAGCATTTTTAGTTCACTGGTGGTGGTTTTATTTAGATACACAGATATTTGCAATATACTATTTGTAAGCATCACTTTCTCTCGCCATAAGCCTTGGTTGCGTATTCGCCATTGATCACGATAATATCTTGTGGTCTGTAGTCAAATTTGCCGCTAAAATATGACTGCAAAATATTTTTAACACCAGCAGCATAGCGAGCTTGAGCATCAAGAGATGTTCCAGAAACATGTGGAGTCATTGCATTGCCACCGCCATATGAATTGTGCATTTTACGCCATGGGTGTGATTTTGGTGCAGGCTGAGGGTACCAGACATCTCCGCCATAGCCAGCCAATTGGCCCAGCTTCACAGCCTCCGCAACATCATCCTCTACAGCAATAGCTCCACGAGCAGTATTGACCAAATAGGCTCCATGCTTCATTTTAGAGATCAAGTTTTTGTCAAAAAGGCCACGAGATTTTTCGTGCAAAGGACAGTTGATTGTTACAATATCAGCTTTTGCAACCATTTCCTCCAAGCTGACAACACGCTCGAGAATATCTTCCTCCCCCCCGTTTATCAAGCGGTTCACCTTGTTCAATTTATTTACGGCGTCTTGTGGTAATTCCTGATAGTCAAAGTAAAGCAACTTTTTGGGATTGAAAGCTATCAACCGTTCCAATACACGGTATCCAATTCTTCCGGCACCAACAGTTGCAACAATTTTATTTTCCAAATCAAATTCTTGCTTAGCGGCTCCAGCAATATCCCATTCTCCATTCAAGACCTGCTCGTGAGCAGGAACGAAATTGCGAACTAAATTCAAAATTGTCATAATAACATGTTCTGCCACCGAAACTACATTTGAGCCTGTGACTTCAGCTACTGTAATTTTATGTTTGTTCGCGGCATCCAAATCAACATGGTCAGAGCCCACACCAGCAGTAATTGCAATTTTCAACTTTGGTGATTGCTCAATACGAGTTTTAGTAATATAAGCTGGGAAGAATGGAGTGGTTATCACAATCTCCGCATCCTCGAGCTCTTTATCAACTTGAGATGTAGGCTCAGGGTCCTTGTCGCAGGTGGTTACTAGAGTGTAGCCATTATCTTCAACAAATTGGCGAATCCCAAGTTCATTCTCTGCACAGCCCAAAAGACGAGGCTCTTGTTTGGCATGTTCGCCACCTTGATAGAGAACGAGAAGTACTTTTCCTTTAGACATTTTGATTGAGATTTAATATAGTATAATGTACGAAATTAATAACTGTAAACCGACCTCAACACCAATATTTATAATGTTATATTCGCGCGGAACAGCGCCATTAAACTGACCATAAAGTCACTATTCTCAAGTAAACACAAGTGCTATATGCAACATCCAACCCCTACCCGAGCCATTTGTAATGTGGGGGAGTTTAATGATTTGCTTTATGTTTTTTTTTGTGGGGAGCAGGTTTAATTTTGCACCCAAAAATTAAGATGGGTTTCGCCAGATATACCTTATTAGTGTGAAAGTACACTTTTCAGAAATACACACTTCCCAATAACGTACAACCTCTGGAATCTACACAGTAAATAATCAGCGTAATAAATATGTAATATGATATAGAGAAATGGGTAAAAATAGTCGTTAAACTAGTCAAACTAGTCAAATGCCAACTGCTTCTTGATCTCAGCAATAGCCTTACCAGGGTTCAAGCCCTTGGGACACGTTCTAGCACAGTTCATAATAGTGTGACATCTATACAAAGACATGGAGTTTTGCAACATTTCTTTTCTGAGCTTAGAAGCCTCGTCTCTGGAGTCAATCAACCATCTGTACGCCTGCATCAATACGGCTGGGCCCAAATACTGCTGCTGGTTCCACCAGTAAGAAGGACATGAAGTCAGGCAGCATGCACAGAGAATACACTCATATAAACCGTCCAACTTGGCACGGTCTTCAATGCTTTGCAAGTTTTCACGGCCATCCTTGGGGAGGGTCTCTCTTTGCAAGTATGGCTGAATAGACTTGTATTGCTTGTAAAAGTGAGTCAAGTCCGGTACCAAGTCACGCACAACAAACATATGAGGCAAGGGGTAGATCTTGGATACCTTGGAGGTATCGGTATCTATACGACAAAGACATGCCAAAGTGTTTTTACCACCAATGTTCATAGCACACGATCCACAAATACCTTCACGACATGAACGACGGAAAGTCAATGTAGCATCCTGCTCATTCTTAATCTTCAAGATAGCATCCAAAACCATAGGTCCACATTGGTTTAAGTCCACATCGTATGACTCCATCTTGGGTTGAACCTCTGGGGTGTCTGGGTTCCATCTGTAAATTTGAAACTTCTTAATTCTTGCTTCCGGAGCAGCGCTAGTAGCCAAACTGCGAAGTCCTGATGTGAAGAGGCGTTGTCTCTGAGCAAGGGATCTAAACATTCTAGAAATATGGAGGTGGAGGGGGTGATAATGTTTTTACACAGCAACAAGTTAAAGTATTTGTAAGTCGAAGGGAGGTGGTTTGGATTTTTTTTTTGTTTCCCGGGGGGCATTTTGACAAATTGCACGCATCTCATTGGTCAGGACATGGGGGTCCATAACTACCTGATATAAGAGTTTGAATGGTATATTATAACCCTATTAATATAATAGAGGGCACTAAAAGCTATAGGGTGAAAAAACGGTTCAATTTGCTTGTTTTTGTTGTAGCTAAGGGCAATTCATGATTAAGGATATATACTGAGTAAACGCTTGATCCAATTTTCTCCGGGTGGCACTACCCGCTGAATTCCGGAAGAGCTTCATACACTAGGAGTGTATCCCGACCTTGACCGGGATGAGCTTGGTACCGGAGGCCATTAATGATAGTTAGGAATAGAGAATTTAGGCACAAGATAGTATAATTTAGTTGCTATGTAATAAATATCTGTTTTGCTAATAAATATACTGTTAATGTCATACAATATTTAAATAAATACGAGCTTAGTTAATTTATATTAATTGACAATAAACACTTGAAGACCAGTATTTATAATTATAAAGTATATCAGCATTTCTCGTGCAGTATTACCTCGTCTATATTGTTCACACACTCTCCGACGTACACATCAGTATCAAGGTTGGACTTGGGTCCGGTGTACACTTTGTAACCGTGAACATAAAAGTAAACCAAAGATAAGATCCAGCTGCTAACATTAATGACGCATGTGTAATTCATCAGATTCTTATCAACTGTTTTTTCGTCAGGGAACATTGACATCGTAATACCATATGCAACCCACAACACAGTAGTTGTGTGTAAAATTTTGGTGCCTATTTTGCCCAAGTAAAAGGGGCCAGGCTCAAAACGACCACTTCCTACCGGCAATAGTACAAGTAAGACAGGCGTACCCCATGCCAACATGTTGGAGGCTACTGCTAATGAAAATAGAGCGCCAGAACCAGCTGCACCATTGATTAAAATCAAAAGGCCCATTACCAAGCAAAGAAGGCCAGCAAAAATGGTAGCGCGGACAGGAACTTTGACTAAAGGGTTAACAACCTTGACATAATTGTAAACTATAGGTAACCCGTCATCACGAGCAAACGCCCAAATCTGACGAGAGGCGGCAACAACTATAGAGCAGCTCATTAAGTATTGACATACGGCAATCAAAGCCATGAATGCAATAGCCCAGCGCTCTCCAAGTGCATCGTATATAATTTGTGCCATAGGCGACCCTGTTTTGGTCTCTAGCACAGCGCCAATATCACCATTCTTTATACAAGCGCAGCACACAATACAAATAAACCATCCCAAGATCCAACAGGTTGAAATAGAGCCTATAATACCATAGGGTACAGCGCGTTGTGCGTTTTTGGCCTCCTCCAGACAATGAATTACAGAGTCAAAAGCACCAATAGTCCAAATAGCCGGCATCCACAGAAGCATAAAGGACCAGCCCTGGCTCCACGTACGGAGGTTTTCAAATTTGCTAAAGATATATGAGCCATCATTAAATCCGTTCTTTTTGGCTCCAATGGGTACTGCAATGAAGAAAAGTGCAATAAGGAATAAATTGGCTGCAATAGACACTGATTGTAGCGTAGATGTGTGTTTCGTAGTCAAACAACAAACGGCAACGTTGGATAAAACACATGCTGCAAATACTCCGTAGATCATAGGATTTGTTATTTCAAAGTTTTCGCGGCTGAGCGAAACTGCGGACAATACCTGAACTGCAAATCCATAGGAGATCAGACAGATTCCACCACATAAACCAAGCGTATTGGAACAGCCAATCATAAAACTAAGTGGCACTCTAATTGAATCTGGTGCAAAATAGTTGGTGTAATAGTACAATCCACCACTGGTAGGAATAGCAGACCCAAGAACTGTAAGCAGAAGCCCGGTGCACAAAATAAAAATACTACTGAGAAACCAACCCCATGTGAGTCCCGCAGGACCACTCTCCAATCCAGTTCCCATTGTTGTGGCAATACTGGGTAGTAATCCCATGATACTAAAGGCAATACCGAAAACTTGTAGTGTTGAATAATGCCGTTTGAGTTCCTGTTTGTACCCAATTTGTGCCAATAATTCCTCATCCTCCACTGCACCAGAACTGTTGACGTGTCGAATGTCTGATCGCATTGATGCGATAGCAGTCAATTTGGTTTCTGTTCTTGACTTTATTGTGTTCATTTTGGTTTAGTTAATTAAACCTTAGGCAACTTGCTTCTCTTTCATTACCTTCTATACTTCCTTGGTCTTATATATAGCAAGAGAAAAAGTTAGCGGGTAATCTCATGTCTATCAAACAAGAACATCGCGAGTTTTGCTATGATGTTGTCTTATCTTTCAAAAATTACTGCAATTTCGACGCTACCATCATGATATTTTTAATAAAAAATAAGTACATTTGGACGTGCATGAAACTTCTATCAATCAAACAAACACCAGTTAAAGCTTAGGAGCTTATCGCATGTAGAAAATATGTATTGCACATCTCTAAAGGGACAAAACGTCTAGCTCGTGGAGTACACAATCTACTAACATCTTGCTGGTTTTGGTGCTACTCAATGATCGTAATCCAACAAAACCCCATAATGGACTGCGATTGCGAAAAACCGTAGCAGAAAGGCGGCTTAGCTGAGTGCTTGTCACTATTGATGAGGTAGACAGGCCACCTGTTGTAGGGGATTCACGTGGGATCTCAGTGAATAGATCATCATCATCTACCATAAACTCATCTTCCGGTGCGGCGTATGCTGGGCGTACAGGAGCCGAAGTATTGGGGCTTGAAGTCTCGCTGTATGGAGTATTGAAAATGCTGGCATAATGCAGATTGATATCTAGCGTAAACTGATTGTTAGTAAGACTAAAATGCAGGTCAGATTCCTCCTTGGGAAAATTTTGTCTATCCGCTAAGAGCTGACGCCAAAATCGCTTATCATTAATATTATTGACAGATAGCTGGATCATTGCGTAGATAACAATGTTAAGAAAGAGACGCGTGTCATCACTACCCGCACGTTGAAATGTAGTAGCCTCGCTAATTAGGAATTTAATTAATTTGGGTTGGTTGTTGACCATAAAGTACCGGATATAAGGATAGTTGAGACTGCTATCGGTTTCATGCCATTCAGAATCAGGTGTACTGGGATCAATTTTGAGAAAACCATTCACCATATATGCCTTTATAGTTTCATTTACATCACGTCCAGGCTGGTTTTCAAGCGTAAGAGGGTCTGTTTCTGCATAGTTCATATCCATCGTTTGTGTAACCATATTCACTACACCAGTAGTAAGTTCTGAATTCTTCCAGCCATCAAGTCTTTGGATGGTACGTAATATATTGCTGCCACTTATGTTGAGTACAATCTTAAAAAGTAACGCCGGAATCTCGCCTGGCTCGTTCCCGTCGCCAACGTTTGTCTTGATAATTTCGTGTAGAACGCGAACCAACAAATTGTCGGGACCATATTGATGCACCCGAATTGCTGTCAATAACCAATTGATTATACTTAAAGTACATGGTATCAAAAAAGTTTGTGACAAATAGTCAATTCCGTTTGCCAATATTGCATAATCTATAATTCCAGCTTTGGAGGCCATAAGAGATTGGCGATAAACGAGAGGAATAAGCTTGTGTATCTGCTTGATACTCATAGACTTCATCAACTCATCAGAAAGTCCATCATTTGTATCATCAAATAACGCATTAACCCAATCATTCACCAAACTATTGTAGTTTGACAACAAAGTGGCATCCTCTTCTTCTTCATGAGTGGGAGGTTGATTAGTAAGGTTATCACACAATCTGTAGTAAAATTCATTGACATAGTTGACGACAAATGAACTTTTAATTGAAAACCGAGAAAAGTCAACCCTAAAAACATCAAGGATTATCACAATAGCCAACAAAACAACCCCAAAATAGGTATATACATCTTGAAAGTTTTCATCATTTTCATCAATATCAAACGATTCCTGATCCACATAGTCAACCAACTTATAAAGTATTAACTGTGGATTTGAGTGAAAGAATATAACATTCAATAACTGAAAATTATTCAAAAGAGTCAATAGGAGACGATTAAGCTTCTCGTGATCTCTATTTACAATCAATTCATCAAGTATCTTGTTTATGATTAGACTGAATTCTGCTTGCTTTTTATCCAGATGCTCCAAAATGTCCATAAGAGTGCTTGAGAACTCGAGCAACCCGCTTTCTGATATGGATGTAAATTCAGAATTAACATTCAATAACTTATCGTTGAAATTTTGTTCCAAGTTCAATTCCCGATTGAATTGTATAGCTTCATTAGCAAGTGTTTGTTGACTCGCCTTAGATTCCATGGGAAAAAACTTTTGGAACAGTTGCGGTGTAAGTAACTTATTGAATATACAGCTCTTTATGAAGCACTTTCTAATATCATAGTTTTTCATTTTCCCAATATTTATGTTACTGATAATTTTAGTTATTGCATCTGGAAGCGAATTAAATGCATTCAAAACAGCTTTTTCAAAAGATTCCTCCTCATCAGATGTGCCAAAGTTTAATGTAGATAGAACAACAGGCACTCGTGAAACAATGAAGTTTTTCCAATTGAATAGGAGGTAACGATGATCTTTGCCCATGATGGCATATCCTATACCATTAAAAATTGTACTTATCAATTCAAAGGCAATAACGTACGAGCTTTTGCTCATCAAATTACCCTTTTCATCAGTACCGGTTATAAAATTTGCAACAAAAGACTTCAAGAATGCATCAGCAGTCCCTATTCTCCATTGACGTAATAATGTAGAAACCCAGATAAACTTTTTCATAGATTGAAAGTATTGTAGTTTTGCTGGCGGTAGACTTGCGATTGACAATGTCTTATACGAGGGTGATACTACCGTAGGTGCTTCTTCGGAGATTTCTTGAGTAGGAAGGTCTGCGTCTTGCTTAGGAGCCAGTGTGTTTCTCATATTGGGTACAATCTTGTGTCTGATTAAGTGCTCTATTTGCACATTACTCAAGGAAGATCTGGTTTTCGATAATAAAAGCTGAGATAGACCATCAAGTTTGAGACGTTTCAAAGTCACCAACAATCCAAAAATGAAGTCTTGCACCGATGAATCGCATTTGAATATGAAAACACGGGAGTGCTCGTAGAAGTTTATAAAGAATAGTATCAAATGATCAATCAACGCCTTTTGGTCGGATGATATACTATTCTCATTGATCTTTTCTAAAACAAGTAATGCGTACTCTTTAAAACCTTCAGTAATTAGACTTTTGGTTATATTTGTATCAATTCTTGCGGCATCATCTAACGTGATTTTGGCTATTTTAATCAAATATGACACTTGCTTTACCTCATCAATTTTTAACAAGTTTCTCCAGAAGCGCTTTTGCTCACTGATAGAGGATAGCGACAAGTTGACTGCAAGCAAGCTTTTATATTCATTAACTTGTTTATCCAGTAACTGTTTATGGGTTGTATCTATGTCCAATAAGTTCGTTACATAGTCATTGTCTTCAATATGTTTTAGACTATCAAGCTGCTTAAAGAGGGAGTTGAATAGCTTGAAGCTGACTCTTTGTCGAACTGAACGCTTTGAGAGCTTACCGAGGGACAAATCCATCATTACCGTCTTGCTTTAAAGGGCTGGTGATATGGAAATTTTTGGCCGAAAATTTATCAAGATTAGCCTAAAGCCGCTAAACAACGCCTGTTAGTAACACCAGCATATAATTGGATATAGAGAAGACCTAGGCAATAATAGACGCTAATAAATTAATAAACTAAAGATACCAATAATAGATAAACATATAAATAAGTAACGAACCAGCCATGTATACACAATATAATCAATGAAAACAAGCTCAAACCATATAATAAAAACACAGACAAGGAATCAAATGGGAAAGTATTAAGGAAACAACTGGAAATAAACCATAATATTGAATTAACTGAATTGAGCCCATACAAAAGTATGCGGTGAGACAATTCTAATATTGACACCAAGAATTTACCAGACACTGGAACCGCCAGAATTGCCACCAAAGCCGGAAATAAAATGAGAGTTGCCACCTCCTAATACAGAGCTTGAGACCATTGGACTCGATCCAGACAAAGAAGATTGGTTTCCAAGACCCCAGATTGAACCAGAAACCCCAGTAGATGACTGGGTGCTCCAATTGGCCGAGATGGGTGCTTTTGATGAAAACGATAATGAAGGATTCGCCAACATCGAAGGCGAGTCAGAGATGAATTGGTCTTTGCTGAAGGAAAAAGATTTGCTCATATTATTGTGGATGGGCCCATGACTGCTTGAAAGAAACAAGTTTGGAGGAGATTCCTTTATAGGAGATTCACTTTTTGGTGGAAACAAGAGAGGAGAATTAATGAGGTTGGCAGTTTCTGCGCCAATTGAGTCAAGGAACTTGGAGTGCAATGGAGTCGACTGGATCAACAGTGGTTGCGGCAGCGATTGAGTTTGTTGCTGAAGAACCGGTTTCTGAAACTGCAGCGGTTGTTGCAGGGATGATGAAGTGGAAGAAGAAGAAGAGACAGCTGGTACCTTAGCACCTAATGAAGGAAGAGAATGCGAACTTTCATTTAAGATCAACAAATTATTGTTGTTCAAGTCGATGGATGATGCAAAAGACATGGAATGAGAACCAGAAACACCAGAATGAACAGGATCCTTCGATAAAGAGTGTGTCTGTATATTTTCTGGTGCAGATGATACTGGTGCTAAATCAATAGAGTCATGAGACTGGTAGAACCTGTGTTGTTGGTTCTGTTGACCGTATTGCTGGTTTTGATACTGCAGAGAGTAGTAAGGTTGATAACCTTGATAGCTTTGTTGGTAGCTTTGTTGCAGATTCTGAGATCTAGGCAAAGACCTCTGCTGCTGCTGCTGTTGTTGTTGTTGCTGCAACTGCTGCTGGAGTAAATAACTCTGTTGTTGTTGGTGCAGTACTGCAGCAGCTGCTGCCAAGGCATATTTATTTTGCTGATTCTGATTGGTGTAATTCTGGTTTTGGATTGAAGGGGAGTTATAGTTATTATACCCTCCAGTCCCTTGTCTGTTGTAAGAGCCATACCGAAGTTGGTTATTATATGATTTTGTTTGACTAGCAAGAGTATTGATAGTCTCAAACTGACTGGCGAAAGGTACCAAATCCAATGGTCTTTTTGGATACAACAGTTCCGGGACTTTGTCAATAGTATTGATTTTTGCTGTCATCTCTAATACAAATCAACGATACTAAAAATGCATAAATGAAAACACGAAACCTAGACAAAACAAACAAAAGCAAGAACGGGATCACAATCAATGGAGCAAACAGTTCCTATGAAGAGTCTATGGAAAAGCCCAGTGGAGTTGAAGACCTGGCGTTTTCACTAAACGAAATAAATTCTGATCTGACAAGAATGTAAGAATTCACTGAACAAGGATAAGTTGTACAATCTGTTTAAAACGATCTTGCAAAGTATTTATTTCTAGCCTGAGTTCTTATACCAACCACGCCTACTACTCGTTGTGTCTGCCGTTACCGGTTACTTTTGAGTTTGTACCCTAGAAAATTGTCGTCGGTGATTTTTTTTGTCAGTTTTTCAAAGTTTCGATTTCGTGCCAACTAACCAGCGCTCATACAGGTGTCTCAGATTATTGGTTTAAACAGATTCGAAACGATGCAGAGTTTATTTATTTGTATTTAATTTACAAAAAATCAAGCCTGAGTGTTTAACTGCCATTCAGGAATACCAGAACTAGAGTTCTCATTGCTTGATTCATTGTTATCTTTCTTTGAAGGTTCGTTTTGAGAGGTAGCATTAAGCTGCCAGGAAGGTACGCCTACCTTGGAAATGTTTTTTTCAACAAGATCTTCAGTACTTGTAGAAGAAGGCAAAGATTCGATGTTGGAGGGCAAGTCGTTATTTTGCTCCGTTTTTTGCATTTGCCCCTTTTCTTCATTCACTTTGTGTTGCATCTGCCATGCTGGAATACCAGCAGCAGTAATGTTACCAATGGTAGTGGAAGGGGTAGGCGTATAAGAACTTTGACTTTTCTCCAGCTGGTCGTTCTTTTCTTTGTTATTCTTTGCTTGGTCGCTTTCAATTTGATCGCTCTTTGCTGGGTCGCTCTCGGTCTGATTGTTCTTTGCTTGCTCCTTCTCAGAAGCCGCTTTAGCCTTGGCGCGCTTCAAGATATCAGATGCAGAGGGAATGGAAGAAACAGGTGGGATTTTGCGAGACTCCAATCCATTCGAGGTTGTTTCTCTATTTTTGAGCAACAGCTTCAAGGAGCGCAACTCATCAGATATCTCTGTCAACTCATCATGTATCATTTCCTTGCTGGAAGCCATATTTTTTTCTATACTATGACTCAAATTATCAACTTCCAACTTCATCAACCTCAAGTCATCATCAAGCTTAATTTTGTCCTTGCCATACTTAGCCAAGAAATCATTCACATTTTCAATTGCCATATCAATTTCCTTAATCTTTGCTCCATTGGCCTCTTTGATTTCCGCCTGATCCGAAGACAACTGCTCCAAGATCTTATCAATTTTAAGAAACTCGTCATTAATCCTTTCCTTATCCTGCTCAATAGCAGATTGACTAGGTGGCAATATCGCAGGCATCAAATACCGCGTGAACACCTGGTAAAACCCATAAGTAACTCCGGCAGTCGCCGTTGCCATTATAAAGTAGTCTTTCCATGACCGGTCGGGAACCTGAGGAGCAGCATTGTAATAATCGACCGGAAGTGCCTGCGATTGCCCTACAGAAACTCCCGTAGAGGTCCCTCTACTACTAGACATACTAGATGAACCAGAAGTTTCTCCGCCACTTGACTCTCCATTGTCTCCAGCTCTCTTCAATGCCTCTTCAATCTCCGCCTGATTAAGTCCCTTACTCTCCAAAAACTCTACTTTACGAGCCAAAGGCGAATTTGAAACGCTCGAATCCTTCAAGAATGCCACCGCACTAGCAATCAATTCCTGATTCATCTTTAGTAGCTTTGATACTGGGTTATTGATGACTGCTAAGGAATATTGGGGGGTTCTCTGGACCTGTCTGTTTTTTCCAATCGCTTTTCAACGAACTACTTGACTCAACGGCTCTTTCCCCCCGCAATTTTTTTCTTCATCTTTCAAAAACCGAGGATTATATATATATATACTATTTACATGTGTAACATTAGTGAATACCTATTCTAAACGGCCCATCTTGCCGCTTGCCTTGATCATCTCTTCGTATATACACCAACTGATTCCGGCACTGAGTCCCTTTCTCCCTAAACGAAGCGAAAGGCCGCGGAAAAGATTACGTACGCCTCCCTCTTCTTGTAAAAGTGTTCTGGCAGTCTTCAAGATTGAAGTATGATTAGATAGTTGTAGACGTGTTTTTATGGCATCAGCGGGAGCGGTAACCGCAGTAGACACCGATGCAGCTAACACGGCAGCGCAGGAATTGACTATACTGGCATGATAGTCTGATGCTAAATTGGCAGGTATCAAATATGGCACTAGTTCATTTTTGAAACTCTCGTAGAAGAGCACATAAAGTCCAGCATAAGGGCAGTCGCGAGCTAGTGTGGCAACCAGTCCTTTGAAAAAGTTGCGAACCAGGCCTCTATACGGTGGCTGCGTTTCATATTTGATGGATGCTCCTCCGGGTTTCTTGTCCAAGTAAATTCCTTCAATTCCCTCGTACATAGAGTTATAGTTGTAAACATTGGATTCAAAGCGCGTTTTTATAATGGTTATTGGCATGGTGATTAAGCCAACGATAGCACGCGCCACAAACCCCGTAACAAGGTTATCGATTGGTAGTAATTTGGGAAGAGCCAGAGTAGATACATGGTCACGGTTACTAGAGGCCAAGGTACCGGAGTCTGACCCAAAGCTTGAGTACTTGTACTCCGCCAAAGCGCTACGCGACTTACTGAGTATAGTAAAGTAGAGGCCAGCGCCTGTCAGCGTTCTCAACGCTGACGGCAAGGCACCACGCCATAAATCCTTGATTTTTGTTAACTTGCGTAGCTCTTTAATGACACTTGTGCGTAGTGCGGTGCTTGAATGTGATTGTTGTTGTTGAAGCCGAGTTTTAAGTAAGTCAAATGGTTGTAGAAGCACCGATGATACCAACCCAGCGGTGGCGCCTGCTGCTAAATGAACCGATACACCAGCAAAAACGGAAACATTGTTCTTATTGGCAATATCATCATCCTCTCTATCTTTATTCATTGAATTGGCTTGTGTACAACACCAGCATGCGGTAAGATGAACTTATCTTTTTGAAGGAAACATTATTTGTGGAGTGGCTCTATTTGAAAATTTGCCATAGGCTCCAATAACAAAAAAAATGACGTCAGGGATGATTTCAATAGAAAAGACAAGAATAATAGAAAGCTTAATAACAATGCTATATTAAAAGAAGTTGGGATTAAAATGCAGTTTCCAACACAACGAAGTCCAATAAAGACTATACAGCAAAATTTATATCACATTGCGATTTTGGAGAAGAAAATGGCAAAACTAGGGGAGTTATTTGAAAGTCAAACTATCCAAGAATGATTTCAGAGTTGCAGTAATCACCAATGTTGGGTCAATTTTGTCCATTTCGCAAGGCTCGAATGGCTTTCCATTTTTACACTGTTCATTCCATAATGAGAGGGCAGCAAGTGCCAAAAATGAATGAAATGGATCAGGATTAGCACCCAAGCTTTTTCCAAACCCACCAATAAGGGGATTTTGTACACCCTTAACTATGTAGCGTTGTGCAGGTCCAAGATCTAAGCGTGCAATGTTTTGTGGATCCAAAATCGCAAGAGATCCACTACACCACCAAGAATAACAGGTATCGCTAGGCTTATTTTCGCGGCCATTGAATCCAGAAACACCCCCATCGCCCGTCTCATCAATACCGTCTTCTTCTATCTCATGTTCTTTGTGTTCATAATGCAGGTCATTGCTCGTTACACCATCCGCGACATCTATATCTTGGTAATCAGAATTACCCTCTTCATCATTTTCATTATCTTTATTATTGAGACCCCACCCTTCTATATGACGCTGGAAAAGCCAAAACTCGGTATTGCTAGGATCTATAAGAGTTGATCCCAAAAGCAGAAGACATGCTATTCCACAAAAAGTAAACCCCAAGTGACTTTCGTCTTTTGCTAGGGACGAAAGTCCTCCGTTGTAATTGACACGGGACCGCACAAACTCTACTAATGCATCGCAATCTATATCGTCTTCTAGATCGACGTTGTAGTGCAACATTTTACGAATTCCCGCCGCGATATAACACAAACGTAAATCTGTCTCACCATATTGTACCTCTTCGCCTTCTGCTCCTTTAACAAGAGTAGGTACAAACGAGCCACGATCTGGCCCACTACGAATCTGACAGCGCGAAACAAAGCGCATAACCATTCTACGATCAATGAATGCACTATAATCAATACCTAGGGCAAGAAAGCTAGCAAGTGCAAAAAATGTCGCTGCAAGGTTAGGAAAGTCATATTCTGGTGCTTTACTAAACCAAGAAGTCGATCTGAATGCCATATACTCTGACTTTGTTATTAAGAATTCGTCAACAATCCTTTTACTAAACTCCACTCTCTCTTCCTTGGTGTAATCAAGACTTTTAAGCAAGCCAAGTCCATGTAAGCAAAAGTAGACAAGCGCTAGACGATTAGAATCCTCAGATTCCGCCTGAGACGGCATAGCTATGAGACATCTTTTAAAAAACTTGATGTGCAGTTTATATTCGAGGTAGCCCATGGTGCCGTAGCGATATTCAACAATCCCTTCTATAACGTGTATATAAAATTTTTAACCTAGCGGTTTTCGTGTCGTTTGCACAAAACTCAAAACAGGGTCCTTTTCCGATTGCATACAGTATTTAAAATAGCAATATCTATTATTATAGACCAGGGTCTATTATTAGAATATCACCATCTGTTATTAGAATACCTATAATCCAATCGTCTGAATACTGATGCCCTTATTATTAAAACAAATATTTTACTATGAAGAAATTTTTTTGCACCAAATATAATACCTTCTTTCCACTCTTTAAATTTACCAGCAAGCCCACATTCAAAATACGCATAACATAAAGTAATCCATATCTCAATGCGAACTCACTTAAATAACCACTTAGTTCAGAAAACACCAAAAGATGGAGGCACTGATTTTTCCAACTTTTTCACTACAACACTGCAATTAACTCAAGCATCGAATATCGCGTAAACAACATAAGACAAACAAACATTAGAGCAATTAGTAAACATTTCAAACAGTAACGAATCATCTAAATTCTCTATTCATCGCGAACAATTGGTCTAAAGGCGGTATTTGAAAATCTGGTCATCGCACATATTCTGAATTAGCTGTTTTTTTTTTGGATATGACCCTGAAAGGCTTGGTTCTTACTGCGCATAATGTGAATCTAAGCTTCTAGATGACCAAATAGGCTACGGCAGGACAGCCTATGGCTAAGGTTTGTGACCCGTATTTAGTAGTGCCGTAAGGCTTTTAGAACAACTAGCCGCGTTTGTTATTTGTTTCTGTAGAATCTGCAGTCTCCACAAAATATTTGGGTGCAAAAAAGGAAAATATCAATAATATCAATAAACAAGCCTCGATTTTAATAACAAAAATGCAAACTGTATCATATGATCGCGACATCAGTCTTTGAATAGAATAAAATGCTTCGCGGCTCTATTGCCATGAACTGGTGCCATATCTTCTTTTAGAAGTTTGCTGTTTCGTTTCTTGAGAGAAACTTGCGCCATTCTCAATTGCTGTAGGTGGGGTCCTTTTGTATCTGTAATACGAACGTTGAGAACTATATATTAATAGGATAAATCTGCAGCTCTAAATCTTGTTTTTCCACTTTCAATTATTGCCAAAAAAATATGAAGGTTTCGTCTGTTGCAATTGTATTGTCTGCTGCTGCAGCCATTTCTGCTCAAGAGGCACTTCAAGTCAAGAGAGATGCCGCAAAAGATGTCCAAGTAATAGTGTACACCGTAACAAATGGTGACGACGACGCCAATGCTACCCCAGCTCCAGCTCCAGCTGACAATAATGCTGCTGGCGCCAATGGCTCCACTGGCGATGATGCTTCTGCTGATGCCGCTGCTGCTGCCGAAGCTGCCATTGCTGCAGGAGCAGGAGCAGGAGCAGGAGCTGCTGGTGCCAACGGTGCCAATGACTCTAAAGATGCCGGTAATGCTGGTTCTGATGGTGCCAACGGTGCCAACGACTCTAAAGATGCCGGTAATGCTGGTTCTGATGGTGCCAACGGTGACAACGACTCTAAAGATGCTGGTAATGGTGGCAACGGTGGCAATGACTCTAAAGATGCCGGTAATGGTGGTTCTGATGGTGGCAACGGTGGCAATGACTCTAAAGATGCCGGTAATGGTGGTTCTGATGGTGGCAACGGTGGCAACGACTCTAAAGATGGTGGCAACGGTGGCAACGGTTCTAACAACTCCAACGTTGAAGTGGAAACAGTCGTTGAGACCAAGAGTGGTTCTGGTTCCAACGCTGTAACTGTAACTGAAACCAACAACGGTGCTTCTAAGGACGCAAAGTCCACCGACAATGCTGGCTCCAATGACAAGGGTAATGCCAATGCTGGTTCCAACGACAATAAGAGTGATGCAAATGCTGGTTCCAACGGCAATAAGAGTGATGCCAAGTCTGGTTCTAACGACAAGAAGTCTACTGATGCTGGTAAAGTTACTCTCACAACCACCACCAACGGCGGCTCTAAGGTGACCATAACCACTGACGCTACTGCCGTAAGCTCCAAGTCCACTGGTAGTTCCGCATCCTCAGACTCTAAGAAATCTAGTGGTACTTCCAGTACTTCCCAAACTAAGGCAACTGACTCTACTGGTTCTGCGTCCAAGGTTACAATTGTCTCCACCAAGGAAGATGGTTCCAAGGTAACTGTTACCACCACCGCTAAAGGTAACTCCCAATCCACTAACTCTTCCAAGTCTGGCACTGACACTAACACCGCCGCAAAGCCCAGTGGTAGCTCTAACAATGCCTCCAAGTCTGGTAGTGATGCTAACACCAACACTGCTGCAAAGCCTAACGGAAATAGTGGTTCTAAGATCACCATTACATCCACTAAGGAAGATGGTTCTAAGGTAACTGTTACCACCACCGCTAACGGCAACTCCCAATCCACTAACTCTTCCAAGTCCGGCACTGACACCAACACCGCCGCAAAGCCCAGTGGTGGCTCTAACAATGCCTCCAAGTC
>BCGE01000005.1:490910-834188 GCA_001599155.1 Wickerhamia fluorescens | reverse complement strand
ACTTACACCACAACCACCAACGGTGACTCTAAGTCCAGTGGTGACTCCAACGGAAATGGTTCTAACGGAAACGGTGGTTCCAAGATAACTGTTACTTCTACCAAGGATGACGGTTCCAAGACTACTTACACCACAACCACCAATGGCGGTTCCAAGTCCAGCGGTGACTCAAATAGAAATATTGGCTCCAAGATAACCGTTACTTCTACCAAGGATGATGGTTCCAAGACCACTTATACCACAACCACCAGCGGTGGTGCCAACACTGGTAATTCTAAAAGCACAACAACCTTAACTGGCACTTCTAGCGCTGGTGCCGCTGAAAACCACTTGGGTTACGGAATGGCTATTGCTGCTGCCGTCGCCGGTAACTTATTATTATAAAAAGCCTGAGACTTGTATAGTCAGAACTAATTCATGATACTGGATGTATATTGAAGAGTTCTTGAAACATTTTACTGATACCCACTTCAATGCATTTGATCTTAACCGCATTTAGCGTAATAAATGATATAATCACTTTTAAAGAAGATTCGTTTCCAGTCTCTAATACAGTAGAGTAGCAGTAGAATTTTGGATTGTTGGCAAGCTCGGGAAAGAGCTCGTTGTCTTCATTGACTAGCTTTTCGTAATGGACACTAAAGTCAGTAAACCACTCCCTGGTGTACGCGTTAACAATTTCCCTTTCGGGTCCAAATCGTGAAGATGTAAAACAAATTTTATCATCTTCAAGCCATTTCATAGCATTTTCAGTACTGAAGTGAAATGATGATAAATCGATATTTAATCCACAACCCAAAAGTTTTGTGAATGCTTCTTTAAGGGTCCATAAATGGTTAAAAGCCAAGTACCCGTTTTTGCCTGCTGCAAGCAACATTCTTTGTTCCGACTCGTGGAACATGGGGGAAAACTGGCTAATATACTCCGTTGGAGAAATACTATGTTGAGAAGAATGAGAAAGATCAACTCCCACCAGGTGGCATGATTTTGGTTCAACAATGACACACATTATTCGATTTGAAGTGCTAGTACTAAATTGTATGCCACTTTTTGCCAAAGTAGGCTTCCCGTATTTGTTGTAATGTAACGAGAGCGGCTCCCAAGGGTTATATTCTGTTCTCATGTATCGCGATTCAAAGTAGTTAAGAACTATTCTAGTAAATAGTGTTGATAGAAGTACTCTACACCGTTGAAACTGGTCCTTTATGTTTCTAATTTGAACTTGTTTAGCTAAGTCGTTAAGCAAGCGCATCACCATTTCAAAGTTGTAGTCATCTTGCAACGATTGGTAGAGAGCATCTGTGATTTCTGTGGTGAATAGAAAAGCATTTCCCTGAGACTCGGAATCAACCAAAGTCAAATTATCTAATAGATTCTGTAGTTTATGGTAGTCCTGGTTCATTACTTCTCATATAATATCTTTAATCCTGACATTGCAAGGACTCGATTTTGATCTTTTCGCTCGATTTGTTCCCCAGATTAAGATGAACAAAAATATTGGAATTATCGGTTTACACGGCATCTAAGGTCATTTCTCTCAAAAAGATCGCTTTAGGGATATAGTTGACAGAAAGGTATAAAAGAAATAGTTATAAGTTTTGAAGAGGAGGACTAGGTCACATTAGACCCTTTCATTAATAACTTTTGAGGAGTATGTATAAAATATCAAGTAATAAAAAAACAATAAAAATGATTCAAATGACGTAAGATACAGTTTCAGCATATTTTGTTTTGATTCGATCTTTGGTATAAAAGTTGCAAATTGTACCCAAAATAAAAAGTAATCATCAGGGCATTTAGAACATACGCTCTTTAGGACCAGTATATGGGTTTTTTTGCGCCTCTTCAAATGATTCTATCACCACTTTTTTTAGACTTTCGCGGCTTTCCGAGGACAATTGAAAATGGAAGGCTAAACGATTGCCGCTAATACGAATTCCGTACTTTTTAGCCAATTCCCTCCAGAGGTTAGGATCAATATTGTTAGCATGCCAATCTACAAACACAAAGTTTGTATGGACTGGGTGAATCAACTTAATGTTTCTTTTTTTGCACTCTTCAGCCAATTCTTTAGCCCAAAGATGGGTAGCTGCTAATTTTTGCCAATGGTGATCGATTGCAAACAAAGCCATTTCAGCTATCATCCCAATTTGACGAACACCACCACCATTTTGCTTACGGAAATAATTAGCTTTACGGATAAACGCTGACGAACCCACTAATACTGAGCCCATAGGTGCACCTAGTCCCTTAGAAATACATAGTGATACTGAGTCAAATTCAGCACATAGCTCTTTCAAATCGAGCTGTGTTTCCGTTTGGGCATTCCAAATACGAGCTCCGTCCAAATGCAACCTCAAATCATGTTCACGACAAAACTTGCCAATTTTTTTGATCTCCTCTATAGGGTACACAATTCCATGTAACGTATTCTCCAACAGTACCACACGAGTTGGCGCACAATGAATATTGCCATCATCGGGATTATAATTGGGCTCAATATCATCCTCCACAGTTAAATATAACCCGTTTTTTGGAACAATTGGTTGCGGCATTGCCTGCGACAAAGTGGCCATGCCACCAGCTTCATCCACGTATATATGAGAGCGATGGTCACATAATATACTATATGGCGGCTGCAGCAAATGGGCGCGTAATGCAACTTGGTTCAGAAGAGTTCCTGATACGCAAAATAGACCTTCTTTTTTTCCAGTTAGTAGTGCTACCCGTTTTTGCAACCGTTCGGTACTCGGGTCCTCCTGGTATACAGAATCACCTATACTAGCATGCAGGATTGACTCTATCATTTCACGAGTTGGCGTGGTAAATGTATCGCTTCTAAAGTCATTGGCAGCCGGCCTAATATCAAAATTGGAAAGGTCTGTCATATTGTTGTTTTCTTGATATACAAATATTTGGTAATTATATGTTAAAGTCCTTAGTTTTTATAGTGTGACTGGTAGCAATTTAACAGTGTTCATCGCGACAAATAGTGCAATGACACCTTTTGGCCAACAAGGCTTAAGCTGAAGCAAGCAGTAAAGAAGTCCCCCCCTTAACATATGTGAATACTACAATACCTAGAATAATTCTAAATTTAAAATTTCAAGATTAATAATGTAAACCCAATTTTACTCTTTTATTGCAAGTATAAATTATACTTCAATCTTATACTATAGTGCTCTATTTAGTATTATTGTATATTTTAATACTTTATTTTATTTCTTAATATTTCGTGGCTACTAACCAGTTTATATTAGCTATTCAAACTTTAAATTTTTGCGTGCCCCGGGGCATTTGCTTTCACCGAAATTTGCGCTTTCATTACCACAATTATACGGAAATGCCACTCGCAACAACATTCCTATTTAAGTAAACACTTCGTTCAGATCTCTTAGCGATAAAGCCTAATTTGTCTCGTCCCGTTTTTTTGTCCCTCCACCCCCCTCTTCAGTCCTCCTAAACTTTACAAGACTTGATAAACATTGTACTAGTCTGCAAAATAAAGCAGAAAGATGTTTGCTTGTGCAAGTTCAAAGGGTTGTTTGTTTATAGTAAATGATGGGCAGATATATTGGAGAAGGAAGTATATTTTTAAATTGGCAATTGGAGACCTTCACTATAGTTTAGTAAAACTTTGTATATCTTCCGCATACACTTTTTCCCTTTTTTTTTTATCTCCCCCACGCGTTTTTTCAATATGTTTTATCACTAATTTGATGTATCCGCATGGCCATTCCACATGAAAATTTTTGCGTTTATTGAGGAACACGCCGGTCCGAAGCCTAATCTATAAAGCTACAGCAATCGCCCCGATAATACGTCCTCCTAGCTGGTCTATTACATACATTCACTACTCTGCTGGTGAAATATTTGCCGTTTCAACCCCGACTAAAAATATATATTAAATAATACAATAGCCTATTATGTCTTTGCCCTTGGAGTATAAAGTGACATTGCCAAATGGAAAAGAGTATATACAGCCTTCCGGATTGTTTATTAATAATGAATATATCAAATCTATATCTGGAAAAACTCTTGAGTCCATCAACCCAGCTACTGGTGAGGCTAATGGTTCTGTTTATGCAGCGGGAGCTGAAGACGTGGATATTGCAGTTGCGGCAGCTAGGAAGGCTTTCAAGTCGTGGCGGAAGGTTTCTGGTGCTAAGCGTGGGGAATTGATCAATAAGTTTGCCGAGATTATGGAGAAGAATCGTGATTTGGTGTCTTCTATCGAAGCTTGGGACTCTGGTAAGGTGTTGGCTCGAAACGCAGCGTTTGATGTTAAAGAATCAGTCACGTGCTTTAAGTATTATGCTTCTTGGGCTGATAAGATTCAAGGTAAAGTTATTCAAAACTCGAGTAAAAAGTTGGCATACACTGTTCATGAACCATATGGCGTTTGCGGACAGATCATACCTTGGAACTATCCTATAGCTATGGCTGCTTGGAAATTGGCTCCAGCATTGGCCGCTGGTAATGTTGTTGTACTCAAAACGTCGGAAGTTACCCCATTGCTGGTATTGTACCTCGCACAGTTTTTCAAGGAAGCTGGATTTCCACCTGGAGTGGTAAACATTGTACTGGGATATGGTGCAGACGCTGGAAAACGTCTTGCAGAACATTTGGATGTTGATAAGATTGCATTTACTGGGTCTACGGCCACTGGGCGTGTGATTCAAGCAGCTGCAGCTTCTAATTTGAAGGCCGTGACATTGGAGTGTGGTGGTAAATCACCTTTAATTGTTCGGAGTGATGCTGACTTAGAACAGGCGGTAAAATGGGCTGCAGTCGGAATCATGCTGAACCAGGGTCAGATCTGTACGTCTACTTCGCGTATTTACGTTCATGAATCGGTTTATGAGGAGTTTGTTAAAAATTATGCTGCTCATGTGGAGGAGAAGTTCAAACAAGGTACAATGTTTGATGACTCGGCACTTGTAGGTCCTCAAGTATCAAAGCAGCAGTTTGAAAAGGTTTTGGGATACATTGAGATTGGAAAAAAGGAGGGTGCACGCCTTGTTTTGGGAGGGGCTGCCAACACAGCGGGTGATTTAAAAAAGGGCTATTTCATCCAGCCTACTATCTTTGCCGATGTAAAGCCTGATATGCGGATTATTAGGGAGGAGATTTTTGGTCCAGTTGTTTCGATTGCAAAGTTTAGCGAGGATCAAGAAGCAATAGAATTGGCCAACTCATCAGAATATGGTTTAGGCGCAGCGGTTTTTACGCGTGATATAAGTATTGCTCACAACATGGCTAGTGATATTGAATCAGGTATGGTTTGGATCAATTCCTCCAATGATTCAGATATTCGTATTCCATTTGGTGGTGTTAAAATGAGTGGTATTGGTCGTGAATTAGGTGATTATGGATTGACCACGTATACTCAGGCCAAAGCTATTCACGTAAACTTAGGTACAAAGTTGTAGTTATAGAGTAATGAAAAGAATGAAATGCCAAGATTTATTTTAATTCACCAGTTTTTAATAGGGATATATTTTTGAAATAAAATAAGGTACTTGTGTATAGTTTTAAAATGATTTACTCGCTTCCTCATATCGCTTAATTCGATGCTCATCTCGCTAGTCACGGGACATATCTTTACAAGATGCGCCTTTCAAGATAAGCCATTTTTTATGGTGTTTCAACAAAAAGCTTCATTTGATCTTTCAATATGGCAAGTCCCTGTTAGACAGTTCATTGGTAATTCTTTACCAATAAAGTTCTCAATCATTTTGAACTGCTTTCATATCACAATTGTGAAGTAATGCTCCACAGTAGAACTTTTGCTATAGAAGGATCTACATTTTCCCTGCAGTATAAACTTCCTCTGCATAACAGGGTCCTTGCTACTTTGATTAGGGTTCAAGAATATCACATCTCTATTTTATACTTAAACTTCCAAATATTGTTACACTTTAGAGCTTAAAAAGTAAGGAAAATCTTGCTGTTATCAATTTGAATGTTAAAGACATTGGTATAGACTGATAATACCATCAATAATCAAAAAGGGCGATTTCTCCGAAAAACGACATATGCAAAGCAGACTTATTAATTTAGTATAACAACGTTTATATCGTATCAATATATGTAATCTACGATATTTTTGAAAGATACACAAATCATATCAGAGTTTCTCACAATTTGGTTTTTGTTAAAATACGAGAAGCCGATCTCATCAGTTTAGTGTTACAAGAGCTTCCTCACTCCAAATAGCCAATTTACCCAGGTTTTGAATAAGAAAATGTGAAAACCGAACTACTAATTTATATATGGAGATTCAGCGAAAGACCCCGCGGGAGGGCTTAGAAGGAACGAAATTGTGTTTGGTTTGGTAATTTGCGATGGCCATGAAATTTGGGCGCGTTGGAAAAATAAGGTGCAGCGTAAAAACATTGAAATTGAGTACGCATCTCCTCTTGACGGGTGCAGGTAATTGTGGGAGCGGAATATTTACTTTGCTACTAGCCAGAAGCGTCTAAAACCATACATGCTGTACTCCCCAAATATTGACTCTTTGGAGTCAAAACAGTGTGCAATGACCAATGAGCCCGAGGCGAAGGACCCTCGACAGTTACTTTTGGTTCATTTGTACAACTATTTAAAGGTTAATGGGATGCAAGACTCAGCTAGAATGCTACTTAAAGAAATGTCTAATATGGAATCTCATGACCCTTTGAAAAGACAGCAATATCCGTCTGCAAGCCATTTTCCTTTAGAAGAAGATAATCTCAAGGAAGAACAAATTGAGTCACAAGAGTTTTTATTGGAATGGTGGTCTATGCTTTGGTCATCACAAGCAGTTATAAATCCCAATATGAATCTGGTACTTGGGCCAATAATGGATACGCATGCTCGCTCTCTGATGCGCCAGCCACATCAACAATTAAACCACTCATTTAGGTCTGCGCAAGAGAGAAATTCAAACCAGCAGATACAGATGCAACATTCTCAGCAAAAGCAACAACAGAATCATAAACAACAGCAATACCAACTTCAACAAAATAGACTTCTTATGCAAAAAAATCAGCTATTTCGATCACAGCAACAAGGATCCCCAATACTGCAAGTAGCCAAACAAAATACAGCATCTATACCGATAAAACAAGACTCTGTGGTTCCAGTATCTGGAAGCCTAAAAAATATGCCTCCGCCTCAAACTAACACTATCCATAATGACAGCCCACATCATCCAAACTCATCACCAGCTAGTTCCAATGTAGTTCCTGCTAATGCGAAAACATCTAATTTACACCAGTATCAGCAGCAATTACGTCTTCAGCAAATGAAATTACAGTTTCAACAGCTGCAAGCTCAGCTTTTACAGCAACAGCAGCTGACTCAAAGCAAAATAAATATGCAATTACCCAAAGCAGATAATAGTCAATTGGGTTCTTTGTCTGGATCGGATACGACACAAAAGTCAGCTCATCAAGGGATCAGCGATTACCAAATGAATTTATTGCGTATGGAGAACCAAAATAATATACTGCGTAAACAGTATATTATGAAACAACAGCAACAACAAAGACAAAAAAACCAATTAAATGAATCAAATCAGCCAAATAAATTAAATAATCAAAGCCCGCAACAATATCAAAATCGAAACCAACACCAGGGTCAGCGCCAACAAAAAGAGCAACAACAAAGCTATCAAAAGTTGCAGCAATCACAACAACTACAAAACTATGAAAGACTACAACAATCACCGCAATCACCGCAATCACAGCAAAGCTACCCAAAGCTGCAACCTCGACAACAACAATTACAACAACAAATGCTGCGGCAACAACAATTACAACAGCAGATTCAAAAACAACGTATGAGTCAGCTTCGGTCGAATTCAATATCCGAAAACCTGTTGAGTCAGGTATCTGAAATAAACACACCACAAAAGAAACAACAGCAAAAACAGCAAAAACAACAAGAACAAGAACAACAAGAACAAGAACAACAAAAACAGCAACAACAACAGATGTTGCACCAAATGAAGGTTCTACAGCAGCAACAATCCAGAATGAAATCTAATGATTTAATATCTCATGACGGACAGATCAGTTCAAACTTCGAATATCAAAACAGGTTTGTAGATGAGTTGAATTTTGATAATGGCGAGAAATTGTCACTGCAAAAACAATTCATGAATATGCCAAACAATCTCGAAGTAGAGAAATCAAACAATTTCCAGCAAAGATTACAATCAGAGCATAAAAATATAAATTTTGAGCTAGCTCAAGAACATGATGGCATATCAGTTCCGATATCCTCTGTCGAAAAAGAACTTTTGAATAATCCACAAAAAGAACCTGGAATTACTAGTTCGCCTAAAGAGTTTTTAGACAGCCAATTGGGAACTATGGGCATAATCGACACAGATTGGTTAAGCCTGATGGGATCAGGCCCCGGTTTTAGTTAAACATACTTGGAAAAACGAATTTCACTTTGTACTAATAATTTTTCAATATTGACTATATAGCATTATGTCTTTGGCTACTTGGCCTCACCCCACAGATCTAGCATAACATATCATTGTCAACAGCTACAATAAAGCTTTAATATTCTAATGAAATTTTAACACAACAGTATTTGAATATTCTAACGATCCACAAAGATGCTTAATATGCAACGCTCATTTTATATAGTATTCTGCTTGCTAGTATCTCTTACATTATATATACTATAATATCGATCTTGATAGATCTGAAGGCTTAGATGATCGCATAATAGGGCTATATTTCGGTTGCAGTGACTTTGCACGTGCATAGTTTTTTTATGCTTTGGGGTCAAAATCATAATAATGTTTAGCGGATACAAGTCAGATTTGTTTTAACGGTCTTATTCCACAGCATAGAATAGTTCTAAGACTCTAACTTGTGCAGTAACAAGTAGATGAGAAGAACTTTGTGATACAATAGGTATAATAGAGCTCAATATTTGCCACTGGACTGGCTAATTTTTTATCGGGTGTAACGCCATACTCATTACTTCCGCCATTGAGGCACCATAAACAGCGCGCGAATGATAGACATAAGACCTAGCAATGAATTTAGACCGATTTCACTCAATTCCAGAATTGTGCTTCAATAAAGACAAGGAAATGAGTGATTGGGGGATTGAGGAAACATTCTCAACCCCCACTATGTCACATCATAGCTTCTTTTCCAGCACAGGCCCTCCTTTAACAAATCGTATGCAGAATTCACACTTAATTTCAAATGAAAATACCCTACCTGCTGAACAGTGTGACTTCCAATACTATTATGAAAGGTTTCAAGATAACCCTATTCCCGCGACAAATGCGAATTTCGCTAAATATATCTCTAAGTACTTATCATTGGAGAAGGTCAGTGGCAGATTTTGGGAGAAATTTAAATATAACTTAATAGTCTCGAATCTTTTGGAAGACTCTATCATTTTATCAAAAAACGATCAGGCTATTTCCACGCTTATGGCAAACATACAAGAAGCGTATTCGATACCTTCCAAAACTACATATTACAATCCTTTAAACCTGGATGGAACAACAATTAGTATTTTGGAAAAAAAATACCGGTTACAGTACAACCCAAAATTTGATAATAATAACTACATTATTCTTGTATTATACTTGGTTATATTCTTGCTTAAGCAACAACACTTATTAAAACTAAACAACAAATATGTGGGATTGGGACAAAAAGGTCAACTCAAAATGTGCAAAGTTTTATTGATAATAGCCTCCAAACTTGTAAAGTTTAAAAAGTTTAATTTACACATAAAAGCAAACCAGAATATGAACAAATTATTTGAATTCCTTATGTCAAACTACAAGATAAACAAAAAACTAATATCTGGTTTAATAACATTGAAAGAATCGGAAATGTTTAACTTTTTAAACACCAATCAATTTGTCACATCTCAAAATGAGAAGGTTTTCAAGCAGGACTTGGAAAATGACTTGCTATATTCGCTTCACTTTTTGATTTTAAACTTGAAAAAATCAATTGTTAAACTAATCCCTTATTTAAATGGTGACCTTTTAGAACAATACTGCACCATCAACAATATTAATCTCGAAATTTTAAAACAAGACTACGAACAGTTTAAAGAG
The DNA here is from genome assembly GCA_001599155.1 of Wickerhamia fluorescens. Lineage (NCBI taxonomy): Eukaryota > Fungi > Ascomycota > Pichiomycetes > Serinales > Debaryomycetaceae > Wickerhamia > Wickerhamia fluorescens. The sequence continues at coordinate 824,095 of BCGE01000005.1, read as the reverse complement.
AATTATAATCAAGATTCTATTGAAAACACATTTCCTGGTATAGAAAAGATCACTTTCAATATCAAAAAGTTTAATCATTTACGCAAGCTTTTTATTTGTCAGTTATTAACGTTTAATGATGCACCGGTTAAGCGAAACTTTTTCATCTACAAATTGATGGACCAACTAAACATTGATGAGTATACACTATCCAGATGCAGCGAAAATTTCTTTATGATTACACTGGAAAGATTGGATTTTTTGTATGACATATTCAGGGAGCATAACTCGGTATTGATAAATTTTGTTTCCTTGTTAACTCAATCTGAAGAAGTCAATAAACATCTAAGTTTGAAATATAATAATGATACACGTGATTTTTTGAATTCAGACAGCTATAAATGTGATCAAGCGCCTATTACAGAAAACAGTAACATATTTTCTTTGATCAATAGGCTTAATAACTTAGCAACTAATTTAAAATATTTTCAGAAATATAATAATTCAACCAAATCAATTGCCGATCCCGAAGAATTAGATGAGAAATTATTGATATTTAAGCTGTTCAGTGATGACTTAAAGGTAATCAAAGATTTATATCAATGCAATGCCGAGGAATTGAGCCAAGAGATTTTAAAAAAATCCGAGAAGGGTCAACTGAGTACAGTCTCTTCTACATTTTCTTCACCTAGTATGGAGTACTCGAAGCCTAAATGCAACGTACCTTTTGGCTTAAAATCCTTTAGAAATACTTCTATTAAAAAAAGATTTTCCTTGCCTTCTACAATATCTATTGCTTCTTCAAACAAAAGTGAAACCTATTCAAACACTAATGAAGATTCTAATGAGATTTCTTCTACTAATGACCATGGAACTGCAAAAAATAGCCAGAATTCCAACAAAAAATACCATAGACTATCTGCTGGGTTACTGATGGGCCTTTTAACAGTAATGGAGGATTCTGACAGCGATATACTGAAGCAAATAAATCATTCAAATAAAAATTTGGATACTAGCCAGACATTAAAGAAACTATTATCTGGGCCTGCAACAAAATTTCCCTATTTGGAAAGAGAATATGAAAGCGTTTCATATGATGATAATTACATTAACATTTTGCCACCTCCATCGTATGAAACCTATAGTCAAACAACTTTGGACCAATTGTCAAATACTCAAAATAAAAAAATGAGCATCAACAACTTAAAAACATCTAATCGGTTTTCTTTAAATTCTATGACATCAAATATTAGCGGTCTTACCGATATAATAAATTCTACAAATGATACATGTTATGATGAACTAGAACCGAATGTTGGTCCGACTTCTATGGGAGTGAATGTTGCTGCTACTGGTGATTTCTTTGATAACAGCCATAATTGCTCTCTTCAATTATCCAAAGATGAATTAAAATCTAAGTTAGAAGAGAGCTTCAGCAGGATATATAACTTAGAGAATGAGAACAAATCACTCAAAAAATCCCAAATGAAGGAAACAGAATTGCCTTTAGACATTGATGTGACCCAACTGTTTTCCCAAAACACAAATATAGGTCTGAGTCAAATACCGGAGAACACTAGTAAAAACCCACGTAAAATTTTTTTGGCAGAACTTGAAGATAAACTAAACAGAGCTAATAATCTTGCTCCCGGGTGCAATTAATTTCAATATGCTATATAAAGTTTTATCAATATTCAAGTTTATGTGCAAAAGTTTTTTCGGTTTTGTTTCAGTTACAAATATTAAGGAGAAATACTGTTTTTATACTTATAATCAGAATCCAAGTATTAATGTTGACTTGGTAGTTGTTTCAAATAAAACAAAAATCATACGCAATACAAGATGGTAGCCTATTTCAAGAAAACAAAAGCATTGAAGTGGAAAAAAAGAAAGTTCAGTATATATAGTTCACAAACATGGTACAAGAATACCTCTTTTATAGAGCTCGATTGTTGTCCATAAATTAACTCTCAGCCTATTCAATCATTTATACAGTAGGTGGTTGTGACATATTATTTTCAATAGACGGCAATGTCGATTGGGATGGGTCAATAACATCAGTAGACTTTTCTATTATAGGAATGTTTTCATTATTATCACTGTCGTCTCCCAATAACAAAAAGGCGACATCTTTTTTCTTTTTGGCAGCATCTTCCTTCTTGGACCCTAATACAGCCTTTCCTTCCATTACTACCTGTTGTACTTGTTCCTTTTGTTTGGCACGATCTCTCATTCTTTCTTCAATAGTGTTTCTAGTCAACATTCTGTATACTGTAACTTGTCGAGTTTGACCCAATCTATGAGCTCTGTCCATAGCCTGGGAGTCGATTGTTGGATTCCAATCTGAGTCGTAGAAAATAACAGTGTCAGCTGCTGTCAAATTGATACCCAATCCACCAGCTCTGGTTGATAGTAAAAAGACAAAAATCTCAGGTTTTGACTGCCAATCATGTACTAAATCACGGCGATCATCTAATTTAGATGATCCATCTAGTCTTATATACGTGTGTTGTTTAAATGTCAAGTATTCTTCCATCAAATCCATCATCTTAGTCATTTGGAAATAAAGTAAAACTCTGTGATCATTTTGCTTTAACTCAACTAATAGCTGATCCAATTTCGCCAATTTTCCAGAATCAGTTATAAACCTATTCATAGAAGGCATGCGAATATTTGAGTAGTCAATTGAATGATTAATCGGAGCAGGCAACATATTTGACTTGGGATATTCCGGTACAGGGACACGGTTTTTCATCAATTCGTATTCTGAACGCAACGACAAAGGCATTAAACTTGCTCTGATATTAGTGTCAAATAACACATCATTCCACTTATTTTTAAATGAAATAGTATCACAAGCAACTGTTATAACTGGTGCAGAAACAATGGGCTCGAATGATGGTTTCAAACTATTGATACACATATCTTCATATACTCTTCTTTTTATACTGTACAATTCTTTCATGTGAATAGAATTGTTGATAAGCGCGTGGTTGTTTTCATAGTCGTTAATTAACATCAATTTATTCTTGGGCACGAATTTCTCTTCATCATACAAATATTTAAAACGATTGATCCTTTCATAGTTGATATCAGTGTATGACTGATTATCAATTGCCCGTTCTATTATGTTCTTTTTTCTAAGGCATTTAAGCTCATGAGAAGATATGTCAACGAATTTCAACCAGCCAAAGCCTTCATTCTCATTAGTGTTTTCGGGATCATAAATATTAAACATTTGATGAATTCGTTCACGGGGCCCAACGTTGTTTGAGTAGGTTGGAGTTAGCAAATCATCATAAAGCAACCTTGGTAGCCTATACTTTATCAAATTTTCAGTAGTGTAGTATAGTTCCAAATCGTTGGACTCCCTCAAGAAGGAGCTTGTTTCAGCAAATCTGCTGCATGTGAATGGTGATTTTACATCGGCTCTTTCAAATAAATCTGGGTGATTACAGACCTTTCTGAACTGCATTACCAAATTAATCAATGATGTGGAATCATCGCTGTTGCTATTGTCTGGGTCCAATAAGTCCATAATAGAAATTTGGGACTTCAACATTTGATAATATTTTTTCTGTCTATTTGTTAAGTCGCAGAAAATGTCTATTTCTACTTTGTCGCCCAATTCACTTTGCACATTCTTCTTGATTCTTCTTAACATAAAGGGTTTTAAAATAACATGTAACCTTCTTAATTGCTGTTCATCAAGATTAGTATTGGATTGTGCATGACTTTCAATATCTTTAGAAAACCAATCGCTAAACTCATCATGAGAGTCGAACAAAGAAGGCATAATAAAATGCAATAATGCCCACAATTCCTGCATTGAGTTTTGAATTGGCGTACCTGTCAATAAAAGTCGGTTACGGCAAGAAAACGAAAGTAACGATTTCCATCTTGAGGATTGTGATGACTTAATAGCCTGTGCTTCGTCTAGAATCATGTATTGCCATTTCATCTTTTGGAAATATGCGGCATCAGCAACCACAAGTTGGTAGGATGTAACCATCACATGGAAAGGTGATTCCTTATTATACCGCACATTTTTTCTATCCCAAAACTTTCTCAAAACTTTACGGTCTTTTGCTGTACCCCAGTATGGCAAAACTTTAAAATCAGGCAAAAATTTAGTAATTTCCTGCTGCCAATTATGCAATGTTGATGCTGGTGTAACGACCAAAAATGGTCCCCAGATATTATGAGTTTCTGCTAAATAGGACAAAACCGATATACTCTGAACTGTCTTACCTAAACCCATTTCATCAGCTAAAATACCATTGATACCTTGTTCATACAAGTTGGCCAACCAATTTAACCCCTTGATTTGGTATTCTTTCAAAGTGCACTTCAACATATTAGGCTGCTTTATAGTTATATCTCCCAAAAGAGTTGGATTTTGAAAGTTCATTTCTTCACCATTGGTGTCAGGATTCTTAAGTGGGTCTTCGTCAAAACGTTTTGCCTTGTTTTGAGCTGCCTCTAGCGCTTTTTGAGCATTTGCAGCAGCAGCTTTATTCAACGATTCGTCATCAGCTGTTTCGAAATCGAGAGTGCTTACATCCTGTGCAGAATTACTGTGGTCAACATCAGCATACTTATCAAAAGATGAGTTAGCCTTGAAGTTAACATTGGGATCAGAATCCTTGCCTTCAAATTCATCGGTTTTAATTTTTTTACCAATAAAGTGCGAATACAACTCTGTTTGCGTAATCAAAAAGTTCAACTTTCTTGATTGTCTTTTAGCCTCACGATCTTCCTCTTCACGTTTGGCTTTATCTATCAATTCCTTTTCGTGTCTTTTTCTTAACTCACGCTCAATTCTTTCGTTGCGCTTCCAAAAGTTGAACATTTCTCTCATTGCTCTTCTAGCCTTAGTTGTTAAATCTTTTTGATTTTTATTATTCTTGACTTGCCACCTCTTTGCTTCTCTGGCCGCTAAAATAGAAGTCTTCTTCAAGTTAATGAACTTAGCTTGTGTAGATTGTTGCATTAACCGACTAACCTTAGGACCATCTTTTCGAGACAAATCCTTCCATATTGCGACGTATGTATTGTCATACTGTTTGACTATTGCCTTCATTTCCTTAGTGTTTGGTTTAGGAGTTTCCAGCTGAGCTGCAATTTGGGTAGCAGTACCATCATCCTTTTTCAAATTGAGCTTTATTTTTAATTTATTAGATTTATGCTCTTCATCTTCTGAGCCTGATTCTATAGCTGCCGCCGCCGCTGCCGCCGCTGCAGCTGCAGGTCTTCTTCTTTGCCTCTTTGCAATAGGCGGATCCGTGAATGGTTCATCTGAATTGGCATTATTTCGTTTTGTTTTAACGCCAGTTCTTTTACCCATAGGCGACCCTTCTGATACTGCAGATTTACCAGTCTTTGACAGGGGAGACTCTGGAGCTGATGTGGTGGCAGATACTGCTGCTGCTGCTGCAGTAGCGGCTGCTCTTCTTTTCCTTGTTTTTGGTTCAACTTTACTCACCTCTCTAGTTGATCCCCATTTGTATTCTCTTCCTCTAGTTGTATTGTGGTGCAATGGCTTTGTCAAGTCCAATTGGACCAACTCTTTGTTCTTATTCGTATCTGATATTTTGTTATTCCTCGTTGAAATGTCCTCGGCAATTACACGATCAACATAATTAGAAGTGAATTCATTGGTTTGAAGAAGATTATTGTTGAGTTTGGCTTCTTCAAATTTGAGCATCTTCAAGTCGTTAGCAAGCGCTAGGTTCTTGTCCAAATTGTTAAATATGTTGACATTCGACTCAAATACGTTTTTGTAAGATATATCAATCGGTGCATCATCTACCGGCAATTTCTCATGTGCCATAATTGGGCCCACAATACTTGTATCTTTGTTGATGTGAGTAGGAAGCTGTTCCAGCACCTTTTCCAGAATACCCTCTTGATTGATTGATGAATGATAAAGTTTTTGTGAAGCATTAGGCGTGTCATTTGACAGACTTGGCTGTGATGGTGTCGGGGTTTCGCCCTCGTTCGAAAGCATTGACGAGATATTCATACGGGATCACTGGGGTATAGACACAACCGGTCTACTATGACAATGTTTCAGAAGCACTGTTCTTGTACCGCTGGAAACTAATTTTACCAAGCTGTTTCTGCTTTGAAAGCAAAGAACAAGTGTCGAGATCCTCAGTTCCCCTTGGCTTCGGCGCCAACGATGCGTGAACCTGGTCAAAAAAAAAGATTGCAAAACTGCGCAATGAGCGTTAATGTTAACGAACAGAGTCTTGTCACCAGGAAGTGATGATAGAGGATGAATGCAATCAAAATTATTCACGGAATAAACAACTATTTATTCTTAAAGAGTAGAAGCTATCTCTTGACCTAAAAAAGTCGTCTTTTATATAGTAGACTCGGTATACCTTTAATGGTCCAATGATGGGAGGGCACTTCTTTTTTTCAGCGACTCTTGCACGTATTCTGGTAACTATAAACAGAGCGAAAGAAGTGATTATAATAGAGTGTAGTAATACAATGTGAAAGTAAAAGCTTGATTAGAAGGTAATTTTATAATGTAAAAAAACATGGTGTTTATAAAGGAAATGGATATCAACTTATCGTTAACACTTTAAAACAGTGTATGAGCTATGATTTCAAGCTACTGGTATATAAAAGAGTATTGGTTTTGTTTTCTAGTAAAAATACAACTGTAGCACTATATACAGATTAGATTTGATGTGGAATAAATAACACTAGGACTTCAGTTTATGAATAATAGGTTGTTTCAGAAAGTAGATGCATACATTAAATATGTCGCGACACACATATTTTTCGTTACAAAACTTTTTCGACATATAGCTTAATGCTGCTCCATAAAAGCGAAAAAAAACAGAGCCCAAGATAATTTTGAAAGTTTAGAGGTGAATTTTATGAGCCCATAAATTCTTTTGGATGTTTTGTTCCTGGGGAAGATAAGTTACTATAACGAAAGCTAGAACAAGTATAGAAGTATATATTTTACTCGATAACTGTGAAATAAATTTTTGGTTTAGAGATAGAAAAGCTGCCGGATTAAAAAGTGATTTTCATACTGCTTGTAGCAGGGAATCAATGTTGGGAGATTCTCTGGCCATAGCCAATACTGAAAATTCAAAATTAATTCAGTAGAAATACACGTTTACAAATAATAATTGTATTTAAGATATATTACTATTTTAGAATACTTTGGAGTTGAAGAAAGTAATGCTCTATTGGAAAAGATGTTTAACACTGTGAAGATTAGCGATGTTAGATTAAATTTCAGAAGCTAATTGATCTGAAATCAAATGGTTGAATAATGTGTAATTTATTAAATATGGTTAGATGTTGGAAAACTTAAAAGCATTCATAATTGGCAGCTCTTCTATCATTGGTGGACTTTCTTCAGCACTTTGATAATCTGCCCGGAACGGCAATATCGGCCCTTTTACTATTTGCACTACTAACAAATCATCGTAAACGAAGAACAACTATAGCTGAATTAAGCTGCATCCAGAATTAAAGACAGTCTTTGAAAACAAATAAATTCAAATTGCACGCTCTTGAATGTTAATGCAAAAATGCTTTGAATAGCTATACAGCTCTGGCTATGTAACTTTAGCACTTATTCCTGCTCTCATATGTACATATATGGCTTGATTACTGTCACGTGATTGGGACTTATGTGTTTTTCTTGTAAGCATTTATAAAGAGCAAAGAAAATGACCTAAATCGACTAGTTTTCGGGCGAAGAATATCAGTTTTCGTAATGGAACATCCAGCATTTACATTAGCGGGTCTTTGTGCCATTGGTGGTACCATGGGATATGTGCGCAAGGGCTCAGTTCCATCTCTTATTGCTGGCATCACATTTACTGCCCTCTATGGAGGCGCTGGATACTTGTTGAAGCAAAATGCTGACTACGGTTTGGAAATAGCCTTAGGTGCTTCCTCCACATTGTTAGTTGCTGGTATTAGCAGAGCTCTTCCTACCCAATTTAAAAAGCCTGTTCCTGTGATGTTAGTGGCTTTAGGTGCACTCAGTACTATTTATTATGGAAAGAAATATAACGAGTTTTACCCCATATGGTAAAGTGTGTAAGTAAATATATAATAACTTATTTATATATGAAGAAAATTCAAACAAATCAAGCTAATATGTGTATGATAAACTATTGACAAAGTAATACTTTATATAAAATAGCTCATAAAAAATGTACATGTATAATATACAGAGTTCATGAGATTTCATTGTGTGCTAAATACAAAATAGGCATAACTAACTAGTGTAAAGTGTTTAAAATTCTTTTAGTAATGAAAGAAACAAGTACGTTAGCTTTAATAATTTTACTAAAATGTGTTATGATATATTTACATTTTTATTCATGAATACAACTCCATTCTTTTGTTTACATAGATAATTAGATTAAGTATATTAATATGTAATGCTTAACTCCACTAACTTTATGCTAAACCGCAATACTAGTATATACTAGCTGCAACAATACCCAAACATATACAAGCAGCACAATTCTCTTAGTCAATTATATGCACATTAATATGAACTACTAAAACAACGTATAAATATAAATCATAATGTATTTTGCTAATACAACTATTTCCCTAAAAATAAACTAAAAAGAAGAAGTGAATTCATTAAAATCATGTAATATAAAGTTCTTAGTTCAATTCGATAATCGACATTGATCTGGTGGCAATCAAGTCTGTGGAAAGCTCAGACTCTTGTGGTGATGCATTCAGCAAAAATCTTTCATCAGGCGAGCCATACTCTCCAGCTTGCAATGCTTCAAATACTGGCGACGAAACTGGGGAAACATTAGGAATAATAAAAGGCTGGGAGATTTCAGTGGATAATGTTAAGAAAGGCATGTTTTTTGTTTTGCTTTGGGTTGGTTGAAAGAAGCAAGATCAGAAATGACTACAATTCATCTCCCTTTTATACCCCATCCTAAAGATTATAAATCCTCCGCCTCTACCAACCGGGCCGAGAAATGGTCCCCACCAAATGTGCTGCAATGAAGCTAAAACTCCGAGCCCGAGGGTATAAGCGGTTTCTCCGGTGAATTAATACCGCTCGCAAGTATATTACCGTTGATATACCATAGTAAATATTTGCTGTTTTTGATTTTTCGGACAAGCGGGGTTGATTATGCAGGCTCATAACTACGATGACTCCCAGTTCCTTTACGCCGGACTTGAAATGCCTTGATTATCAACAGGCCATGGCAAGAGTTCAGCCAAATAGAACGTTCCACGATATGATTAAAAAATTTTAATGTTGAGCTTATAGTACGATACTAAACGAAAGTAGGGTAATCAATATAGAGCGAAGCTTTAATTGCTCAAACAGACTGAACTTTCTAAGCTGAGTAATATTTTATCCATATTCAAACCCCGAGCGAGCATGTACGACTTGAATGTAGCATTGCCTCAGCACACGTTTTTAGTGACAGTGGTTAGTCTTATCTTTGAATTTTATTTCTAGGAAGCGGGGGGCGATTATTTCCAGGCAATCACTCTATATGACTTCACTTTGTCCGAATGATGCATTAAGCGTATTATGCACTGATTGTATAGTACGCTACTAAAGTCCCATGTTGCTCAAATGATACACTGATTGAGTAGTGCAGGACCTGAACAAAAAACTACTTGAGCCACATATCAAAAACATACCCTATACCTGTTTAGGGGTAATTACGTCACAGTTCTTTATATACTCAACATCACGTTTTACTTTGACAAAAACTTGAATCTACAACCAAAAACCATATAGAGATATTAAAAAGATGATGAATTTTTATTAGTATACATTCAAAACCTAAGCAGTGGCCTCGGCAGCAGGAGCCTCAGCCTCAGCCTCAGCAGCAACCTGCTTGTAGACCTTGACGGTAGGAGCAGGGACAGCCTCATCCTCGTCCTTGGCCTCAGAGATCATAACGGCATCGGGCAAAGACTTAGGACCAGTCTTGCTGGCAGCGGGGTCTCTCATAATCTTAATCTTGATACCCAAAACACCTTGTCTCATCAAAACGTGTCTAATGGCAATGTCGATAAAGTCGTTGGCGGGTTGACCAGAGTGGATCATGAAACCGTCAGCGTACTTCTGGGACTTGGCTCTGGCAGCTCTCAACTTACCAGAAACAACAACCTCAACACCCTTGGCACCGGCAGCCATGGCAAATCTCAAGACACCGTAAGCGGCTCTTCTGATGGGCAAACCACTCAACAACTTAGACTTCAAAGCCTCGGCCTGGACAGCGGCAGACAAACCTCTCTCCTCGACTCTCTCGGCGTAGATAACAATACCCTCGGGAGACAACTTGAATCTCTTGACAATCAAAGAGGTCAACTCGTGGATTCTTCTACCTTGTTCACCCAAAACACCCTGGGTGTTGGAAGCCTTGACAATAACCTCCAACTTAGTAGGGGTCTTTCTAACCTCAACACCGGCATATCCCTGTTCGGCCAATTCTCTGGTGAAGAATTCGTTCAACTCAGCGAAGAACACACCGTCAGCTACCAACTTTCTCTTCTTGGACAAGATTGCGTTAACCATTTTAACTACTGTTTTGGGATGAAGAAGAAGAATTATTGTAGTATAGGTAAGTGAAAAATTTTTTTTCACTACGTTAGACAGATTGAGTTGAAAATTTTTCAATTTGGGCACACACGACCTAGCTTTGGAGTTTTTTTGCGAGAAGTTCATGATTATGTAATTTCACAACTTGAAAAATTGGGGTGGAGGGTGTTTACGTAATCCCTCAGTTTGGGCCAATTGCTCAATATAGTTTACAGTTTGTTTGCGTAGATTGATTATGTAATGTTAATATATTATAATACTATTGATTATGTAAACGTGTATTAATTACTGTGCTACTATCAAGTCGCAGCTAATACTTGGAGCCCACCCACTCTCTGGCAGACTTAAATAATTGAATCCAAGGACCATGTTGACCCCATGATTCACTCTGTTCCATGGGGTACCAAGAGTTTGCCTCTTTTCTTGTAACTCTCTCTGGGTGAGGCATCATGGCCAACACACGGCCATTTGCTGAACTGATACCAGCAATACCGTCAGGAGAACCATTAGGATTAAATGGGTAGCTTTCAGCAGTATTTCCATAGTTATCAATGTATTTGATAACACCAGCATCAAATGCCTTGTAAGTCGCCTCATCCTTGAATGAAGCTCTACCCTCACCATGCGCAACAACAATAGGTAATTTGGAACCCTTCATTTTCTGCAAAAAGATGGATTGGTTTTTGGCTTCCGCTTCTACCTCAACCATAACAAATCTGGCCTCGTATTGTTCAGAAGTATTTTTTTCAAAAGATGGCCAGTTATCGGTTCCAGGAATTAATTCAGCGATACGACTAAAGAACTGGCATCCGTTACAGGCACCAAAAGCAAAAGTGTCAGTTCTCTCGTTGAAGAACTTGAAAAATTCATTACGCGCGCGTTCGTGGAACAAAACTGACTTGGCCCAGCCAGCACCAGCACCCAAGACGTCACCGTAGGAAAACCCACCACAAGCAGCTAAACCGACAAAATCATCCAATGTCACAGCACCAGATAAAATGTCAGACATGTGAATATCATAAACATCGAACCCAGCTTGCTGGAATGACCAAGCCATTTCTTGCTGCGAGTTAACACCCTGTTCCCTTAAGATAGCAACACGAGGCTTTGATTCGCTGGAATCGTAGGTGGTTGGTGTGGGCTCAAACGATAATTGATAAGATAAACCAGGATCTTTGTTATCTTTAATGGCGTCGTACTCTTGTCTGGAGGTAGATGGATTGTCTCTCAAGCTCTGGATATGGAATGAGGTCTCAGCCCATAACAATTGCAATTCAGCACGAGTGTTGGTGTACTCAATAACATCATTATACTTAATAGTAACTGTCTGCTCTTTGCAAGCAAAGTTAGGTTTACCCACAACTTGAATATAATCCGATGAAATATTGTTGGTCTCAAATACCTGGACAAACTGATCGTATTCACTCGACTTAACTTGGAAAACAGCACCCAACTCCTCGTTAAACAACTCAGTAAACAACTCACCTTCGTCACCACTGAGCTCTAAATCGATACCAACACGACCAGCAAAGGCCATTTCCAAAACAGAGGTAATCAAACCACCCTCAGATCTGTCGTGATACGCCAAAACATTGAACTGTTTATGCAAAACGACTAATGTCTGCAAGAAAGACTTCAAAATCTCATTAGAATGAACAGTGGGAGCACTATCACCAACTTGCTTGTAAACTTGAGCCAAAGCAGAACCACCCAAAGCTTTCTTGACCTTTGCAGCCAAGTCAACCAAAACCAAAAGAGTTTCCTCGCCCGGGTTTACCAACTGCGGGGTCCATGTTCTAGAGGTATTATCTACTGGAGCAAATGCAGTAATGGTCAAAGCCAATGGGGCAGTAACTTCCTTATCATCCCATTTCATCTTCATAGACATGGAATCTTTGCCCACAGGAATTGAAATGCCTAATTCAGGACATAAATCTAAGCCAATAGCCTGAACAGCTTCGTACAATTTAGCTCCTTCTCCATCATGAGATGCAGCAGACATCCAGTTGGCAGATAACTTAACGTGGTTCAAAGATACCACATCTGCTGCAAATACGTTCAATAACGATTCGGCAACACACATCTTGGCAGAAGCAGAAGCAGAAATCAATGCAAGAGTGGGTTTCTCGCCCATAGCCATTGCTTCACCAGTAGATAAAACAGTTTCCCCCATAGAAGTAGCGGTGACACCAACGTCAGCAACGGGAGTTTGCCATGGGCCTACAAGTTGATCACGGTCAACCAATCCAGTAATGTATCTATCACCAATAGTAATTAAGAAGTTCTTCGAACCAACAGATGGCAACTGCAACACCCTCTTTATCGATTCATCAATCTTCAATGAACTTGTCTCAAATGGTTTTAACCTCAAATCTTGTGTAGTTGTAGTTCTAGACATCTTTGGTGGCTTGCCAAACAAAACAGACATATCTAAGTCAATTGGGGTGGAGTTTAATAATGAATCTGTCAATACTAATCTTTGCTCCTCAGTGGCTTCACCAACAACAGCGAAAGGAGCTCTTTCACGCTCACAAATTTTTGTGAATAATTCCAAGTTTTCAGGAGCAACACCCATAACGTATCTTTCCTGAGATTCATTGCACCAAATCTCCATAGGAGACATACCGGGCTCTAACGACAAAATAGATCTCAACTCAAACTTGGCACCCAAGTCATTGTCGTGAACCAATTCTGGTAAGGCATTAGATAATCCACCAGCACCTACATCGTGAATTGATTGAATAGGGTTGCCAGTCTTGCCTAAAGAAACGCAAGCATCTATCACCTGCTGTGCTCTTCTCTGCATTTCGGGGTTGCCTCTCTGAACAGACGCAAAGTCTAAAGCAGCAGAGCCCTCTCCTGAAGAAATAGAAGAGGCGGCACCACCTCCTAAACCAATCAACATACATTGGCCTCCAAGTACAATCAACTTGGCACCTGGGGTGATTTTAGTGTCTTTTAAGGCCAAGTCTGGTCTAATAGCACCCATACCACCAGCCAACATAATTGGCTTGTGGAATCCCCTGATTTCATTTTCGCCCTTATTGTTTTCAACCTCAGCTGTTAATGTTCTGAAGTAACCATTGATGGCAGGTCTTCCAAACTCGTTGTTAAATGAAGCAGAACCAATCGGTGCTTGTAACATAATTTCTAAGGAGGAAGCAATATGGTGGGGCTTTCCAATGTTTCTCTCCCATGGCTGAGTTAAGCCAGGGATGTTCAAGTCAGATACGGAAAAGCCTGATAAACCAGCTTTAGACTTAGATCCTCTTCCAACAGCGCCCTCATCTCTAATTTCACCACCAGATCCAGTAGCAGCACCTGAGAATGGAGATACAGCAGTGGGGTGGTTGTGAGTCTCCACCTTAACCAATGTGTGAACTCTTTCTTTGGTTGATTTCCACTGTCTAGTGTCATTATCAGGGGTGAAAAGATAGCCCTCAGGTCCCTCGAACACCGCAGCATTGTCTGAATATGCTGAAACAGTATACTGAGGGTTCTTATTATGGGTATTTCTAATCATCTTGAATAAAGACAATTCCTTTGATTCACCGTCAATAGTCCAGTCTGCATTAAAAATCTTATGACGACAATGTTCAGAGTTAACCTGGGCAAACATAAATAACTCAACATCTGTTGGATTGCGGCCGATAGTGTCTTTAAACGCACTGTTCAAGTAGTCAATTTCACCCTGGTCTAAAGCCAATCCTAATTCTTTGTTGGCCTTCAACAAGTTCTCGGAGTTTGAAATGATATCAACATGAACAAGAGGCTTGGGGGTATGGTGATCGAATAAATCGTCATATTTGGGAGCATGGTCACCAATATACAAGCTCTGAGTCATCCTATCGTAAACGGAAGTCAACATATCACCATCGATGGAGAACTTTGAGCCAGCTTTTACTTTGATGAGCAAACTGGTACCACGCTCAATTCTCTCGATTTGTTCGTTTAAGCCGCAAGTCTGTGCAATATCAGTGGCCTTGGAAGACCAAGGAGAAATAGTGCCTGGTCTAGGCAAAATTCTAATGAGAACTGAGTTTTCAGCAATCTCAACAATAGTCTCATCCTCTTCACTATGGGTGGAAAGATCTACCAAAGTGGACTGTGATTTGTTAGAAAAGTCTATTGGTGTGTCATACTCCAATAATTTTTTTACCAACTCAAGTTGCTTCGTGTTCAAAGCTGATTTTACTGAAATATAGTGAGTAAAACAAGAAGATACTTCTTCTATAATTTCAGAATGGCCTGCTTTATCCTCAATCTCTTGAATCAAGTTTGCCACTCTAAAATCGGACAATGCCTGTGGACCAGGTAGAATAAGAAAGCTTCCATTACTCATTTTTTCACGCTTTCTTTTAGTATATGTGTATAAGTCTGCAATCTCAATGAGAGTGAAACTTTTAACGTATTTGAAAGGAACAAACACGTAGTGTTATCGTTGGGAGAAGTTGATATGACCACTGAGAAAGAGTTTGCCTTCAAGAAATTGGGCAATCCGTTTATATTTCTATCGCAATAATAAATGAGTTCCAGAGTTAAATTTCTTATATACCGGAATATTCAATTTAAAGATTTTAGAAGATGAGATTTTGGCGATGAGGTTCAATCAGACCAAAATAGTCTTATTGTACCACGATAAGAATGGCTCAAGGAAAGCTCAATTTAAAAAGTAAGGCTCCTAAGAGGTTAACAAAAAAGGACACAGACGCCAAAAAAGCTTGTCCCAGAATCTACAAGGCCAAAAAGTCACAGGCTAAGGCAGCACAGAAATTAACCAAGGTTCAGCTGAGTCAATTATTTCACTCTACAGAGAAATTAATTGCCAGCAGAGTCGGCCACTTGGAAATTATCAAGGGTTCCAGAAGAGAGATTGAGAAGGCTAACAAAGACAGCAAAAAGAAAAAGTAATGAATATTGATTTGGAATCAATACTATCGAACTTTCCCTCCAAGCCAGAAACGACAGTTAGGAAACTGGAAGAAATCAACAGCAATCCACTTGCAGAGGAAGTATTTGAGGATGTTATTAGGTATCCATTCATTGGAAATCCGACCAGTGTGATACCGCAGTTAACGGGAATAAATCCTGATTTAGTTCGTGAACAAGACAAAAAGAATAGAAAGCTCCGTAAAACTTTACAATAAGGAGCTATAGGGGTCATTACCATAGGCTTGTGTTATTTTAGGCTAATATATTTATCCATCATAGTTTTTTATATTGAGGTTAGCTTTTTGTTTGCATACATTAATTTTATTCTGTTTTAGGTTTAACTTTTATTGGCTACAAAGTTTAATTTTATTAGCCACAAGGCTCTTAATTTGTTAAGGCGCTAAATTTTTATTGCAAAAAAATTCAACTTTTAACTAGGAACGTCTCTGATATACGCCTCTCTGGCTTCAATTTCGAGCCTATTTCTTTTCAATTGTAACTCCTGTGATCTCACGAACATAATTAAGGTAATTCCAAATATTGCTGTTAATAATGTCAAAAGTGAATTGACAGGAATAGGGTTCATGTCTAACCACTCCTTAGTTACTTTATCCATAAATTGCTGTAATATATTACAGACGCCAGAGATTGAAATGATTGTACCATAAACAGTTCCAAATGTATCATAACCAAATACCTTGGCACAAAAGTCGCTAACAGCGGTATAGTAAAATGGTCTGTACACCACTAGTAATAAAATTCCAATGTAGGTGCCGGGGAGCCATGAAACCAAGCCCAAAATCCCGATTAACAAGGAGAGAACTGTGAGAATGATCAAAACTGAAAGTGTGGTAAAATTGTCTAAAATTACCCCAATAAACGGAATTGAGATGATTCCACCTAATGGTAAGGCTAAGTCAAAGAATTGATTAATAGCAGTAGCAATTTCATCATTGTTGTATAAATATTGCTCTTGTGTTTTGATGGTTGCAACAAAATAGTTTATACGTAACATTTGAATAGTCGTGAAACAAGTCATTAACAAAAACCAGTAAGTTGATAACTGTTCGGTAACAGTATAACCATGCAAAATACCAAAAACACCTCCAGAAGAGCTGACAAGTTTAGTTTCAGCATCTTGTTCGTAAATAGACTTATTGGAGTTTCTTGAAATAATAGAGGATCTCAGCATTACTGAATCACGCCTGCTAACCCCAGAAGCACGTCTCATTAATAAAGAAGTTGTCTCAGTAATAGATTCAGATATCTTGGGCTGAGGAACAAACTCCATTACTGCATTCTCATCACGATCCTCTTGGTGTAACAAATCTGAGTTTATTGGTCTACCTGTCTCATCAATACCCGTTTCAGCAATTTTGGCCAAGGTTGCAACAGTTTTGTAGGAACTTTTGGGCATAATAAAAACCTGGCATATAAATATAAAAACAGGAACACCCAAAAAGTAAGAAAAGAATGTGCTCAAAGAGACCCTTTGAATATTGGTATAAACATAGCGATATATGAGGAACAAGGCTGATGAAGAGTCAAATGCACCTGTCAATAGAGCCATGATCAATCCAGAGTTTTTCGGGAAAGAATTGGCCAACTGGAAGCATGAAATAAATACAAAAGGGCCTCCCAAAGCCAATAGCGTATAACCGACCAAATAACCATCCATGAATGTATAACTATTACCAATGATCATGAAACAAGATGCGAATGCAAGGATAATGGACCCGATAATGCCAGTAAATTTGGGTCCATAAGAATCAAGAATTGACCCTACTGGTAATGCGGAGATATTTGTAACCATACAAGCCAAGGTAAATAAAAAATTAAGTGAAAGGTCTTGCTCCACGCATGTTGCTAAGTCTGATTTAATACTCGCATCGCACTTGTTTTCGTATATATGTTCCTTAATTAAAACAGGTTTGAGGGCTGCAAAGCCAAAGACGGAACCTGCGGAAAACAAGCACCAAGTGATGGCACATAAGATCTGTAGAATCCTAACTGGTAGCAGAGGTAGATTATTCAGCATCCTAAACTCAAACACTGAAGGATTATTGAAATTGGACAAAAGTATGGGGAGACATGCGCTATTTTTATTCTTTATCTGTTATCTGGTAATTTTTTTGATGACAGGAAAGTCTTATCCATTGATTCATTGGTTGATTTTTCGGCCCTGAGATGAGTTATGCTATTGGAAAGAACTGACTGTAAATATGAAATTTGACATATTGTTCTAGCAATGCCTTTGTGAAGTATAATAGATTGAAACTTTCACCCGTGTCATTGATAGTTCACCTGTTAAAACACATGCTGCGCAAAAACCTTCCAAAATAAGGCAACTAGCAAATTAAAGTTGGCTTTTAATTCAAAATTGTTTAAACACTATAATGGCCTTTTCTGATCTCATAGATGTGTTTTCATGCATATTTTAAGCTTATATATATTGCAGGCTTTTCGAATTGGTGAATGCCAATTGATATCGTTTACTATAATTTATTTCCTCTTAAATTCTTCTTGTGCATTTTAGTCAGGATAAAGCATACTAAAATCATACATGAAAGTTCGGTGTGAATATGTTAACACTCATGAGCATACTTGTTTCGAAATTTCATCTTTGTAATGGCTTTATTGTGAAAATCTTTTTACCCTGACTTAGTTAAGAAACAATTTTGAAAAGTGTTTTAGCACTAAAGCAATACCATGTAGCATTTAATATATTTGTGCGTCTTGATGAAGGTAGTCATTCATGGATTAGTAATTTCAAAGAGCAATATCTCTATTTTAAAGTAAAGTTAAAAATCATTAAAATATAATTAAACAAGGATTGTCTAAAAAAAAGACTTATAATGATCACTTATCTCAAAACAATGATTATTTTTATACACATTTTTAACATATCTCGAGTTCATGTTGTTAACTTAAGTAAATTCTCTTTTTTACATACTTTCAATTTATCTTAAGCTTGTTTTAATTCCTCTTGCTTTATATTACCTTATATCTCTTGGCCTATTTATTTTATTACTCCATTACTACTGTTTCGATATTAATTAATGACACACTGTTTTCAATCGAATAGGGCTCATCTATATCCCCTATATATGTGATATTTCCAAAAGAGTCCACATTTGCTTGCTGATCAAAAAACACAATATATCGCTCTTGTCATGGAATTACCAAAAAAAACAGACCACTGTTGTTTGATAATTATATAACCACAATTGAACTAGAATCACCTTGAGTGTTTATCTCGTTAATCATTGACCGCTACTGTTGATATTAAGTAATGAGTAAATACGTACATATTTATATATATTAGCACGTGGTTTTGGTCAGCTGACTACAATAACGTGACTTGACAATTTTTTTCACCTCATCTAAAAGCTACTGTTAAACAGCAGTTCAGTTAAGGTGAAGACTTCATTATAATATAATGTCAGGCATCTTATTTGAGGATATGTTCTTAGTCGAGTCTACGGACTCGGCAAGATACAATAAGGTGTCACGTATAACAGGCCATTCATCAACTTCCCAGGATATTAAAATCACATTGGACATAAACATGGAATTATTCCCAGTAAAAGCAAATGACTCGTTAACAATCACCTTGGCCAGCTCTTTGGGTAATGAAGCATCGATGTTGACCTCCAATGGGTCCTGGAGACCCCCTAGAGCTGATGATAAGTCTTTGGCTGATGATTACGACTATGTTATGTACGGAACTGTCTACAAGTTTGAAGAAAACGAAGGTAACGATCAAATGTCCGTATACATCTCTTTTGGCGGCTTGTTGATGTGCTTGGAAGGTGGATATCGTTCATTATCCAACTTGAAGCAGGAAAATGCATACATTTTGATTCGCCAGTACAAGGATAATTAGAGGATAAAAAAGAAGAGAGGAGAAAAACTTGAGTACTGCTGATTGTGTAGTCCTTTCTATGTACTATATCTACCAAAACTAAACGTCATTAATAAACTAGAACTTTATTGAATCTTCCTGTATTTAGTTAGTACTGAAGCATATAATTGGGGCCATAGTAGCAACAGGGTATACTATTTTTTGAGGGGAAAAAAGTATCGTTCCCTTCATAGAGGAACCAGATAGTGATGGACGAAACAGCAAAACGTAAGTGAATTTGATAACAAATAAAGCTAGTACTAACATTAAAGCTGATCCCATACTAAAACAAGTGCCATTGGTAAAAAACCCCTCGTTTCAGCCACCACGAGCAGTAAAGTTGAATACAAACTATGGTAAGCTAATACCCACTATTTCAAGTTCATCAGTTCCACCAAAGATAAACGTGTCCCACAAGGACCTCGACAAATGGATTCAAGAGATAGGTGAGTTACAAGCCAGGTTGATTCATGCAGAAAGCGATGTACCAAAATTCAAAGAATGGCACAAAACACAAAGATTAAAGGTAGCACCAGGGTTTGACACACTTGATGGAGTTATGAAACCTAGCAGAAAAGCAGTAGCACTACCGAATGTGCCTTCTACAGACAATGAAATGAGCGAATTAGACAGAGTATTTGGCAAATCCACTATTTGAGGTGATTGGTTTGTTTTATCCTGGTTTCAGCTACCCTTAGTAAACTTGTTGCTTAGCCCACCATCAGACTGAAGCTTTTTAAGCATTTCTCTCTTAATTTCATCGTTTAATGCCCGTTTGTGATCATATTTAGTTATTTTGTTTTTAGCATCAATTCCAGATTCTTTCCTTTTCTTTTGGTGTAGTTCCATTAATGACAGCCGTGTGTCCTTAATCTTGAGTTCATTTGAGTCATTCTTGTTTTCAGATATTTTTGGGTCTGTTTCGCTTTTAGATATTGTTGAGACTACTGGCAATGATGGCCCTAAAATCTCTTCGTCTTCGTCTGAGCTTTCATTATTTTTCAGTTGTTGCTTTTGAGAATTAGATAGCTTATTATGCTCAGCTTCTCTTTGTTCCCGTAATTCTTTAGGTATTACTGGTCCAATCATTCGTCTTTAGCTAAATCGTATTATGTCCTATTCTTGTTGTATGTTGCACGACAATAAATTTTTTTGAAGTGCTAAATAAAGTCCGAATCTTGAATCATCTTGGTTCATATCAATTCAATTAAAAGTGTGTACAAGTTCAATCAATGAACATCGCCTCCTCGCACTAGAGTCTGTACTACTATGTATAAACTGAAATTTTGGCCAAGGCTACTTCTGAGAAGAAAATTAGCTTTTTTTATCGGAGGCTGTATTATTTATTTACTATACCATTCACTTGAGTATAATAAACAACAATTTATCAAGGCAGAAACGAAACCACTCAATATAATAGAGTCTCGGAATGAATACATGAATCCAATTTATTCTAAATGGGAACAAAGAAATGTGGAATCAGATCAGGAAACAAACTGTTTAAATTACTTTGATCAAGTGAATAAGCTCACCGCCAAACGAAAAATGCTAGCGCCCATGACCCTTGAGGATATGGCCACATTTCATTTAAATCCACATATCTATAAACCACAAAAATGGTTTCGAGAAAAAGAACTTAATTTAAGGGAAATTTTGGGAAAACAAGGCCTTCGGTTTACAGAAAAAGATCAGAAACAATTAGAAGACGAGTTTGAAAAAGAATGCAAAGATATTTCAAAATACGAACAGAATTTTGCTTTGAGTTTTGATACTTCTAAAATTTTAGGTAAATGCTTTCTTGATGATTCAATAAAAATATCGAACGAACATGACACCATTTGCGAGAAACACGAAAGTATAAATTTTCCATGGTTGTCCAAAAGGTTTCCTGAACTTGAAAGTTGGAATGGGCTGAAAGTCGAAATACAAAAGACCAAATCTTCATCTTCATGCTTTATAAGACAGATAAAATCCAATAACCAAGGGAAGGGAATAGTAATAACATTTATACCCGAAAAGACACGCTCCCAAGAAATAGATAATATCAAGCGTCTCTTGAAAGTTTTGAGGGCTTTGAAAGTTTCCTTGCCTATTCAAATCACACATCTTATAGAGCTTGGTGTGGAGGAGAAGCAACAGATAATATCAGCAGCGAGAGATGATATCTCCGTTGCCGCTTTAGATCTTCAATATCCTGAAAATGAACTGGAACCCCCATCTGCAAATGATTTTCCTAAGTTAGACATAACTTTTGTGAATTTGCTTCCTGTTTACAACCTGGCAAATGGGACACCAACAAAGGACATAGAAACATCCCCAAACATTGTTTACCTTTTAAGTATGATTTTCAACTCGTTCTCAGAATTTATTGGGCTTACTTCGCATGCAATACCCATGGTAGAAGATTTTGAAAAATACATGTTTGAATCTCAGGCATACCAGGAAACTGGGCTATCATTCTTCAAGCTTCCTGGTAAACTATCTTTTCGGCCCACACATTATCCTGAAGGATATCATGAAGTGTCTTCTTTCATAATTCAGAAATTGATGCCCTCAAATCTTGATTCTAAATATTTCAAGCTCAAGCAAAGACAACCCGATGCTGAGCATACACAACGAGTTTTTGAAAATTCCTTCCAAAAACTTTTAGATCCATCTTTGGTTGTGATTAACAAAAGTAAAGTTTTGACAGGGTTATTACTTTCCGTCAACCTTGAGCAACACAAGATTTATTCCATAAGATTTCCAACTGATCACTTGGCCCCCGAGTCATTGTGGATTGGACAAGAGATTTCCGGTATTCACGATTCAATCAACTTCAATCGCAATTATGGGGTATCTGTTGGTGTATTCACACCACGTATGAACAGACATCAACATATGGTAACTATGTCAAACGAATTATGTTCTGCTTCATGGGGTCAGTTATCGGATCAAGACGGCTTTACATTAGTGTACGTTACATCGCACCAATTGGAAAACTGGAAATACAATGGTGAATTATTTCAAAAGGATTTGAAGGCCAAGTATCTCACTTCTAAAACAGATGAAATGAACAATAGCAGTATTCCTGTAAATGCAGAATCCAGCGAATATAACAAAATACAACTGAACCCGCTATATTTGGAAAATATCATGAAACACCCCGAGATATCTGGGCCGATTTACGATTTTGATAATACTGAACCTAGTCAAACATGGTATTTGCGAGATGAATTTGGAGCAGGACCAGATGGCCACTCTTATTGGTGTGCTTACGAATTCATTTCCAGTCTTGATTCAGGTATTGCTAGTGTTACTATTTCTTTAAATTGGAAGCTACAAGCTAGATACAAGTATATATTAGATTTATGGGCTTTATAAAAAAAGTAATATGATGTGTCAAATTGATAGTATTGCGACTCCTAAATCATGTACATTAAGGTAGTTAGACATGAGCAAAATATAATATTGTTTTGATAGTAGAAAAAATTTAAAAAAAATAACGTCACAGACAGGATTCGAACCTGCGCAGGTAAAACCCAACACCTGAGCTGCAGAAATAGCAGGGTGTCGCCTTAACCACTCGGCCACTGTAACTGTATTTATAAAAAATATGATAAATAACGGATTTTAACCACTTTTTTTCTAAATTTTACGTAAGGAAATTATGTAACATGTATAAGATTTAGCCATACATTTAATCATATTTTTTGTGTTCCTTGAAAAAAAACACTATTATGTTTTTTTTTTTTGTTTTACATTTATATTTATATTTGAAGAAGCTGAATAGTATTAATGCAGTGCGCAGTAATTTGAACAGCCAGAATTTTCCAAAATAAAGAATTCTTTTTCTTTTATTTGACAAATTGTGCCCTTACATATCTTTTTTGCATGGTTTCTTCTAGTATATAATAGTAAATAATGGTGAATAATAGTGAAGTGATTATGAAGGCTAAATCAGCATAAAGTAAGCGAAAAGAAATATCCCTATTTGTGCTAAAGATCTACATAATCTCTAACTTTGTTATTTTCCGTTTCAGATTGCTCTTCGATCGTTGCAAGCGATTAAAAAAATGTAAAAATATTAGAAATTTAACCTTGATTAATATTTTGCATTTAGTTCCACAATACTGTATTTCATTTGCGTATAATTACTTTCTAGTAATCTAACTAAATTAACAAAGAATGCATCAGCATATCTCCCAATAAATCAGAAGCAGAAAATTTATTCACAAAACGTTAACCAATCTCAGGGAGAATAGCTGTCAGTGTAAAGGGATAGGTAATTGGTTCATATATCATTAGATGCCCCCACGTCATATACAATACTGACCAAAATTTGAGCCGTAAAATTTTTTTAAAATGATCAGAATTTAATTTTAGACAAGAGAATAAACTGCAAGATTTTACGGGCAGTTGTTAATGTACAGTATCAAATAATAGACTGCTCTGGGTGAATTTGGAAAAAGTAAAACTCAGCTGTGAAGGCAATTGAAACCTACAGTATATTGATATAAACCTGACAAAGTTCTGGTGTACTGTGAGGTTACAAAAGAAAGGTGTGATTGTTAAAGCGTAAATTTCAAAGCATTAGGCATACTAAGCATTGACATAAACTAAATAAGTATAGTGAAATATTATATATCTCATAGTTATTTTTTCGAGGTGTTTTAAATCGTTGTTGAAAAAATTGAAAATACAACATCGCTGCTAATTTAGAATACTTAAAAGAACCTAATGGGTTAAACACAATTCTCTCCTTTTTTGTTTCATTTATTTAGTAGGATCAGTTCAGCTACAGAAGGCTTAAGAAGACCCTATCAAACCTAGTTGCCGAAATTAGTAATGCTTTGAAGAAAACAACGCAAGCATGCAACATGATCTATTGTGAAGATAAAACCAAGGATAGGCTGTAACTTGTAAAACGCTACAAAATGGGCTTTTTTATTTCCAAATATACCAAAAATAAAAGTAATTACATACCTCAAAACAAAGTAATGCTTCTTCGTAAATAGAAATTTCATAATTCAATAATTTATAATTCCAAACAAAGTAATTCTATTTTTAATTATTTTCATGGTTCAGTTTGTAAACCGTCTCGCAAACCTTTTTGATACTTGGTTTAAAGATGCTTTTAATAATTCACGAAGATTTCATTTCTTCTTTTGACCATGTCTGAACCGTAATGTTATACATTACAACAAACAAATTTGTCTTTGGCGCTCTGTTGCAGTGTGCCTTGAAATACCAAGGACCCTCGATCTGGTGTCTAACGTTTAAATTTTTCACCAACAACCAATCAACGGGTCAGAGTTAAAGTGGGGGCAGTTCTTTTTTTTTAAAAATAGAATATACGATTCAAAAGATTTTACAAAATTGTATCCAATTTTCGTTATAAAAATCATTTAGTATATTGGTTTTATATTAAACCAATTCTTTCATCTGGTCCATATTATAATCCTCTTCACAATCTTACTTATTACCTTCATCATAATCTCCATATTTTCGATCTTCATAACCTTTACCAATTCTTCTTCCTAAAATACTTTTGTGCTATATGCACCACCTTTTCAGGCGCGCTACAACAAGTTTTTTTGAGACGCCTGGGAAGCTATCGACCCCTCGTTGGTGTAAAAAAGAAAGTCACGTTATACACATTTTGCCGGTCTTTAAATCTCAGGACCAACACCACCCAACAGTTAATTCTTTATACTTGCTCTTTATACAATGGCATCCATCAAAAAGCACAACAAAACACAGTCGACATACGTACGTGGAAACATATTATAAGAGAAACTGTTTGGTTGAAGCAGTTTTTATTCACCAAAATTTAGCTCTCTTTTGAACGCGATTTCTAACCCGTCTCTAGGCATTCGACAATACAGCAACCACAGTTGCTGCGTCGCAAATGCGCAATGCATTGAACAACTTAGCGGATACAGTGTCTGATTCTGCTCAACAGATTAGGTTTGAGAATGAAATGGACTCGTTCTTTGCGCTTTTCAGACGTTACTTGACTGACAAGGCCTCTGGGGGTACTTTGCAATGGGAAAAGATCAAATCTCCGCTGCCTAACGAGGTTGTTCAATACGATTCGCTCAAAGATAGCAGCTCGTCTAGTGTAAGCGACAGCTTGTCCAAATTGGCAGTATTGAAATTGAATGGTGGGTTAGGTACATCCATGGGATGTGTAGGACCCAAATCTGTGATTGAAGTAAGAGACGGTAACACGTTTTTGGACTTGAGTGTCAGACAGATTGAGCACTTGAACCGTCACTACGACTCAGATGTGCCATTGTTGTTGATGAACTCGTTCAATACTGATGCTGATACTGCCAAGATCATCAAAAAGTACCTGGGACACAGAATTAGAGTTAAAACCTTCAACCAGTCTAGATTCCCTCGTATTTACAAAGATTCATTGTTGCCAGTTCCACAGTCATTTGACGACGATTTGGAATCTTGGTATCCTCCTGGCCATGGTGATTTGTTTGAGGCGTTGGTTCAACTGGGTGAATTAGACTCGCTCTTGGCTCAAGGCAGAGAGATTTTGTTTGTTTCCAACGGTGACAACTTGGGTGCTACTGTTGACACCAAAATTTTGGACCACATGATTGAGACTGGTGCCGAGTACATCATGGAGTTGACTGACAAAACCAGAGCTGATGTCAAGGGTGGTACTTTGGTCAACTACGAAGGCCTGGTGAGATTGTTAGAAATTGCTCAAGTTCCCAAGGAGCACGTGGAGGAATTTAAGTCCATCAAAAAGTTCAAGTATTTCAACACTAACAACTTGTGGATCAATTTGAGAGCTATCAAGAAGTTAGTGGAACAAAATGCTATTGAAGCAGAGATTATTCCTAATCAAAAGACTATTTCCAAGGGCCTGAGTGATATTAACGTCTTACAGTTGGAAACCGCGGTTGGTGCAGCTATTAGACACTTTTCTGGTGCTCATGGTGTAGTGGTGCCCAGATCTAGATTCTTGCCTGTCAAGACCTGCTCGGATTTGTTGTTAGTCAAGTCTGACTTGTTTTATTTGGAGCATGGTGCTTTGAAGTTGGATCCCACCAGAGATGGTTTCTCCAATCCGTTGATTAAGTTGGGATCTCACTTTAAGAAGGTTAGCGGCTTCCAGTCCAGAGTGCCGCATATGCCACGTATTTTAGAATTAGACCACTTGACTATCACCGGTAACGTCAGCTTGGGCAAGAACGTTACCTTGAAGGGTACTGTTATCATTGTATGCAATGATGGACAGAGAATTGACATTCCTAACGGCTCTGTATTGGAGAACGTTGTTGTTACTGGTAACTTGACGATTTTGGAACACTAGTTTTACATTGCTTTATTCTATACATTTTATATCTATACTTGTACTGATATTTCTAATATACCTACTTGATATATTTGAATCTACTCAATATTTCGAAACTGTAAACAAGATTCAAATCTTATACAATACTAAACAATCGCTTTGATATTCACTTGTTTTTGCATCTTCTTAAATTTCTATTCGCCCAATTTTGCGTTTACTTTCGTATTCACTCACCTTCGCGCTTAACTCGCATTAACACTCAGCTCACTTTCATGCTAGAAGTTCTTTGGCGCTACTGGTATCTTCTTCACCAGTATAAGTATTCAAAAATAATTGTAATGCCTCTTTGTGTTCCTTGATCTTTTTGGTTACTTCAGGCACCATCCGTTGTGACTCGTTCAACACCTCCACCTGCTTCTTGATCTCGTACTCATCCGCATTATTATTTTTCATTTGACTCACATACTGACCCTGCTCTTTAACCTCCTGTTGATATAACTTCTCTTCTTTTATCAATCTTTTTAAAGCGCTGACTTTGATTTGTAACGGTGTGGGTGGCATGTTGTTTCAATGGTGTACTATATAGACCTGGTGGTGTACTATGTAAGCTTGGTGGTAACAGAATTATAAATTGAGCCGGTTTGTATGCAGGCCATGAGGGCTTTAAAATAAAATTATGAGGGATAATTTGAAATTATATTACATTTAATCCCTAAGTTATGAAGAATTAATTCAAAGTCTATCTGGTATTATATGTGAAATGTTAATTACAAACTATTTATTGCGCTTTGTTATCTAGGATGCGTCTTTGGACCCACTCTTTTGAAATATTCCATTTGATAAATTTTTATGCTAAGAGATAGCTTAAAGCTATAACTTTAAAGAAATTGATATTGACAGAAATAAACTATTTGAAAATAACATCATATAACCTGATTACACCATTCAAAAGCCAAAAAGATTTTGAGTTTCATTTTTAAACAAACAATAACTACATAACATATCCACAATCAATAATTATAGAGGAAACACGACTATTAGATGAATCAACAAGAATTATCCAACTAATATAAAATTGGCATAAAGGTCAATCAAAACATAATAAAACATAAAAAACAAAAAATTTGTTACAAGAGAGTCAAACAACATTACCTAAAAATTAGTCACAATTTCAAACTGTTGCAATTCAGCGTTCCACCCACCCTTGGCTTTACCACCAATAATACTTTCCTTGATGTTTCCCGACTTAATAACATAGTATTTTTTCTCGTTATTAATCTGAACGATGGAGTTGTGCCACGGGGTGGGTATGTGCAATAAGTCTGAGAGAGAAGGGGCGTTGTAATCCTCTAAACTCTTGATAACATTGCACTCCTTTGACTGCAATAATTGAATACCAAATTTTGGCCCCGAATTTTTGTGTGCGTGAATTGAAAACCGCAAATGAAAGGGAAAGATCAACTCGACCAAGTTGGAATACGCGTCATTTCTCTGTGAATGTTAGTATTGTTTTTTTCTTTCTTTTCACCTATAGTGAATATTGGTTGCGCCATTCATCAATGCAACAAAATAAAAACTACTTGCCTTAATCATTTCAAAGGCAACCTTAGAAACAACTTTTTTGAACTTCTTTCGGGAACCTTTAGTCAATGGATGCATAGCCAAATCTTCGGCCATAAACCTTGAAAATCCCCTATACAAGAACAATCTGGGATGACCAGGGGTATTGATATCCCTTTTTAAACCTCCACAATCAGTATCACAACTTGCCTCCAAGATTTTACGGCAAAGTTCAGACTCATCATCAAGCTTGGTTCCAAGATAGTGATTTAAAGTAACGTCTTTAACCAAGCTTGGGTCAAATCTCGATTTGTTTAAAGAAAAAATATCAACCAAAGAATGAAAACGTATAGGGTCCTCGTCAACTGGTTTTACCGAAATATATAACTCATAAAGACTCTTGAAGTATTTACCCACCATATCATCATCGACCGCAACTAGTTTTGTTAGTATTAGCAAAAAAGACTGCAAATCGCTCCTGAAAAAAATTACGTACCACAATCACTAAAGACATGTCCATCACTAACAATCCAAATAATGATACCAGGGGGATATATTTTCTTGACTGAATTTGCAAAAGTCACAAGTCTTCTCAATGCCAACTCTTCTCCCTTGTCTGGCATAGGACTCGAAACCTTATCCAAGTTGGATGACTTGTGAGGAAATGCAGGCAACACAGCCTCTATGGGAGCCCAACGCGATGTGAAGAAATTCACAGTTTCCTTGAAAAATTCCTCCCCAGATGCTTCCCACTGATCACACTCGGTTGTGTTCTTTAATTCATCAACGAAAGTTTGAGCAACAAGATCTGTATATATTTCATACTGAGGTTTTTCGGCTAACGGGAACACAACCTTTGAAGTATTTCCCAATAGCCTGAGAAACCAGCAATCAAATTCATTGGATTTATCGAGATTATCAACAATCACCCCAGCCCAGTTTCCATTACTGCGTTGCAATTCATATGCAGCAATATCTGTGCTGAGCTTAATCTCATATACACCACTCTCAAGTTTAACACGATGACCTTCGTGAGTAATAATATTAATAAGATCTTTTGGTGGGGTAAATGAAAACTTTCTTTGCGCGAGAATGGACTCATTGCTTCTATTATAGATCAATTTAATTCTTTCATAAATAGTAGCCTTTGATAAATGATTCTCGTCATCCGTCCCAGAGCTACTAGATGAGCCACTTGAACCAAAACGATCACTTTTATATGCGATTGTCATTTTAATTTGCGCTTGTTACCACTGAAAGAGTAAATAAAAAAAGTACACTAGTACAAGAAAATTTTAAAAGGAGAATATTCATCTCTTTTATCTAACAATGGTGGTGTCTGTTGACAAGAAGCTTTTTGGTCAAAATTCGCGAGACGCTACACTACAATTACTCCGAGAACTTTTTTCATTCTTTCCCAATTAACCTACGCTTGTGCAATTACAAGGATACCAATAGAAGTTCCTAATAATTACAAACATAACAGATTCAACTCAAAAGAAATCTTTATATCGAAAAATCTATACTAAACAAGTTCCCACCATTGATTCATAATATGCAATTTAGTTATTGAACTTTAAAATTTGAGTTTCCTTAATTGACCAAATTTTGATATGACAGCTTTTTTAAAACAGAAAATTTAACTCAATAGTTCCTGTGCAACAGCTTTTTCTAATATGCAAGAGCAAATCTGCAATGCACTTGGCTGTGTGTATTCATACAGCCAGAGAAATTACATCAATGTACGATAAATGTACGATATTGTGTCCTGCCAGACGCAATGTTTTGCCAATATTGCTATAATCCATTTAAGTTATTAAACAAAGTTATGCGATTTCAGCAGTACAAAAGAATACTTAATAGAACGCAAATAGTTCTTTTAATGGTTTAACATTTATCTACAGTTGCTATATCTCATTTTCTTTTGTATCAGGCACATTTGGTATTACAGTATTGAAAATGATTCGATGGGAGTTGGTTGATTTTGTATCTATACTTCAAATACTATTTGTTTGTGTGGTAGCGCTATTATTATACTTTGCTGTCAATATTGTATTTCCTCCTGTCAATTTCCCTAGAAATATTCCTACTATTCCTTTCTATGTCTCTTTTTTGGGGACATATGCACGATTGGATCAAGGTCAAGTGTATGAAAAGTACTTGCGTACGAGATTGGAAAAACATGGAGCTGTCAAGATATATTTTGCGTCAAGATGGAACATATTGGTTTCGAGACCAGACTATTTGCTCGAGATTTTCAAAAACGAAGCTATTTATGCTAAAAGTGGGAATCAAGAAAAAATTCCCTATTCTGTGCTTTCTCATTATACTGGAGACAACATAATTAGCGCACATGGTGAAAAGTGGAAATTGTATCGGAACATAATTTCAAGCAGTATTCAATTTCCGGAACTAGAACCTTTAAAGAAGAACTCTGAAAAGTTGTTGAAAATTTTTGGAAAGCTTATAAGCCCACACAAAAAAGCAGTAATACCTGTTGTTGATATCTTGCAACGGTATGCTTTGGATAATATTGGAGAATCAATTTTGGGAGCTAGTTTTAACTCGTTGGAAGATACAAATAGCAAAGTTCACAATCGAGTGAAGTTTGTGAAACTGCAAATATTCAAGCCTTTTTACATGAACTTTCCCATATTTGACAGGTTCCCAATCCCATCCCGAAAAAAAGCTAGAAGAGTGGTCTACGAATTTCGAGAGTACTTCAGTAATTTGCTCAAAACAGGGAACACTGGTACAAAAAGTGCCAGCGCTAAGTTACTGGAAGCTCTTGAAAAAAATGAGATTACAGAGAGGCAGTTTACCGATAATGCAATTATATTGATGGTGGCAGGACATGAAAACCCGTTACTCTTGATGCTATCATTACTCTATGTCTTGGCCAAAAATCAACATATACAAGAAGCTATTCGTAGAGAAATTTCTAATTCCTCCCAAAGTGGTCCATTGATGACATCAGTGATTTATGAAACGTTGAGAATGTACCCTCCTTTGGGCCAGATCATCAACAGAAAAACAACTCGTGCTGTATATCTTGGTAAGGATATTCATATTCCCAAGGGTGTATATGTTGGGTATAATAACTATGCCACTGGACGTGACAGAGGTGTTTGGGGGACTGATGCTGATGTTTTTGTTCCGGCAAGGTGGGGTGCAACAATGGATGAAATTGCAGTTAACTACTCCTCATCCAAGCGAAATGCAACTCTCCCGTCATTTCACGGTCGCAAAAGAGCCTGTTTGGGAGAAAAGTTTGCATTGTTAGAAGTCAAGACTTTACTTATTACAATTTTGCTGCACTACCGCTTTAGTTTGGACCCTGAATGGAAAGAGAGTATTACCTTTGCAGGCCCCATTAGTCCACTCATGCTCAAATTGGTATTTGAAAGGCTTTCCAATAAAAGCTAATTTTTTGTCTTTTTCAAGATATTTGGGTTTTTTTCTTTTGTACATCGGCATATTGATTCATTGGCTCTCTGAAATACTAAATTAATAGCATTTTTATGGCTAAACTTTGACTATTCCAAATACAAATGTAAAAATAGCTCGATAAAGAAAATGTTAAATTTTACGAATTTTTCTGTTCAATAGAAAATATTTGCAGCCATTTGCGCAAGTTTTTAATTCAAGTATGGCACCTTAACCAAAGTAAAGTTTAATATGCCCTAAACCAGCTATGCTATACAGCTCATATGAAACTTCGCTTATTAAAACCTTAAAGGGGAACATAAGTGGAACAACTGCTGTTTCAGCACAGGAAGATACTTTTTTTTGAGCAAGAATGAGTGGTGCAATTACCCCCACAAGCGCAGATAAAAATGACATTTTTATGGATGCCTTTACCAGCGAGATACTGATGTTGAGACAAAATAGTGAGTTGGAAAGTAAAGAAAATGATTTGGAAAAAGGAAGAGATGAGCTGGATGAGGGAGGTAAACTGATTGCAGAAGATAAAGAAGCCCAAGGAGGGTTTGTGGCCACAGCAAATGAACTAAATGTTGCAATTGCAAAAGTTCCAGGGGAAAATGTTTCATATTCAGCACACTCTGAAAATCGCAAAAATCTTGTTCTTATAATTGTGACTTTGGCAGGGTTTTTGGGCCCAGTATCTGGTAATATATACATACCTATTTTACCCCAATTGGAGCAGGTATTTGGCGCTTCTACATCAACATTGAATGGAACAGTATCAGTATTTATGGCAGTTTTTGCCATTGCTCCGCTTCTTTGGGCATCTTGGGCTGATTTTGGTGGTAGGAAGACTTTGTACATGGTGTCCTTGAGTATTTTCATTATAGCTAATATTCTCTTAGCGACTGTACCGACCAATATCGGAGCACTTTACGTCTTGAGGATATTACAGGCTGTTGGTGCTTCTAGCGTTATGTCTATCGGTGCTGGTACTGTCGCGGATGTATTTGAACCAAAGCATAGGGGAAAAGCTATTTCTTATTTTATGTTGGGACCTCAATTGGGACCTATTTTGGGACCTATTTTAAGCTTTGTTGCAGTAAATGGCCAATGGAGGTGGGTATTTGGGATTTTAGCGATTATAGGAACGTTTGTCTATTTGCTAGTTTTGTTTCTATTACCGGAAACACTACGCTACTTGGTAGGCAATGGAAAATGTCTTGGAGAATCGTGGTTTGTGAAACCTCGCTTTCGTCAGGAAAAGTTAGTTCCGGATTCTCCCAAGTTTCCCAAGCCTCCCCCCCCTAGCTTGCAAAATTATTGGAAATTGCTCAAGTACAAGCCTGTTTTTATCTGCTCGTTTAACAGTGGCTTGTTGTTTGCAGCTTTTTATGGTATGAGTGTTTCTTTTGCCTCTGTATTGCAAAACAGATACAACTTTTCTAATATTGAAACCAGCGTTTCCTACATTTGCCCAGGATTTTCCTTAGTTAGTGGCTCAATCCTTGCTGGAAGGATATCAGATAATATCCGCGCAGCGAGGCTTGCAAAACATCCTGACAGCTATGTCCCGGAACACAGGTTTTCGATTCAGCTCTTTGGCTTGGCTATTTCTATGTGCGGCATAATCGGTTATGGTTGGTGTGTGGAGAAACATGTACATGTTGCCTCTGTGTTTGTGTTCACTTTCTTAGGAGGCTTTGGAATGACATGGGTTTTTGTTACAAGTACTACTTATTTGACTGAGTGTTCAGCTGGCCAACCGGCAACTATGGTAGCAATTGGGAACTTTATGCGAAATATTGCTGCTGCAATTTCTTCTGCAATAGTAGATATTTTGATCAAAAAAATGGGATTTGGATGGTGTTTTACCGGTTTAGGTTTGACGTACCTCGTTGGTATTTCGTTAGTTCTTGTTCTAATGAAGTATGGTCCCAGATGGAGAAAAATTCATGGCTAATGAACGGCTTGAGTCACTCAAAACATACTCTTATTGTACAAGAGAAGTTTATAATCCTTTCTAGTCTAAAAGTAAAATATACTTTAATTCTTTAAAGTGAGCATAAACAATTTTGCTCGCGTAGTTACTCAAAATGCAAAATAGCGCAGGTTATTTTCACTACCTATGAGCAATTTGATGCTATACCTCCTAGAGTGATTGCAAAAAAATTTAATTTGTAAAATAAGGTTTTGTTAAACCATCCTTCTATTTGACTCGACTTTTGTAGTATAAAGCTCATGTCTGAACCCCTGATATGATGATGGCTATTCACTAGAATATCATCACGATGGAAGAAACCAAGAAAACAAATGTTGATAGTAAGCAGAATTCTGTAGTGGTCCAAGCCTCAAGCTCTCAGGATCCTGAAGCCAATATTGATTCAAAGGCATCTATTTGGTCTGCAAAAAGCATCTTTAATGCATGGTTACTACTTTGTTTTACCACTGGACCAGTAGCATCGATGTCTCGCACATATGTGCCTGCGAGTATACAGTCTATTGCTCGAGTAGTTGGTCGCAACAGCGCTGGTGGTAAATGTGCACCAAGAGGCAACGACTGCTTTGTGAGGTTTGGTACTGGAATGGTTCATGCAGACTCTTATGTCTTGTACTTGAATGCTATTGCAACTGCTTTAGAAGGTGTGGTTGCAATTTTATTGATGGGTATTGCTGACTTTTCCAATTATCGTAAATGGTTCTTGATCATGTCAATCTTTTTGTACGGTGTCTTCGCCCTTCCATTTGCAGGGTTAACTGGTAAGAACTATGCCACTATGTCGGCATTGTCTGCTTTGTATGCTTTGCTCAAAATCGACAACTCGATTTATCAAATTTTAGAAGGATCCTATATTCCTTTATTTATGCGCGCTAGCGCTCCCAAGGGAACGGTTGCAGAAAATGTTAGACGCTCGATGGTTTTGAAACGAGGATCTGTCGTTAGTGTGATGGGACTTTTCGTCAGCAACTGCGGTGGTATAATTGCATTACTCATTGGAATTATTATATCATACACTCATGGAACAGCGAGAGAAAGTGGATATTTCAACTTTTTGTTGGCAATTACTATAGCTGGAGCTTTAACAGTTATATTTTCAGTTCTTTCATCCTTCTACATACCAAGCGTGGAGGGCAAACCTAAACCTAAGGGGGAATTTTTGCTCTTTTTGACTGCCAAACGATTTATTTACTTGTTTACTCAGATACAAAAGTATCCAAATGCTTTTCTCTATTGTATCTCATGGGTGATATGGAATGTTAGTTTCTCTAACTTTTTGAACGTTTTTGTCTTATTGTTTCGTTCAACGTTAGGGATAGGTGCAAGTGACTCAGAGTGGACGGTTTATACATTTATGGCATATGTAGTCGGCTCTCTGGGCTCTTTGCTTTGGATGTTTTTATATCCACGCTGCAACATCAAGATTAAGACATGGGGGTATGGATTTTTAGCTATTTCCCTCTTTACAAACTTTTGGGGGTGTATTGGGATTTCTAGCAACACTAAGATTGGATTCAAGCATCGCTGGGAGTTTTGGTTATTTGAAGTGTTTTATACTGCAACCAGTTCCGCTATGCGTTCATTGAATCGTACAATTTACAGTACGCTTTTACCAGAGGGAGAAGAAGCACAATATTTTGGATTAGAAATTATGTTAGGTGTTGCTACTGGGTGGATTGGCTCACTAGTTAATGCTGTTATTCAGGACAGAACACATAACGAAAGATTCCCTTTTCTTCCCAACTTGGTTTTGGTGTTAGTCTCAATCGCATTGTACTATTTTACCGACACCGAAAAAGGCATGAGTGAAGCAGATAAGCTCGTTCTGGAAACAACACCCTCTTTAAGTGATTCAGTAACAAGCAAGGGCCACGATGCTTTCGAAGAAACGCGCCGTGATTAAGAAAAGTTTTAAGGAAGTGGGACTTTTTACAAAACATTGGGGGAAAGCATTGATGGATAAAAACAATTTCAACAATCTTCTTTGTAAAACAATTCAATTGCGGAAAGTTCTATTTTTTTTTTAGTTCTACTTAATTATTTTAGTGAGTTTTTAGTTGAAGAAATTACATTCATAGTTATGATAGGAAATAATTGGCATATTACTATATTAGTTTTCCGAAATAGGGAATTGGTAGCAAAAAAATTAGATATAAATAAAATTGGTCTCAAACTGACATTGCTTTCAAAATCAATTAGTCTATAGTTTCTTAAAATTGATAAGTATTCAAAAACAATAGAACTTATTATTATTCAGATCATGTAGGACTTGCAAATTTAAAAAACACAAGTAGAGTACAAACAAAAATAAAATAATCCTGTGCAAAATAGAACTTCATAAATGATGGCTTTTCCCTTTGCCGTTTATAATTAAAAAAAGTACAGGCTTGTGGTAAATATCAAGCATATTAAATGAAAAGCTAGCAGATGCTAAAGGTTCTTGCCACGAACTCTGTATGTTTATTGAAACTACACCACCAACAATGCATTCAAAAAAACAAATGTCAGAATACAAACTAGATTAAAGAAATTTATTATACACGAGTTGAAAGTAGCGAGTTTAGGATCCTGTTGCAATGTTTAAATTGGCTGGTAATGATTATTATAAAAGTATTTAATCTGCTATACCAGTTGTTTTTTTTCATTGCTGCATTTTTTGTTTGAATAAAAAAGAACACATACTGGAGAGGGAGTAACTATTAAATAAGGAGATGATCATTGGTCAAAGGCTTTTTAAAATAGTTGATAAAAATATGTGATTATTGAATTCGTGTCTAATATAATACTTCTAATAAACTTCTTTTTTACACCTAAATGAGTTGAAAAGCAAAAAAACTCAATTGTAATTTGGTCAGTAATATTTCAATTAATTGACATTAATTTATAGGAGGGTTTTTATTAATCACTTGTTTCCTAAAAACCAAATAGCAAACATCAGTTTCAAAGTACTAAAAAGTTGAAACGCAGAACCTTTGACACCAAATTCTACCCTGGTAAACAAAATTCTGTATATATTAAGATTATTGCGGTATGGATATTTCGTTTATACATAAATCCAATAGTTTAGTTGTTAATCTAATTTAAGTTAACGTGGAGACGTTTTTATCCCTATAATGAATATTGAATATATCAAGAGAACCAATTAGCACTATTAATAAACATATTCCCAATAAATACAAAGTGATATATATGTGAAAGATTAATTCTCTTTAAAACTTCCTACAGCCTTTCAAGCGATTAAAAAACATATGAGCTAAAAAAGTACCAATAATTGAAAGTATATGATTTATCGAAACAAGACTCACATGAAGATTATAAGCTAATTCTATTCTTCCTCTAAAGATAAAACTATTGAAATATTAATAATAAAATACAGTATAACCATTGTACAAGAACGACTTACAAGCTTCGTTCCTCATGGCCCAATGGTCAAGGCGTCTGGCTACGATAAAAAGTAACCACTTCTAGGTTGGAACCAGAAGATTCCAGGTTCGACTCCTGGTGGGGAAGCTTCTTTTTTAATTTTTTCAAGCCTTGAAAAACCGGCTGATTCTCGTAACTCGTTTGTAATGTACCATCACCACCTGACGGTGGAAGTATTACTTACAAGAGCCCGTAGTTGAGCACTGTATTTATTCTATAACTCCACCGTTATTTACTTTATTTATTTTCACAAAATTGAAAGGGCAAATTAGTAAAACAACGTTTATCGAACCAAGAACTTTGATTGTATTAGATCATCAAAAGCAACTACCAAAGGCGTAAAACCGAGGTTCAAATCAGGGTTTTCTTTTATAATCACATTTAGAATATACTTTTGATACAAGCAACAGAGCCTTCTGTTTAAATTGCTTTAACGAGAGCTATTTTGTTTAGTTCATTTACCAGTCACATTTGCAGCCTGTTTATCAGCATCTTTTGCACAATCTGAAAAATTAGGCATTGAGAGGGCCGACATCGCACAATGCTTGCACAACCAATTAATATTCACCAATGGGTAGAGGAGAACAAGCACCTTTTACTGCCTCCAGTAAACAACTTTTGTCTCCACCGTGGTGGGTTTACTGTCATGGTTGTGGGCGGACCCAACGAGCGTTGCGACTACCATATAAACCAGACACCGGAGTACTTTTTCCAGTTTAAGGGACAGATGTGCCTTAAAGTGGTTGATGATGGTATTTTTAAGGATGTTTTTATCAAGGAAGGCGAGTCTTTTCTTTTACCAGCCAATGTACCTCACAACCCTGTGCGTTTTGCCAACACTGTGGGCATTGTAGTAGAGCAAGACCGTCCCGAGGGAATGAATGACAAAGTACGTTGGTATTGTCGCAACTGCTCCGAGGTAGTCAAAGAAGTTGAGTTCTACTGTTACGACTTGGGAACACAAATCAAGGATGCCATTTTGGCTTACGATGCTGATATGGAGGCACGGACATGTTCTCATTGTGGAACTCTTAATTACTCAAAGCCAATGAACTAAAAATTAAAGGATGCGACAGCTCTACGTTGACTTATTAAAACATTTGTATAGTAATGTTCAAATAAACAACCTACTACAAATGAGGTTCACGAGAAAGTGTTAGCATGCTATGAGAGAATCTTGCATGCTGAAACCAGGGACTATGAAATTATGTGATTTTGTAAATAGTTGGCGAATGCCGAAAGATAAGAATAAGCAGGTTTGACAAATGAAAGTCACGAATGTGTTACAAAAGTTTTGACAGCATTCAACTGGTGAGAGCATAAATCTTGAGTAAATGATGAAAATAAAAGTGTTGAACAATTGATGATAGCATGAAATTTAAACAACTTCATACGTTGATCCTCAGTATTTTCAAATTAGAATGAACTCACTACAGATCATTAATTTAGTTTATCAATTGATTAAAAACGCCTCAATAGGTGATTAAAAACAGAGCTAAATTCAGAAGTCTTGTGCTTTGAGTGCTGAAAGATACAATCCATGCTTTTGATAATAAAACGACGACTTATTTTAGTCGTGTCGGGGTATGTAATAAATGACCGAAGTTTGCTTAACTCATCCAGTAATTAAAGCCTTTTCGGCATATTCAAATGCTTTCACCAGCCTCTAATGCACTGCCATTAATTTACATCTAAAAGTGAAGCTAAAAACTCAATCTTTAAATTATTTAGCACTACTTCTTCAGTATCAACTGTTTCAAGAACACTAATAAAACTATTTAGACCCTTTAGCACTTATTTTGTAAAACTGTCGTAGTTTTGAGCCTAAGACTAGCTCTCTTTTTGATGGTTTTGATAACAAGGTTTTGAGGATCCAGTGATAAAAAAAGATCAACTATACTGGTGATACACATTAAAGACACGCCAAGAGCATCAAAAATTGCCCTTATCATGAAGTTTAAACTAGTCATACGGTTCACAAACACAGTCTCAGGAGCAGAGAATGTACGGGATTTGGAGATTCCTATAACGGTCAACTTTGAGCGTGATGATGTTAACCGGCTCATTAATATACACTGGCTCAAGAGTGTGATACGTGACAAAGAAATACAATGCACCAACAAGAGATTGCGTTTAATCTACAATGGACGTGTTTTGAATGAGAACACAGACTTTCGCCGCGAGGTGTTGGAGCCTAGAAGAGCGTCAGGGGAAGAGCGCCTCTATATTCATTGTGTTATTGGAGAGGAGTTGAGCGCAGCACAGCTCGCACAAGAAACCCAATGGGATAACAAGCCGCAGGAGGTGAGCACTGCGCCAGAAGTGATTGGGTTCGACCGTCTTTTACAGCAGGGATTTTCTCAAGAAGACGTGGCGGACTTGAGACGCCAGTTCTTAAGCGTGTATAATACAAACTACGAGCAGCCAAGTGGAATAACCGATGTGGAGGAAGAAGAACAACGCACAAGAACAATGCGTCAAATGGAAGAACGCTGGATCGAATCTACAGTCAATGTACTGAACCAAAACGAGCAAGCAACTGTATCCCCAGGAAACCCAGCTCCAGACTTGGAAGACACTGATGGAAACGAGGACATTTTACTTGGACTTGTGCTTGGTATATTTCTCGGTGTTCTCTGTGTGGTGCTACTTGCAGCCGATAATACGGTGTTTAATAAGCGTCAAAAAATGTCAATCATTGCTGGGCTTTTTATTAACTTTTCCTTTGCCATAGTGCGTGGCAATTGGATTTAGGTATATTGGGATATATAACTAGGGTGTATCACGAAGAGAAGATTTCTAATGAGATATTTTATGATGAGGGAAAGAGGATGTATAAGGTGAAGATGTATAAGGTAAAGATAATAATAAAGACAATAAAGACATAAAATGAAGACATATTCTGAAATTTCACGATTCACCAAACCTTCAAGGTATATTAAAAGATAACCCATTGATAGCAATAAGATAAACTTTTGAAACTGAATATATGTGACATTAGATACACCATCAAAAGAAAATATTACGAAACTAACATCAATGACAAGTTGCATCAAAATCAAAGTTAATTACCCCAATTAATATTAGTATCAAGTCGAGTTGTGCTATCAACAAATCATAAAGATGCAGTACTTGTGTCAGTATTAACCTAAACCAATGAGGTTATATTAGCATCGACATCATTACCGATAAATACATATAATAACTGTTCTACATCTTACAATATCTGTTTGATCTACCAGCCCTCACAAGTCTCTATATACTCTGGTTGCCCAGAAGTACGTGAATTAGACAAATGAAAGGGCGTTAAGATGATCTACTTCCAAAAAAAAAATCTTTCGGATGTTGTTCTCGCCTCGAACTTGACGCTTGCCGACTCGTTGGGATTTCTGAAAAAGACAAGCAACACGGTAATAGTTCAGGCTGCCGCACAAAGAACA
This sequence comes from Wickerhamia fluorescens, assembly GCA_001599155.1. Classification (NCBI taxonomy): domain Eukaryota; kingdom Fungi; phylum Ascomycota; class Pichiomycetes; order Serinales; family Debaryomycetaceae; genus Wickerhamia; species Wickerhamia fluorescens. The sequence goes on along the minus strand of BCGE01000005.1, from coordinate 783,547 downwards.
AACTCATACTGGTGGCTTCATTGGGCTGGTTTATATACTCTCTGGCTGTGGTCCATCAGCGCGACAGAAAAAAAATTTCACAATAGAAGTTACCCGGATACCACACATTTCCCACTGGTAGGGCTCCCTGGAGCGGTAGCGGCTAAGTTACTAATGCCGTATGTTCCCCCGGGATATGGCGTGCTTCTCCAGGTATAATGTGCCTCCACGACCCTCTTCAATAGATAGTGAGATGGTGGGAATGTGATAATATTGTAGTACCATAGTTCAAACGGTGTTTCAGTATGTATAAAATTCAGCACCCTCTGTATACATTGTAGAAGATTCACTTGAGTTAAATCGGTTAACCAGTAAGGGCAATAACATGCGATAAATCAACGCGTTGGCGGGGTCCATATCTAGTTTTTTCAGTGTATATATAGTATAACCGAATCTCCCCGAAAGTGATATTAGGTAGAGGAAAGCATTAGCCTTGTTTTTACGATATGACAGCAGACATAGTTCCCCCCAAGCCATTGCCATTCATGTACCAGTTCGCCTCCGGCGCGGTGGCAGGTGTGTCGGAGATTTTGGTGATGTACCCCTTGGACGTGGTCAAGACGAGACAACAGTTGGACTCTACAAACGCGTACAATGGTACTATCAGGTGTTTGAAGAAGATTGTGCGCGAAGAAGGCTTTTCGAGGTTGTACAAGGGTATCTCGGCGCCTATTTTGATGGAGGCGCCAAAGAGAGCCACCAAGTTTGCGGCAAATGATGAATGGGGAAGAATCTACCGTAAAGCTTTTGGTATGTCTACGATGACTCAGCCATTGGCGGTATTGACCGGTGCGACTGCTGGTGCTACCGAGACATTTGTTGTGGTTCCATTTGAGTTGGTGAAGATCAAGTTGCAGGATAGAACTTCCAAGTTCAATGGAATGGGTGAGGTGGTTAAGCATATTGTGAAGAATGACGGTGTGTTTGGCTTGTACAAGGGTTTGGAGTCGACTATGTGGAGACATGTGGTATGGAATGCTGGTTACTTTGGTTTAATCCACCAGGTTCGTACTTTGATGCCAAAGCCTAGAAGCTCAACTGAGAAGACTTTGGTAGATTTGACCTGTGGTACCATTGGTGGTACTTTTGGTACTATTCTTAACACGCCGTTTGATGTGGTTAAATCGCGTATCCAGGCTGGTTCCACACGTTACGTTTGGGCTCTCCCCTCTTTGATCACTGTTGCCAAAGAAGAAGGTTTTGCTGCTTTGTACAAGGGTTTCATCCCCAAGGTCTTGAGATTGGGTCCTGGTGGTGGTATCTTGTTGGTCGTGTTCACCGCTTGTATGGATTTCTTTAGATCTATTCAGTAGAATTAGATATACGGGACAGTGTTTAGAAAGTATATCTCCTATTTTTAATAGAATTATATCAATTGCGATTGTGAAGAATACTGTTTATTTTGATCAGCTATGAAAATTTGTATAATTGTGTGAACTACAGTTGTATATAATGATTGCTCATATATATCTTATAAAAAATGCGCCACAGCAGCAATCACCTTTCAAAGTTGTTTTATCACAATCATATCTAAAAATTGTTCTATTACAATCACAGCCAAAACTATACTACAATTACATACCTATTGAACAATGAAAAATAAAATTGATACCTAAGTCTCTTGTGCAAATCCCATATTGATAATTTTCAACATGTCATATTCAGTTATTGATCTGCTACTGAGGTATTGCAAAGTCAGTAAAAATTTTGGAGATGCCAGATCTGTAACCTCAGTATGCTCCGAATCAAAAGCTTGCAAATGGCCAGCTAATTCAGGAGAGTCAAAATCATAATCCAAGAGGTTAATTTTAGTCGAATTGGGCTCACTTTCCTTAGAATCTTGCGACAAATGAAACTTGTTTTCATAAAACAGCATACAGTGAACAAGGTTAGGTAAATGTGATGCATTGTCAAGTTGCAAAAAGCACAATATTTCCTTCACCAAATCATAATGCACAAGGATAGAATGAACCAATCCGTAACTAATCGATTTGTAAGTTTGGTTACCCCCCAGTGCATCAGGGTGCAGTGAGACAGCAAAACCCATGCCCTCTGTAAGCTGGATTGCTTGACGGAAGCGAGGACATAACATTTGGTTTATTACCATTAATATTTCTTCAATAAATGCCTTTACTTCATCAGTGCGGTGTCTAAAATACTTTGATTGCTTTAGAATTTTCTTGAAGGCAAACTTGAGTACAGTGAAAATGGTCGAATAAAGCTCTGGCCACGCATAGCTACCAATGTTGATATCATTATCTTTTTCAATGATCAGCACAATTTGATAAACTAAATTCATGGCTATACTATAATTTTCAAGACTTAAGCGGTTTGTCAAATTGAACCTTAACAAGTTTTGTACTAAATCTAACATGTAAAGAACGCTTGATTTGAACCCAGAACCATCAACATTGGTAGGGACAACAGGTATTTTTTGATGGCATAGTTTCCACTTGAACTCATTAATTTGAAAATGCTTGAGATTTTCAACAGTGGAGATAATTGGACCGTTATTGAGCTCATCCAGCAACCTAAAAGTAGAACTTGGCGAAGTCAACTTAAGTAAAATCAGCAACGAAATACGCGTTATCCATTGTAAATTAGGTGTTTTATGCTGATATTCAAAAATATAAGAAATCACACATAGCCAAATTTCAAGTAACTCAATGTGATTATCTTCATGAGCATTAACATTCAGTATCATTTTTTGCACCTCATTTTCTTGGTTAGTGAACTGAGCAAGAAACTCAACATTATTACACAATAAATACATCAACAAAGAGACAGGAAGAAGTTCAGGTAGATCCATAATATCGTCGGAGTGTTTCATAACCTTAATTCTATTTTCAGAAAGCTCAGAGAGATGTGTAAGATATGGGTCTTTGGGGTCGCTATTCAAGCTAAGAGTCTTGTAATTTTTCTTTAAATTGGTAACATTGTCTATAGTTTTAAAACTGACGTAGGAATTGCCTGAAAATCTATGGCCTGTAATCCAGCTCACAAACGAGCTGTTTTGTATTTTGCTTTCGAACATATCAACTTTAAAGCTATAGTATGTGTTGAAAGCGGCTGCAAAAATTGGGATAAACTTCAGTGCAATGTAGCTATTATAGGTATCAATCCCCAGTGTATCAACACTCCCAGAAACCAGAAACCATTGTTCATATTGGTTAATCGAGTCATTTTGCATATTAACAATATCCAAAGAGAATGCCGCTGAATTCAACAGCAGGAGATTCTCAGGAATATTTGCAAGAGTTGAAATTATTGTATATACCTTTATCAATACTTCTAACGACAAAGTGATTTTAGGAGGCTCATATTCCAAAGTATCATTTCTGATCTTTGGGCTAGTTGTGGTCAAAAGACTTTCAAAACATGCAGATAAATCTTCTTTGTAAAAAGTATGTAAAAGACTCTTCAAAATTGCAAACTCGTTGCTTTCCTCTTCAAGGTAACTAGCCGATAAATAAAATAATTTTAGAATATCTCCAAGAAGAAATAAAACCTCTTTGATAGCCAGCAAACTATGAAAATCATCACTGTCACTGTATTTTATTTCCAAGAGGCTGGTTTTGATAAACCACTTGATTTTCATCAACAAGTCGACAAAATAGGACTCATCCAACGTGGAATTCAGCCCTCCAAATATTGAAGTAGTGATATCTGCACGATAATTCACTACAGAGGAGTTTTTCCCTGAAATCTGTTTGCGGGTGGAAGCATACATCGCCTGAAACAAGAGACAAAGGATGTGTGCAATATTACAAACCACTGTTGACCGAAGGGCATTGTCTAAATTTTCAAAATTCCTTCCTTCGTACTCAGCATGCGACCTTGTTGAAAGAACAGTTGCTTTGCGATGCCTGCTTGCAAAGCTCCCACTCCGGCTAGATCCAACATCTGAACCTGCAGGTTTGCCGTTCAAAGTAGTAATATCATCACCATCATTGAATTCCGCCACATTCTCACTTTTGTTACCATTGAGAGATGTGATATCGTCTCCTCCATCATCTAAATCAAAATCGGCCGAGACGCGAGATGGCTCCTTGTCAAATTTAGAATCAAAATCATGGACGCCATCTTCTAAAGGGAAGCGCATAGCATCTGTAAGAAACACGCTCCCATATTGAAGTATGTTCCGCAAAATACCTATGTTCTTCTTGAGTAGATGTTCCGGCACTTCGGGGTTCGTGTTGGCAACCAAAACAGGAAGTAGCGAATCTTCATGGACAGGAGTAGTGAAGAATAGCTTGTAAAAGTCCTGATCATGCGCTTCTTTCGCATTGAATAACCGCACATATACGTCATTTGGTTGTACTTGAAGCATTTATAGTTACCAGGTATAGTTCAATTAGCACTCTGTAACTGTAATCGTCTCTTGGTCTTCCAGCTCTTTATTGAAGTAGCCCAGGACGTCAAAATTTGGGGTTGTGTAGTTGAAATTAGCTAACCTGCAAAATATGCTTCGATACGTGATTTACAGTTTGAACACGTTTAATCAAGGACCTTTGGAGGCCATAATGAGATATTTTATATAGATATCCTTGAAGAAGCAGTTGATGACAGGGAATAAAGAGATTTTTCGACTTGGACAGATTTGGTGGATATAGAAGGTATAAAATTCTGCATATTTGATCTTTAGTAGTACTATTTTTATCATCTAGCGCGCTGTTTTATACGCGGCAAAACAAGAGCATGAGAATAGGCTTTACAGGGACTTCCTCTGCGGAAGAGTACGAAATGGTGGGGAATTCGATTGCAGAGTCACCTTTGGAAGATTCGATAGGCTTGAGACAATCTAGCGAGTCTCAAACATCAGTAATGCTTCAGGATATTGAAGAGTTCTCTAAAAACAATAGTAAAGAGGAGACATTTTTGAATAGTCCAATGTTCCAAACAGCCATTAGGAGATACAATGCTGTTGGCTCAAGAGGAAGGGTATTGGTTCTTGTTTTAGGAATATTGATGCTTGTTTTGTGGATAATCGGGCTTATTTTTTACTCTCATGGATCTGCTTTACATATTGCATCGAATATGACGTGGAAAACAAATGTACGGGTTGGTAACCATAATGTTTCATTGAATGCATATAGTCCAGAATTTGCGAATCTCAATTTGACTGAACTCCAAAGAGGGAGGTATGCGTCGTACGAGAGCAGCGTAGCTTGGTTGAATCCTGCGCAATATCCTGACAAGCTGTCTACTGGAGGCTACTACCAGACAAAAGGCCACGGGAAGCCATGCGTTATAAAACAAATAGACTCAGAATATTTGGCAGTTGTGATCGACAGCTCAAAGTTTGCCTACAAGAATAGCTTTTTCCGCATTCAATCGGTTACATTGAACCCAGCAAGACCATATGACAGCAGGTTGAACACTTTCCATTTGATAAGCACAGACAAAACCCAGCAGTGGAGACATCTGAGTCTCGCACTCTATTGGTTATTTGACCCTGCAACTGGTGCATATACCCCCATACAGCCACCTAAAAACTTCAAAGATTCGGAAGACACTGAAAAGTTATTGGAATTAGATGTACTTGCAAGACTACACTTTGCAGAGTTTTCTCCAAATGGAGACTATATTGTTTTTGGATATAATCACGACTTGTATATTCAGGAATTAGCGACAAACGAGATAAAGCGCATCACTGACACGGGATCATCGAACATATTTAATGGAAAGTCAGATTGGATATATGAAGAGGAAGTTATTGCATCTGATAAATTGTTTTGGTGGTCTCCAGATCAAAACAATCTCGTATATGCTTCAATCAATGATACACAAGTTCAAGAATATGAATTGAATTACTTTATCAAGAGTCCTATTGAGATAGGTATTTCGAATAAAAAATCAGAAAAAACACGAGTGGATAACCTCAATCAGTATCCTTTAAAATCTGCGATTAAATATCCGAAACCAGATACTGCCATTCCGATTATTTCTCTTTACAACTATAAACTTTCAGATGACTCAACTACACTAATACTGATCAATAATTCGGGTTTGGGGACTGATCCTATATTGTATGACGCAGTTTGGATAAATAACGATAACTTCTTGATGAAACAATCTGACAGAACCAGTAAAATTCTCGTTAAAAGCGTGTTTCAGCCCCAAAATTCTTTGAATCAAGCCACAGTAATTAGTTCAACGAATGTTACCAAAGAGTACAATGGTTGGATTGAAAAAATGTCAAAAATTGCGATTGTTAAATCAGAGAGTACTTCTGGATATGTCGATAAAGTTGTTGTTGATGGAAGGACTCATTTAGCATTTTTTGAAAACGCTTCAGCATCAAATTACTCGCGCTTGTTGACCAAAGCAGCGGATTGGGAGATAATAAAGGATGCACCCATTGCTTTTGATCAACAAGAAAACTTCATATTTACTTTGGCAACTATTCGGAGTTCCATGGATGCTCACTTGATTGGCGTTGATTTATCAAAAAAAGAGCCAAATATGATAGAGATAACAAGTTCAACTAAAGATGGCTTGTATGAAGTAGATTTCAGCTCTAATGGGCAGTACTTGAATTTGAAATATAATGGCCCTTTACAGCCTTGGCAACGCTTGATAAATATAGCAGAAATCCATTCAATACTTCAGTCAGATGGACTCTCTTCAGCTGATGATTTTATTATGGGCCAAAAAGCCATCAACAACTTTGAAGTTACTAAATCAAGGCTCAAGAACATCAATTACCCTACTAAGACGTACAGAACAATTGAGATAGACTCGGTGAGTCTTAATGTTGTCGAAATTCTACCCCCAAATTTCGACCCCAAATCAAAAAAATATCCGTTACTAGTGCACTCATATGGTGGACCGGGTTCACAAATCGTGCAAAAGTCTTTTGACATTGCTTTTGAAGATATAGTTAGTGCTTCCGCTGATGCAGTTGTTTTAATCATTGAACCCAGGGGTACTGGAGGTCAAGGCTGGAAATTTAAGTCCTTCGCAACTAACAAAATAGGGTACTGGGAACCTCGAGACATAACAACCGTTGCATCGGAATATATTCAGGCAAATAAAAAGTTTATTGACCTGGAGAAAACTGCCATTTGGGGATGGTCGTATGGAGGATTTGTCGCTCTCAAGACACTAGAATATGACGCAGGCAAAGTATTCAAGTATGGTATGGCTGTGGCTCCCGTAACAAACTGGATGTTCTACGACTCAATTTACACAGAGAGATATATGGGATTGCCTTCTGCAAACAAAAACTATGATGAATACGCTAAAATCAAAAATTACAACAGTTTTAAGAGCGTTGGCAGGTTTTTAATAATTCACGGTACCTCCGATGATAACGTCCATATTCAAAACCTGTTTTGGCTCATGGACAAGCTCACCTTGAACAGCATTGAAAATTATGACGTCCATTTTTTTACTGATAGCGACCACAGCATAAGATACCATAACGCAAATACTGTTGTATATGATAAATTGCTCCACTGGATCAAGGATGCTTTCAAAGAACGTTTCAAAGATTTAGAATAGTTTTTGGTATTCTGTATAAAAAAGCTTACACAAAAATTCCATCTCATCTCATCGTTTTTCTGAAAAATTATCCACGCCAAACGGTTCTTTCATCTTACAACACTTTAACCATGGCTAAAACGTCCAAATCGACAAAGAAGTTTCAGAACAAGCATTTGAAACACACGTTGGACCACCGTCGTGAGGTTCAAAAGCAAAACAAGAAGTTTGCATCTCGCAAAAAGGGGAAATCATCAAAAACTGAGACAGAAGGAGATGCACCTAATCCAAAGAATGCCAAAGAAGTGTTTAATGACATGTCAGTAGATGAGTTCTTCGCAGGTGGGTTTGAGGTTCCTAAGGAGAAGAAGAACAAAAATAAAAAGATTGAGTCCGAAGACGACGAGTCTTCATCTGAAGAAGAAGAAGAGGACAATGAAGAAGCCATGCAAGAAAACATGAAGAACTTGGCAGAGAAGGACCCCGAGTTCTACAAATACTTGAAGGAAAATGATAATGAGTTGTTGGATTTTGAAGGCGTTAACCCTTTGGACGCAATTAGCGACGATGAAGATAAAGAGATGGATGAAGACGAAGATGTGGAAGAAGAAGAAGAAGAAAAACAGCAAAAAGAGAAACCTTCCAAGACACAGAAACAGACTTCAAAATCTGAAATAACCATTGAATTGATCAAAAAATGGGAGGAACAATTACAAAAGCCTAGCCCCAAGTTATTGAGAAACATTGTGATAGCATTTAAAGCAGCTGTAAACATCAACAACTCAGAAGAAGACTACAAGTACTCGGTTACGGATCCCAAGGCTTTTAGTGAGTTAATGTTGTTAGTATTGAAGCAATTGCCCGAGGCCATTCAAAAATTAATTAAATACAAAGTACATCCTCAAACTGGTGCTAGAAGCATTCCTCAAAGTAACCAAAATGTGGCTAAAGTATCAAGTCTTTTAAAATCTCATGCTGGATCATTGATCACGTTGTTGCAGGATATCACTAACACCGAAACCGCTGCATTAGTTTTATCATCACTCCAGGAAATTATCCCATACTACATCTCTTACAGAAGATTATTAAAGCAGATGTTATCGGCGGTTGTTGATGTATGGTCTAGTACAACAGAGGTTGACACACAGATTGCCACCTTTGCTTTTTTGAACAATGTATCGAAAGAATTTCCTAAGTCAATTTTGGAGACTGTATTGAAGTTAACTTACTCTTCATTCTTACAAAGTTGTCGTAAAACGAATGTCCACACTATGCCCATGATTAACTTTTGCAAAAACTCAGCTGCTGAACTCTTTGGTATTGATGAAACACTTTCATATCAGGTTGGTTTTGAGTATGTCAGACAGTTGGCAATTCACTTGAGAAACAGTATTAACGCTACATCCAACTCTAAAGAAGGATTTAAGACTATTTATAATTGGCAATATTGCCACTCTTTAGATTTTTGGTCTAGAGTGTTGGCTCAGCAGTGCAACCCGGAAGTTGAATTGAGAAAGCACAAATCTAAAGAATCGCCGTTGAGACAGTTGATTTATCCCTTGGTTCAAGTAACTTTAGGAGCTATTAGGTTGATTCCTACTGCCCAATTTTTCCCATTGAGATTTTACTTGATTAGAAGCTTAATGAGATTATCACAAGCAACGAATGTGTTTATTCCTATTTTCCCATTGATTTCTGAGATTTTGACTTCGACTGCTGTAACTAAAGCACCAAAGAATACTAATTTGGAGCCTATTGATTTTGAGCACAGTATCAAAGCTAACCAAGCTTACTTGGGAACAAGAGTTTATCAAGATGGTATTTGTGAGCAATTTATAGAGCTCACAAGTGAGTTTTTTGGTTTGTATGCTAAAAGCATTGCATTCCCTGAGCTTGCTACCCCGGCTATTTTAACTTTGAGAAGATTCACAAAGAAATCGAAGGCTGTGAAGTTCAATAAACAATTACAACAATTGGTTGAGAAATTGAATGCTAATGCCACTTTTATTTCAGGTAAAAGATCAAATGTGGAGTATGGACCAAGCAATAAGGTTGAAGTCCAAAACTTCTTAGATGATGTCAAGTGGGAAAAAACACCATTAGGCCAATACATTGTTGTTCAAAGACAAATGAAGGAAGAAAAGTTAAAGATTTTGAAAGAATCATTGGTTGAAGATGAAAAGGCTCGTGCTATGCAAAAGAAGGCCGAAGAGGATGCAGACTCTGACGTTGAAATGAATGATATTGATAGTGGTGAAGAATCAGACTCCGAAGAAGCCTAGTGTTTTTTTTTTACAAAAACTTTATAAATATTACGTGTATAAATAGAATGCGTCTGATGTGGTCTTCAAGTGAATAAAAAGATCAAAGTATAATACAATAGATGGCCAATAAGTTTTGAAATATAACGACTTCGCTAAACTCAAGGGTCTATTGGAATAAAATTGCCAACTATGCAGCTTGGAATATTATATCTGTCCCTTCTAATTGTGAAACTGAAGCAACAACTCTTGCGTTTTATACCATCTTTTGTTCTCAAGTTGCAGCTTGTCAATACAGCTTTTTGTCCTTTATCAAATGCAATAGCTCCGTACTTTTCCCAAAAGTTAACCGCACTTTCTTCGCTCATTAATTCGTAAATTGCCAACTTGCCATCCTTGAGATCGTCTGTGGCCACTCCAACCAAAGAAGCAAATTCCTTATTTCCACGATATATTTCGCCTGTACGCCTCCAGAGACAAGCTGGTATAGCCATTGAAGTAAAGACTCTATCATAATCCAACAACATGCGTTCAAAGCTTTCTTCAACTAATACCAAGTCTACGTCCTTTAAGGTCCTAGCAATAGCTCTAAAAGCAGGGCGAAATACTGACAATGGTTTGAGAATACGCTGCCTACTTGAGATGTTCATGTAGTTCTCCATGTAGCTCTGCAATCTGGCGTACCCCTTGGCATAGTTGTATGGTTGTAACAAGCCTGCCTCCAACTTTGCCTTGATAACTTGTTTCAATCTTTCTTCTGGCGATATTTCAGTGGTGGGGTCTGCAGCTGTTAAAAAAAATTTGTCTCTGGCAGAGTCTGAGACGATTGGTTGGTGAGTGTTCTGCATGCCTCTTTGCTGGTTTTGTAATTGATGCTGGTTTTGCAATTGATGCTGGTTTTGTTGCGTCATGGATATATTTGGTGGAGCCGAAGCCAAGAGAGGGAAAGGTTTACTAAATTGACCGGTATTGGACGACATTGGCAAATTAGCTGATTCTGAGGGTTGCATCGTGGATAAATGCTCCGTTTCGGATTGAAAGGTGCTGGAGAAGAGATTCGATGCTGGAGAAAACGAAAGGATGTTTGCAACGTTATTTCTCTGAGTGGATTGTTGATCGTTTCCAACTTCAAAGTTATCTGTATTTGATGCTGAGCTGGGTGCAGTATTTATTCCAAACGAGAGCATTTCATTATTTTGGGGGGTGCTCTCATTCAATGTTCCATTTACTAGTTCTGGGTCATCAATCATGGATAAAAACTCATTCAACGAGCTGAACTCGCTCCCTGCATTTTCCGAATAAAACAACGGATCCTGGTTGTAAGGAAGGGTATGTGATAACACCGATACTCTTTTTGGTGTCAATGAATGCATTATTTGGGCATCTGGGGGGATCGACAGTTGATTCTGTAGCCCACTAGAATTTGTCGAGCGGAGAGCAGTTATAGTGGGAGATACAAACAGCGAGGCCAGCAAAGCAGGCTGTTTTTGACTCGCTGCTGCTGCTGCTGCTGCTACTGCTGCCGCGTTACCATTTAGATTTGTTGTTGATGCCGATGTGTTTAAATTGGGGGCTACTGGCGCTGGAGGCGAAACGGCAGAGGTTTCACTCGCCGAGCGCCTCAAATCTGCAGCCTTCTTCCGTTGCCGTGAATTGGAAGGCTCGTCGTAACACAAATGTCCGATTCCTCGCTTAATACAGCGCTGACATGGCCGGGATTCATCACAGATCATATGCGATCTTCGACAATAAACGCAGGCTATTTCCACCTTTTTCTTGCGCCTTCTCTGTCTTATAGATACCTGTTCCCCCTGTGTTCCTTCTTGGGCATCACTGCTACTGGTATTGCCTGAGTTAAGGTTACTCAAGGCATTGTTTGGATTCACATTTAGGGAATCTTCCGGTACTGGTGCTCCTGACATCATTTTCTTCCAACTTTTTTTATAGTAACCGGCTGGCTAGAGAGCTCCTTTATCAAGGTGATATTTCTGACCAGGACGTGATACATCAACCCCCAAATAGTGGCGTCTAACAAGAATTTATTTAGCCGCGCTCACAAGTATGGAGTTCAGTACAATTTTTTGGCCAAAAAACAAAATTTGGACCTCAGAATCCAATACAAAACGGCTGAAGACACTTGGATTTGGATATGATGAAATGAGAGAATTAAATGTAATGGGTGGCTGTGGCCACTTTTTGGTAGTTTTGATGATCCCAGTAGAATACACGTAGACAGTATGACGGGAATTGTGTTTTTTGGAGTAAAAGAGGGCAAATGTTGCGTTTTTTAGAGTAAAAGAGGATAAAAATCATGTTTTAAGGAGTAAAGGGAGATAATAGTCATAACAACAGGTATATATAGCTTAATGGACCTTTGCGGTGGAATTTAGGGTGCAAAGGATAAAAAACAAGGTTTATTAGTAAAAAAAGGCAAACTATAAGCATAGGGTGTAGTAGGATAAAATGAGATGGGGGTAGAGAATTAAATGACGGAAAGTAGAGTCAAATGAGATGGAATATATGATCGTTCGCTTTATGAGATTCAATTGTTTGCTCCATTATGTTACGCTATCGAGTGCCTATTGTAAAGCCTACAGAATTGATAAGTATATTGGTGTACAATATAAATGCTTTATATTCTGAGCCATTTGCAAACAAATAGTTCAAGAAACCACTTTAAATGGTTATACCTACCACTATAAATTTTTCTGGAACATTATATGAAAAACACCATGCTTTTGTTACTTGGAAAATCATGCTTCAAATACAGTTCAAGTCTGCTGGCGAATAGATGAATGGAGTCATACATACAAATTATCACAGTCAGCTTGTGACTACTTACATGAAGCTCTAAATTAACTCTCACTAAACTCAATGCTGAACAAAACAGAACGTCACCTGAATTGAAAGTACCTAATAGCTCTCTCCCTATTTCACATTTATGCTTCTGCGCAAAGCTTCACTGTGCCTCACACCACCGTCGTGAAATTAAACTTGTATTATGCCCGCATTTATACAACACATATAGAACTAAACTAATTGATTTCCTGTAAAATATCTGAGCTTCTCTGTGAAATATCTGAGATTCTCTCTGTCTCGCCAGTTTGAACAAGGTGGATTGTCGTGTCACTTTGTGCGTTTGGATTTGGTGCCACTGGTGGTGACCAGCTCTCGGATGCTGATATAAAATTACCCAGATCAATGCTCATGCTTAACTCGCCTTCCGAATATGGCCTGTTAAAATTGGAAATTGAAGAAAACCTGCTGAGAACTTGCAGTGGCTTGGAAAAGAAATAAGGCCTATGTCCCAATGATTTCGGATCTTGAGGAGCTTGGCTGGAATGAGTGTTTGCAGAGTAAAACGACTCGGAATCGACCGATACTTGTGAGCTCTCTGGTTCTGCGCTATTGTAGATGGACTCCTCTGTAGGTATATTGTCTTCCACTTCAGTACCAGCAAGACTGGTTTGATCCGCCAGATCCTGTAATTGTTCCTGGTACAGAGCATCGTCATCAGTCATTAACAAAGTAGACGATGGGTGGCGCTGGGCCTCAAGGTCAATTTCATCTATGCTCCCATAAGAAAAAGTGGACTCCGAAAGCAACATTTTCTTGCTTTTTCCTATAGTCAGATTGCATAGGGGACAACTTCTCTTGTAATGTATAAGCCAGTTGGAAAGACACTTTTCATGATAAAAATGCTTGCACTCCAAAATCAATACACGAGATTGGAGTGGCACAAATTTTTCCAAGCAAATGGAGCACTTGTACGCTGCAAAGAAGTCCTTGGGTGATGTCAAGACATAAGGCCTGCCACAGGCTCTCGCCACACTGGACTCATTACTCAAAGAGCCGCTGCGTGTGTTGTCAAAATCTGGCATGGAGTCTTGATTCGCCGTATTCGAGGCAACCAGCTGTCCCGCCAGGCCGAGGTAGTGACTAAGGTAGCTTTCGTGTATAAGAAATTCGTTGTCAAAGTAGTATCTCGGCAATTTTTTAACCATCTTTGAGTTCAAAATATTGAGTCGCCGCTTTCTGAATTTCTGCATTGCAACTACAATCAAGTAAAACACCAATATCAATAGCGGAGGGGATAATATCAATGATAGCATTAAACTTAGCCATCCACCTAGGGAAACGGTTTCTAATTCCAAAATTGGGTTGATATCTTGCAACCCCTTAAAAGAGATGTAATCCTCATTGCTAATAAACAAAACAGGGGTTCTCAATGATCCGTCTTCATTAAAACTATTGGAAAACATAGTCACCAACCCTCGGCCTGGCTCGTCATTTGCAATGACTACTGCTCTCGGCTTCAAATCCGAATTAAGAATGTTCTTCACCTTGGTAACAAAGGTACAACCCCCTCTCAAGACAATCAATACCTTGTCTTTGTACTCATCATACTCCTCTCCAATAATCGTTTCACATCCATTATTGGGGAAAATCCCATAATAGCTTCTTATAGGATGCGATAATATAGGGCTAAATGAGGCATATCTTGCAAGCAACTCATAAGTCTTTATTGTCTGGTTGTACCCCTTCTCGTGCGTAAGATTGTATGAAATCACAGAATCAATAGGAAAAAACGAGCTCGCTGCATTGTTCATTGGATATTCAAAGTCAAATTTCAACGGCTTCAGCGTTATTGAGCTTGTTTCACCCGGCATGATATATCTAGTTGATAGTAAATGGGAATAGTGATAGATTGTTCCAATTCCGATACAGAGAATTATGAAGAGGAAATAAATGGCAAGTTTTGTCCTGAATGTCCTCTGGTCCATATTAGGTCCTCTGAGATGCGGCCTCATTCTACATAGATCTGATAGTGTCAGCAAAGTATAAGAATAGAGTGCGACTAAATACCCTGGTTTAACCGTTTCCAAAATAAACGGTGTGAGAGCCCTGATTTAGTCGTGTACTGCGGTTAAATTTGTTATGCTTTATTACATATTACTGGGTATGGATATTTAGGCCAATGGGCCCATATGTCACACAATTTACTTCTATTCTATACATTTTCTCATCGTGCTATCTCTTGATATCATAGACCCTTTTGGGTAATTAAAAAACATCCCCCAACTTTAAGCGTGGTGCAATATTCATGGATAACAATTCCTGGAATAATAACTTAGCAGCATAAGGAATGGTCATCTTTATAATGTTTTCAGAGCTCTTGCATGTTGTACACCAAGAATTGTAGCCCATTAAGCCGCACTTGTTGCAAATGTCAACTTCAAAGGCATCCGAAGAAATCATAAGTCTTTCCAATAATAGTTGGGAGGCACCATAGGCAATTACACAGTCTCTTTCCATCTCTCCCAATCTCAAACCACCGTCTCTAGATCTACCTTCTGTTGGCTGTCTGGTCAACACAGCCCTGGGGCCCCTGGCTCTGGCATGCATTTTATCCAAAACCATATGCTTCAACTTTTGATAGTAGATGGGACCGAAAAAGATGTATGCTTGCAAACATTCACCAGTAATACCCGAGTACAACATGTCCTTTCCAGAATAGCTGAATCCCTTGTCCACCAATATCTTGGACATTTCTTCCAACTTGGATCCTCCAAAGCAGGTACCGTATTCCAAGGAACCATTCAAAACACCTGCCTTTCCGGATATTAACTCAATCATTTTTCCAACCGTCATACGCGATGGAAAACCGTGCGGGTTCATAATAATGTCAGGAGATATACCATTATCGTTGAATGGCAAGTCTTCCTGCTGGACAATAATACCACACACACCTTTCTGACCGTGTCTAGACGAAAACTTATCACCCAACTCTGGTCTTCTGGTTTGTCTTAATAATACCTTAATCAAGGCCTGATCATTGTCGCTAACTGACATCATCACCTGGTCAACATATGAGGGTTCTGGTCCTTTATAATATGATGGAGTTTCTCTGTGACTTTCGGCGCTCTGTGTTTGATCATTATGGCCCAAAACTGACTCGCCAGCATTAGTTGGAACACACTTGTTAACATATACTTGTCCACTTTCTACTCTAGCACCTATTTCTCCCAAACCATCGGGACCTAATGCTTTATGTGGAAAAATAGCATTTCCATCTTCGTCAACTCTCATACCCGATACAATATCCTTGGTATGGTTAGGGTATCGCTTAAGTTGAATTGTGCTCTTACGCACTACCTGGCATCGACCAAATCCTCTATCAATCGAGGATTTATTTAATACTAAAGCATCTTCAATATCATAACCAGAATAAGACATTACCGCAACAGTAGCATTTTGTCCTGCAGGAAGCTTGTCGTAGTTAATTAATTCAATGGTTTTGGTTTTGACCATGGGCTGTTGAGGGTAAACCATAAAATATAACAAGGTATCAATTCTTCTGAACTGATTGTAAGCAATCGCACCGATTGCTTGCTTACCCATAGCACATTGATATGTATTTCTGGGCGATTGATTGTGATGCGGGTATGGAATCAAGCCTGCCACAGCACCTAAAACTGTGAATGGCTCAATCTCCAAATGCGAAAAGTGCTGTGCAGAATTTTCTGACAAATCTTTATCGTATAATGCGATTAATGAATCGTTTTCTTCGTTAACGTCCAAATATTCCACTAGACCAGCAACCAAAAAGTCATCAAATTTCCATTCTCCGTCTCTCAACTTACGCAAGTGTTCGGAGGTGACTCTAGGAACGTTGTTATCAACAATAATTAATGGGCGACAAATACGGCCACCATCAGTGGCAATATGAACGGCAGTTTGATGGGAATTAATGTAAATGGAAATAAACTCCGAAACTTTACCCGTTCTTCTTAATTGTCTAAAGTTTAATACAAACTTTGCTGGGAATCTAGTGGTTCCTACCATGGTACCATTCAAGTACACTGTGTAATTTCCGGGGGCATGCAAAGTCGCAGAATCTATAGCCAATATGTTTTCACAACCCAAAACATAACACAACTCCCTAACTGGGTCTTCTTCATCATCAGTAGTAATGTGTGTCATCAATGCCAAATTCTTTACCAAACCACATGCTTCACCTTCGGGTGTATCTGAGGTACATAACATACCAAATTGAGACGGCTGCAAAGCTCTAGGACCTGAAACCTTTCTTGACTTCTCAAACTGAGATGAAATACGAGTCATCATTCCTAAAGCAGATATATATGATAATCTCGATAATACATGCGTAACACCAGACCGCTCCATCTTAAAACGCTTCAATGACCAGTTACCAGTAGAAATGGCCCGGTTCAAGCCCATTGTGATATTATTTGAGTGAATGTTAATAGAAAGCAAGGCATCAAACTCGGAGGTTCTGCTTGGCTTCTTCAAAATCTTGTCAATATTTGCCTTAAAGTCTGAGTTAAACTTTTTGAACAAATCTTCAAAAAGCAAGGACATTAACTGACCTGCCAACTCTAATCTTTTATTACCCACATAATCTCTATCATCAACCATCTTAGAGTTGTGCATTGTCATAACCACTCGTCTCGCCATAGTTGCAATATACAATGCTTTTTCTCTAAACTGTAAATCTGCAACAGTTAAATGGGCAACTATAGTGGTGGCAATGGCCTCTATACCCTCTTGTAGCTGTGACAACTTGGGCGCACCAGCTCTTCTAACGGTCTTGACTCTTTTTCCAAGATAATTCAATGCCTGCTGTTGAGAAAACACTTCTAACCTTGCAGCCTCCTCAAAGTTGACTACAAAAAGGTCCTGGAATTCGGGATTCGATCCACACACAAGTTGCAAAATCTCCAAATCCGACGTTATACCTGCAGCCTTCAATATAATCACGATGGGAACATCTTCACCGATCGAGTTGTGCTTCAAGTAGATCTTCTCATTTTTGGTGATTACATAGGTTTTCGACTTACGCTCATGTGTGGACGATGTAACCGATGCCTGCACAATATTCTTCTTCTCATCCGCCTCAACAATAATTCTATTCTTGGATAATTGTTCCTGGACCAAAATGACCTTCTCTGTACCGTTAACTACAAAGTATCCACCTGGATCAATGGGACACTCTTCGAACCTGGCCATCTGCTTCTCATTGATCCCGTCAAGAATACACTTGTTGGATTTCAACATCACTGGCATTCTCCCAATCTCCAAATCCTTATGCATGATAATCTTACGTCCTCTGGTATACTCAACATCAACGTAAATAGGCGCAGAGTATGTCAAGTCACGTAAACGACATTCGTGAGGAGGCAATATCACTTCACGCGTTCCTGGTGCGGAGCTTGACTTGTGTCCCACTCTAATATCCAAATATTTCAAGTAGAACTCCGGGTCCACATCAGACAACACCAATTCATTGGCTTGTATAATCTTCTTCAAGTCAACGTCAACGAAATAGTTGAATGAGTCCAAATGTTGCTTCACTAACCCTTTCACCTTCAAAAACGCTGGCAATAAGTTCCATTTATCCTCCGCTGTATTAATCTCATCATTTAACCCCTTCCCTTTATACTCCGCCTGTAACAATTCTTGGAAAGCCTCGTCCGATTCCTCCTTGACCTTAGAAGCCTTTCTCTTGCCGCTCATTATGGTTAAGATGGTGGGATCAATCCTACTATTTGTAATGCTCTTCTCTGATTTTTTTTTTGAAAACTTCATGTACTGCATATATTCATGGGTATATCGAGATGGATTTCATACGGAACCAAAAGCCAAAAACGACTTATTGAGTGAAAGGATTGAGTTGAATTGAGCTGAGTTGAACAAGAGCTCCTTCGTATATTCAACGTGATGCCGTCGAGCAACCTCTTCAAGGCAACAGTAATCGAGCACCTAGAGAGTCTTCCGCTGCCGATACAATCCAAGTTATACGAGGCACCAGCAACATGCCTATCGATTTATAGGCTATTGCCTCCTTTGGCCAAGTTTTATATCATGTCAATGATATTTAATGAGAAGCCAGTTGCTTTGCGTGATATAGATAAATGGTGCAAACCCCAGGCACGTAAACTACAGTTTGAGTCGTTAAAGCGGTTGAAGGCATTGCATTTGATTGAAGAAGACAGTACGGGGAACCATATTAGACTACACGCAACATTCCGCCAAAACTTTCGAGATTGCTTGACTGGATCACAGGCTCCTAATGCTTTTGGTAATTTTTGCACAATGAACGATAAGTATAAGGTGGGTATCCTGTTTTTGGACTCGTTTGCGTCGCAAAAGTGGGAGACAATTTTGCATTTTATGGTGGGTACTGAGGCCACTGCCACTCCTTCCAAGTCTGTTTTGTCTTTATTGAGACTGGGAGGGTTGATGGAAGGGCCTGGTATAAGACCGGAATATTTGAAAATCACCAATACCGGGTTTCAATTTTTACTTCAAGATGTCAATGCCCAGATCTGGACGTTACTTTTGCAGTACTTAAACTTGACTCAAGACTTGCATATGGATCCAGTTGATGTTCTCAATTTTATATTCATTTTAGGATCTTTGGAGTTGGGAAAAAGCTATACCGTTTCCAACTTGAGTGCAACCCAAGTAAGTATGTTGGATGATTTGAAAGATATTGGTTTAGTATATCGGCGTTCAGACAAGTCTCCGCGGTTCTACCCTACAAGGTTAGCTACGACATTGACATCAGACTCTGCCGCAATTAAAAGCCCATCAATGGCTGTAGATCAGGCGTTGGATACGGCTGAAGGGGGCAAGGAGTTATCAACTGCTCCCGCAAACAACCAAAACACAATTATTGTGGAGACAAATTTCAAGATCTACGCATATACCAACTCCCCCTTAGAAATTGCCATTCTAAATTTGTTTGTCCATCTAAAAACAAGGTTTGCCAACATGGTTTGTGGCCAAATTACCAGAGAGTCGATTAGAAATGCCTTGTATAATGGAATTACTGCAGAGCAGATTATTAAGTTTCTTGAAACCCATGCTCACCCTCAAATGAGGTTACTAGCAAAAGAAAAGCTTGACAAAAAGATTGAGTTTGACACCAGTCATAACATTAATACTGCTGGAGGTGCTCCACAGTCGCAAGCTCTATCTAGAGATGGAACAGTTGCCCAGCACAAATTGGAAATTCTTCCCCCCACCGTTGTTGATCAAATTAGATTATGGCAATTGGAATTGGATAGAATACAAACATTTGAAGGATACTTATTTAAAGACTTTGCCAATCAACAAGAGTTTGATGTTCTATCTAATTACGCCTCTGAAGTGGGTGTCCTTATTTGGGCAGATAAAAACAAGAAAAAATTCTTTGTTACAAAGGAAGGTATATCTCAAGTCGCGGATTTTGCCAATAGAAAATTACAAAGAAACAGGTAATGATTAAGTATATCTCCGTTTGTATTATAAGTACAATTCTAGCCTTAGATTTATTTAGAAGTATTCTGATTGCAAAAGTGCAAGAAGAACTATTTAAGAAAAATTGAGTCTCTTACCCTGAGCAGGACTGGCAACTTTCCAGCTCTTTAATGTTACAGGTAAGTGGTGCATTATCGTGGATATTGTGCTTTGCATTCAAAAATTCGGTTTCTCTATTAACACTTTCCAAAGAGGTTACTGATTTGAAATTTGAGGTGTCACCAAACTTATTTTTATTCTTTTTAAAGTTTTCAAAATCTTGGGCTTTGTTCAAACCCCCGTCCCTAAAGTTTGTATATTGGGTCTCGTCATATCTTTTTCTTTTTAAAGATTTTGGTTCAACTTGATCCATATTTTTTAAGCTTTTGGTATCATCCATGTCAACTGTAAATTGAATTGCTCTGCAGGCTGCCTGTGTTCTGAGGTAGTACATGCCTGTTTTCAACCCTTTCTCCCATGCATAAAAGTGGCAACTGGTTAATTTACCAAAAGTTGGGTTTTGTAAATAAATATTCATACTCTGCAGTTGGTCAATAAACTTCCCTCTGTCAGCAGCCATATCTATTATGACTTTTTGGGGAATTTCCCAAACAGTTTTATACAAATTTTTGATACTCTGTGGAATACTGGAAATATTTTGAATAGACCCGTTGTCAACAATCAATTGGTTTTTTATGGTCAGGTTCCACAAACCCAAATCAATCAAATCTTTCATTAAATATTTATTCACAACTTGGTATTCACCAGATAACACTCGTCTGTTATATATATTGGAAGTGTAGGGTTCAAAGCATTCATTGAATCCCAATATTTGCGATGTAGAGGCCGTAGGCATAGGTGCTACTAGTAAAGAATTTCTTAATCCAAATTTCTGAACTCGTTCTTTCAAACTATCCCAATCATCAAATAGGTCTGATGGCTTATGATTCCATAAATCAAATTGCAATTTACCCTCAGAGGCCGGAGAGCCTTCAAAGCTAGAATAACGACCCTCTGAGATGGCAAGTTCGATTGATGTTTCCACAGCAGCATGGTATATCGTCTCAAAAATTTGAATATTAAGTTTTTTGGCTTGTATTGAGTCAAACGATAACCTCAACTCGCAAAATAAATCCGCGAGTCCTTGTACTCCAATAGCTATTGGACGATGTTTCATGTTAGATATGCGACTAGTATCTATAGGGTAATTGGTGATGTCAATTACTCGGTTCAAATTCTTAGTGAGTACCTTGGTGACTTGGTGCAACTTTTCAAAGTCGAATATAGTCAGATATTCATTCGATTTAACAAAAGATGGAAGAGCTAGAGACCCTAAGTTGCAAACAGCAGTTTCCGTAGGTGACGAATACTCAATAATTTCGCAGCATAGATTGGATGACTTAATTGTCCCTAGATTTTTCTGGTTTGATTTTGAGTTACATGCATCTTTATATAACATGTACGGCCCTCCTGTTTCTGTTTGGGATTCTAAAATGGCTAGCCATAATTTCTGCGCCTTAATTGTAACTTTGGCTCGACCTTCAGACTCATAGGATTCGTATAACTTGACAAAGTCATCTCCGTAACAATCGTCCAACCCAGGAGCTTCATCTGGTGAAAACAATGACCATTCTAGATTTTGCTTAACTCTCTTCATGAATAAATCGGATATCCATAGTCCATAAAATAAATCTCTGGTTCGCATTTCTTGTTTGCCGTGATTTTTCTTTAAATTGAGTACATCGAATATATCACAATGCCATGGCTCAATGTATACTGCAAAAGCACCTGGTCTCCGACTACCTCCTTGATCAACATATCTTGCAGTTTCATTGAATACTCGCAACATGGGAATTATTCCAGTTGATGTTCCATTTGAGCTAGCGATGTAGGATCCATTACCCCGAACATTATGAATATGTAAGCCTATTCCACCAGATCCTTTAGAAATAAGAGCAGTCTTGTGCAAAGTTTTGTATATTCCGTCAATAGAATCATCTTCCATTGCCAAAAGAAAGCAAGAAGAAAGAAAATTAAAATCAGTTCCTGCGTTATAGAGAGTGGGTGAAGCATGAATAAAATACCTTTTTGACATGAGGTCATATGTTTCAGCAACATCTTTTAAGTTTTCGCCATGAATGCCAATTGCCACCCTCAAAAACATAAATTGAGGTGTTTCAGCAATTTCATCATCAATTTTCAAAAGATATGACTTTTGCAATGTTTTAACTCCAAAGTATGATAGTTCGAAATCTCTTGAATGATCTATCAAGCCATTAAAAAAGCTCTTCTCTTTTTTCACTATCTCATAAAATTTCTGTGATACAAGGCTGTTAGATCGTTTAGAAACCTTCCTTTTGTGCTGTCTCAATCTCTCTACATTATCGCTAAAGCTTAATTTATTTATGCGATGAAGCTTTTTTGATTCAACTCTTCCGGCCAATATACCATAATCAGGATGGTATATCACTCGGGCTGCAAGACATTCACTAGTGAATTCGTAAAGCTGGGTTTTGGTAACCTCCAGTGGTAGTCCATCATGAACTTTCTCTACCAATTCATTCAAGTCCAAATGTTCAATATCAAGATTGTATACTAAGCGTGAAAGGAACAGGATCAACTTACTTGGCTCAAATTCCAGAGGTTTACTTTGGGTGATTCCATCTGAAATAATCACTTTTCGCGATGCCATCCCCTGATTCTGATGAAATGCCAGCGAAGTGGCCATTTCATCAAAGGTCTCTTCTATCATATTCACCACGAATATATTATACTTTGTTGTTTATATCTGCTATGATAAAGCTTCAACACTCAAAGGTCAGAATATCTAATTTTGATTCAGTCATCAAACCATCATAGGACAAATGAAAAACTAAAAACCAACCATTCGGATATTGAATTATTGTTGAAAAATAGGTTTAAGAAGGTAGGATAGTAGAAAGTGCAGTCTTATGTTATTTTTGATTAAGTGGTTTATATTAGACAGCAAAAATGGTGTTTGTTTGATAATGAATTTTATGCGATCTCTTCTTCACTGTACACTAAATCGTAATCAATTTTCAAAACTCGATAAATATTGCAAATTGTGAGTTCTTGACTATCTTGTAGGAATTGTAATGGTTTTCCTTCTCATTTTCCAGGTGGTTTTCTAGCTCTTTATATATCTCATCACACCTCGGCGATCCAACAATATTTCTTCTCCTCGGTTTAACTCTTTAAATTTATCAGATTCAATATAATCGATTATTTTGTTGATTATGTCTTTATTTAAAAGATAGTGTGTTTGTTGTTTCTCTCTTTCGTAGAGAGATGCTTCATTTTGTGACTTCTTCTGCTATTTCTACTATGGTCTCCAACTCACTGAATAAAAAATTTGAGGCTAACTGTACCATTCTTTGCTATTTGCCAATTAATTGCTGTCTTCTTTCAGCTTCGATTGACTCTTTTTACTGTATGCTTGTAGTAAACCTGACTTTGTTCTTCTGCTCCCTTCTTAATTTTAACCAAAGCTGTCTACTACAACCTACTTTAAGTCGTTTGCCAATTTTAGAGGCAAAGATGTAGAAATTCAATAGGGACAAGAACTGTTCTTGCACTCAATGATGAAGAATTGGCCACTGGTGTGAAAGCAGCATCCGTTGTAACTGTTTTACTATACGAGGTAGGTGTGTTTAATAAGCTTTGCTTTAGTAAAAAAATGTTGGTTTTCGCAACATTCAAGGTTCATAAAACCTAGAACACACACTAACACCCGTCATTATTGATAGTATAAAAAATAATGTAGTGTAACGAACAATGTATCGTTAACTAATTGAGTTTTAGTTTATGATGTGAAAAATCGCAAAAAAGAAAGCTCGCACTCAGGTTCGAACTAAGGACCAACAGATTTGCAATCTGCTACGCTACCACTGCGCCATACGAGCTTTTCTTGTTAAAGCAGAAACATATTATAAAATCTATGATATTACTTACATTTTACCAACATTGAGACAAGAGTTATTCAGCAAAATATTTAAAAATTCATTTTTCAAAAATTACCCCTTTTACTTATAATAATCTTAGTTTGTATATCAAGCTATCCCTGAGACTCTTTTCTGAAAGTTTTTTGCTTACTCACGAACTTATGGCAATTTATCTGTGTGCATCTTTTTTTTATAATACTCAAGGTGTTCATGTTATTTCTACTAGTATAATAAAACCTGTATAGGTAATTTAGCGAGCTTGTAGAAGGTTTCTAAGTATGACTATTTGACGCATACCGTGGAACAGTATTTTTAAATTATTTCTTAATACATTCTTAATATATATTAAAAGGAAAGAATATACAACAGCAGAACCTTCATTCAAAAGCGAAAACAATTTGTTTTATTAATTTTGGATTTAAACTATTAGTTTTGTAAATAAATAACTATGTTTTCATAGAAGAAAATCTATAAAGCAAAAATCATTAGCCCTATGACGGCGTGTTTATATAAAATCTTTACTCTCTTTTATTGTGGGGCACTTTTAAGTATCTCTATTCAGAATACAGTATTTTTTTGGCAAGAGAACTTATTTATATTATTGCCACATGAAGATCCTATATTAAAACTTTTCAGTGTATTAGGAAGCATTTAGCCACAGATATATCAGTCCTCTCTGTATATATTTTTATATACACTTTTATTAAAATTTTCATCATATATATATCCATAGTCAGGCTTAATAATGTTGATGAAAATCAATTCTCATTGTAGTTTCATAAGAGCCTACAATGCTACTGAGAAGTTCGATGATTCTTTTACCACTGATTTCATATTAATAATGAAAAAAATAAAAAATGATACCCAGCACATCCAGAATAAAATTAAATTTTGATTAGGTTAAAATACCATATATCATGCATTCATACAAAGATTATCCCAGTAATTTTTGACAGGAACTGCTTGAAATTTGAAATTGATGCATGGATCTTTTTACTTAATATTAATGAGACTATTCCTATTATTAGTTTTTTTGTATGCACTACGAATAACTCTACGAATAGCCACTGTTCAGGTATATCCAGGTATAAAAATAATTCAGCAAATGTACTATATAATTCTGATCTGACACTGAATTATTCTACAGTAGTATAGCTTATTGATTATAGTGTTGATCAATGTAAAAAAGAGTTATAGGAAGAGTAGGATTTTTGGCACAACATCTATTCATATTGAATAAAGATGCGTTTACTATAGGGCTAATGTCTTGAACATAGTTTATACTTCGATAATCTTAAAGAAGAAAAATCTTTACAAATAGTATATGATATTGGAAATTAAATTATTATTGTGTAGATAAGTACCACACATGAGAAATTACCTATTGTTGTAAATATGGCTGTGTTTTCATATAAGAGCTGTATTTTCTCTTTGACATATGTTAAAACTTTGTTCAAGACTATAAATTTCATTTAACGAATTAAAGTTTCAGCTGATGAAAGTTAGCCATGATGTACATATTTAAATTTCAGTCAGTGATTATAAAAAAATTTACAAGAGCATATTTTATAATCGTATTTTGGTAAATATTTATATTTTTTACCTTTCATAATGTTCACGATAAGATGGATTAATTATTTCCGATCTGTCATAATTGATCAGCACTTGGAATTAGTACTTTTTAACTCGTGGCTATTTTCGGATGGTATGAAACATGAAATTAAGTGAGATATTTTTATTTACATTCGGTAATGTAAACAAACAATTGTTTTGAAATTTGCTCAACTACTATTATATAAGATTGATTTATATGGGGTATGTAACTATTTAAGTGTAATGTATGTATACTTTTTGCCCTACATTTAATGCGTTGTGTGATTTTCAAATCAGATTAAGATTATAAGATAAGTTCCTTTAGCTACCAGCGCTGTCATATGAAATTATACAAAAAAGTATATGTATCAAATTACGGTTCCTAAAAAAAGTGTATTTTATAATGCTGGCTGTTTATACAGAAAATTAAAATTTAATGACTCTCTATCACATATTTACAATACTTAGAACTTCATGATTAATAATTATAAGATTGTATCTCAGCACATTATATAAAGAGGACGGGAAATACAATAAATCATCAATGAGATTAAGATACGTAAAGAGTTGAAAGTTTTCAATAATACCAAAATTTATAAAATAGCTTTTATTAAAAATAGTTTAGAAGGTAATATGTAAGCTAACTATAAGCGGTACTTTAAAAAGACAAAAGGCCATTATTACAGTCAAACATTTTCTATATTCAGAAGAAAAAACGCAGTGTAAAAAATGATTCGGTAATCAAAGTTATCTCAAAACATAAGAATTTCACTTTAACATAGTACCTCGTGCTTAAAGAACCCTTTTATCCAAAATCCTTGATTGCACAAAACATTACAATTCTTTTTTAAATATATAGCAAATTCAAGAACATAAAGTGCCATAAAGGTTATGAAAGTACGAAGCTTGTGTCTAAAAGATTTAAATTAGCAAAGCCTTTTGATTTCCCTTAACTCTATTAGAATAGTTCCTGTGTAACAAGGGGTTTAGCACAGAAATTAAAATTATTCACAGACAGATCGATTTACAGAACTTCAAGAAAAAAATGAAGTGCTAGTTTAATAAAGAAATTCAGCTAAAGAGCAAAGAACAAACTAGATAGCAAATAGTGATGCTTCGCAAGAGAAACAAATCCAATAGAAAAATCAGCTTTAGTAATGAGTTACCTAACTTCATGCATTTCCCCTTGAAAAGTTTCTATATACAATCAACTTGCTATCATTTTTTTTCTTATCGTGAGCAACCAAAGGAGTAAATACCGAATAATTTCTTTATACTAATATTAATTCTCGGAATAGACAATATTGACCCTACCAGTTGTTAGCATTGCCTGGAAATGAGTAAATTCCCATTTTTTTCACCTCGAAAACACATCATCTATATTTACTATCGTGCTTCTAAATTTACTTCCGTAGACATCAATACACATTGCAAATTGCCAGCATATTTCGCTACCCTGATATCACCCTAAAGAATCAATATATCGGGTAATTCATCATTAAAATAAGACAAGTGTGACTATTATTCAAGGCTTTTCTAACCAGCACCCAGTTGATGGGTGGTGCGATTCCTAAACAGCCGTTGTATGCAATATTTAAAAAATATTCACGAAATAACCGTTTTAGCCTAGTGAATCGTGGTCAATTGGATCTTAGTATTTGCTAATTATTTCATAGGGTTTTTTTGATTGGCATTGCGGGCAATGCCAATCACGAAGAGCTTGACGAAGATTAGCACATATGCACATGCGATCTATACCGCATCTTGACCACACACACGTGATAAAGTAAAAGAGAAGAGCATTTGGAGGCAATTTAGTCAGTGGCCTTTTATTTAGTGGGTCAATAGGATAAACATGAGAATGTAGTTATTGAAAAAAAGATGAATCTATAATTGAAGGGTTTAATCAACTTAACCTTTAAGCCCTTCTTCAACCGTTTTGGATATTATTTACCAGCCCAATTAATACACAAATTATTATAGCAGCTCATACTGATAAAAAGTACTGACTTCGATCCGAAAGACCCAAGATGCAGATACGTTATTAACACCCGATGCTTGCTATTGAAAGAGCGACATTCTAGAAACATTGCACTGTACATACAAATTTAGCTTGCAAATTACTAAAATTGGAACCACGAAGGCTTTATTAAACCAAAAAGGGTAATAAAACGGTAAATAAGATGATGTATGGGGAAAATTGTATGTATAAATATGGTTAGGAGCACCGCAAACAACATACAATATGTACATCAATTGCGCCTGCCCATCGGTTTGATTCGTAGCAAAACAGACGATATGGGTTATGTGCCTTTTCACTGCTTATAACGACCAGAAAGCTAAATTAATTGCCGGGCTATTGGAACTCGTACTAACACATGAAATAGATATTTGTACCATATTAGCACCCATTATTACTCATCAAAAATTTGAAACATTTTTATATTGTAATGTTGAATAGACAACTTTATATGATTTGCGCTTGGATGTAAAAAAACAGAATAGCACAAATAGAATAAGAAATTGTACATTGATATTTAGCACATTGTTAAACACTGCCCATTTATCGATATAGTTGATGTGCTTATTCAATATAGCTAAATAGGACTATCAAATAAATTCAGCCAATAAAAAAGCAAAGAGCTGAAATAGTAAGGGAGTAAATTTGCAGATGTATGAAATAGTAAACAATTGAAATAGCAGATAACAATAAGCTTTAAAATGGTCCAAGAGATTCTGGCATTGAATTTAAAAGCATTTAGTTGGGATATTTCTTTGACCCATCATTTAACATTTACCATTTAATTGTTTTGCTATTCATATTTAACCATTTAAACACAGAACCCCCCTTTGGCAATTTCATGTTGCAACATTGCACCCACAGTTTCATTTATTATTTCAGTTCGTTTATTCCCATTTCATTCTTTTTGCTTCCCATCCCTTACGCTACCGTTTCTCTTATAATCTTTTCTTTTCTCGGTTTTGAATTGCCAACCCAAATTATTAATTAATTTTTTTCTTTCTTTACAACTACCCTCTATTTATTATTTCAGGCTAAAGTACATAACAATTGTATATTCATAACCATTGTTATTGCGAATATCTTCTACCTCGTCAGCCTTTACCATATTCTATAACCAGTCTCTTTTATTACGTAACCCTTTAATCTATAATACCCTTAAATACGCCACTAAACCCTATATGCGTTGATCCATTACACACTTTACTTGCAGAGCAATAAAGTGATAGTTATAGCCTAATGGCTTCGATAAAGTACAGTCTATGCCTACCGTTGCATATAGCATCAAATCCAGCGGCCGACACCGTGTAGTGACCGCAATAAGCCCCACTTTATCGAAATGGCGCTCCCGTCGTATTTGCTGGGCCAATTCAACTCCAGTGAGGATTGGCATTTCTATGTCCAAAAAAACGACATCGTAATGATTATGCTGCATTAAAGTTTCCACTTTTTGAGGATCGAGATTCGTAGTTACACGAGCGCATGGATACAACCGGTGCAACACACGCTCCAAAATTTTGAGATTGATTATATTGTCATCCACGCACAAAAATGAAAATTCACCATCCAGCGGTTTCGGTAACGCCAGTGCTGGTGGCAGTCCAGCACAGAGCTGAGCCAACGAAGGTGTGAGTGGTGTATTGGGAAGTTCCTTTCCAGGTGAAACCAGACCTGGAATATCAACCAATATTCTTGGTTTAGCGCTAAAGTAATCGTCTTTGATATTTTTAATACTTTGTATATAGTCTCCTTTGTAATCTTTGTATCCATCTTCACGATATTCTATTTCGTGAAAGGCGGTTATCTCAGTGCCAGCAATCGCCCCTTGGGTTTTTAAATCGCTTTCAATCATAAACTGGCAAGGCTCAGAAATCATTCTACAGAGAGAGAGAGAAGCTCCATATTAATGAACATTGGGGAACAATCTTGCTTTATATAAAATACCCTCTCCCCAAAAATGCTCCGCGGCAAGTTTGTACCTTTCTACTGTTCAAGGCGGTGGTGGATCAAAATAGCACCCAATTCCCGCCTTCATTTCTTGGAGACTTCTGGTTAGAAGTCATGATTTAATACTATCGGGTCTTTTCCATGCATGTACAGCGGCTAAGAAAATTGCAGTCTGTAAGAAAAAAAAATTCTGTCACGCAAATCCTTCTTTTTCCTCAGAGGAAGGCTTTGAGCTCGTTGCTGTTGATATTCGTTCCACTAGCCTTGAAAGATAACATGTAGCAGATGAGTCCTTTTAGCTACGAGTTTTTTTTCCTCCAGTAGTTCAACTGCTGTGAGCTTGTCTACTACAGCAGTAGTTAGCTGCTTATTGCGGTACCCTTAATGCAAATTCGGAGCCGAGTGCATGGTGCACTCGGGCGGCTCGGGCCGAGCAAATCGGGCAAATTTTGAGCACCACGAAGACGTCTTGGAAAATGTTGTGGCGTGTGCTATGCAATACAAAAGAAGCACAGCAGCATAAAAATCCGAGGGGTGTTCTAAACCAAGAGATATGAAAAACCGAAAGACAAGGGGCACCGAGAAAAGTGGTCCCATGTGCTTGTGGTTTAACTCTAATAGTCTCATTAGAATGCAAGCAGTATTATTGTGTCATGACTGTAATTAGAGGAGAGTAGGAAATTTATTGGAATGAGCTTAACGTGTGCTTTATTACTGTAGAATGAGAAACAAGGTGAAATGGGAAACAGACTAAGAGGACATTTCTGAATATATTGTAGAGTTTTTTTGTTGCCATTGAATTGGATCCATCATAAATGAAGTCTCGGCGTGATACTAAATGTATTTTAGAAATAGGCCGTTTGTTGTAAAGAGTGATAGTTTTACTATGAATGATTATGAGTTCATTATGAAAGAACATATTCTGAATACCTTATAGAGATGTTTCTATTTTCTAAAAAGATGGATTGTATTGTCATGATATAATAATTACCTTTCTATACAATTTGGTCCCGAATAATAACGCCAAACAATATCACTGTGTAGTCGTGATTTAGACCTTTGCTTCTCTCAAAATGTTTCCTTCACTATTAAGGTACAAATCTAAACTACAGCTACCATTCTATTAAAGTCATTACAATACAAAGCAAAATACTATGTTTCAAACATCACATTTTATTGCAAAACTGGAATCTATTATTGAAAGGCAATTTCTTTATTCAAATTCATGTTTTATTTTAAGCGCTTGTGTCTGATTACAGAATATATTATTTTCTGGTCATAGAGGTATACACACAACACTTTAACATAACCAAAATTCCTTATATAATACGATTTGTTCTGTGTTGCGGTATTGAGAGAGCACCTAACGAAAAATACATCCTTCGAATATATGAGCATAATTACAATATAAACAGTATTAGAGTGACCATGTATACATCAGCGTCAATATAAAAATTCAAACAATGCACTAAATATAAAGACCAGCGTCAATTCATAGCACCATCATAGGTCAAGTTAGTTAGTTTTAGTTACATGCAATAATTTAGTCTGCTTTGTCTATTGCACCTCAAGTCGTCACATCCCTACATTCCAAACTTGGCATATAGTCGCCTCAAATTTTAGATTTTATAGCAAACTAATTTTGTACTACTCTGTATCACTCCTGTACAATCCTAACTATATACAATTTGGCTATTTAGTTGCCATCTCGCTCATCAATTTTATTGCCTTTTCAATATTATGTCCTTCTGGCGCACAAACTGGTACTATTTTCCAACCCTTGCGTTCCAGCACATACTGTTGCAACTGTGAATGGTTGTTAGAGTCTGAGCATGTATCAGCCTTTGTAGCTACAACCAAGCAGAGTTTGTTCCGCATACGGCGCGGTCCAACTTCTTCAACAAGCGTTTCGAGATCAGCCACCACATTCGGCGACTGCAACAGAACCACAAATACCAAGCCGCGACAGCGCTCAATATGCCGTAAAAAATCAAGTCCCATTCCCTTGTTTTGCAGGGCACCTTTTATGATTCCCGGAATGTCCGCAACAGTAAAAGGGTCTTCATCGATACGGTGTTGGATTGTACCAACTGTTGGCTGCAACGTAGTAAACTCCCAATGACCAACACGAGGCCGAGCACGCGAAATTGCACGCAAAAGTGTCAGCTTCCCTGCATTGGGAAGACCTACAAGTCCTAAATCAGCAATAAGCTTGAGCTCCAAGAGAAAGTATCCTGTTATCAGTTCACGGCCGCGCTTCAGGAACCGGGGATTACGAACATCCTTGGTAAGAAAATGCATGTTTCCTAATCCTCCTTGTCCACCACGGAGCAACACAATTGGTTTAGTAGTGGGCTTATTCAAGTCTAATCCCACAAGTGGGAACTTATCATGAATTTGCTCAAGAGATATGGTTTCTGCATCATACTGTGCCACTTTGTTATTGAGCTCAGTAAAGAAGTTGCGTTCCCGGTGCCATTCTTCGTCTTGCTCTTTAAATGTCCAGCCCTCCCCAGGCAAGTAACCGGGACGCCGGAGCTGTATATTATCGTGCTCGTCACAGTCAATGTCTAATAATATATCATCAAGCTGACGTTCGCCCTCTCGCCAGCTCAAAAACTTCTTAAGCTCTATTGGATTGGGTATCCAACGAATCGAGGTACCCAC
The DNA here is from genome assembly GCA_001599155.1 of Wickerhamia fluorescens. Lineage (NCBI taxonomy): Eukaryota > Fungi > Ascomycota > Pichiomycetes > Serinales > Debaryomycetaceae > Wickerhamia > Wickerhamia fluorescens. Next base: position 751,268 of record BCGE01000005.1, on the reverse strand, counting down.
TGGTACTTCAAGTACAACATCGGCACCGGCAGCACCGTCCAACTGACTTCCCTTACCACCGACACCTGGACGAGCCTCATAGACACGTTTTATACGATGAAGCGATCCAGCATTCGAGTCAACCACTCGAAGCAATACATCACCTCCACGACCACCATCACCACCATCTGGAGGTCCCACCGGACGATTAGCATCGCGGAAGAACGAAACACATCCATTGCCACCACGACCCAGACGACAACGCACAATCTTCAAGTCAACAAAAGTGCGCTTTTCCGTTTTGCGTCCCTGCTGTGCCAATCGAGATACTGCATTGGGATAAAAGACATGGTGTGTATGATGGTGGTTTCCAAAAAAGTAATCTGTCAATGATACTGTGCGCTTTTGCACTCCAAACTCATCATAACCATTAGATACTCGATATCTTATTTGCTTATCGTCTTGGAAGACCAGATACGTTTTCCCATTAATACCATCATTATTATTTGCGCTGTGTTCCTCTTTATAATTTGTACCACCATTATCATCCCCAATGTTTCTACTTCTATTTTCATCATTAGCATCAGAAGAGTAGATGCTATAGTACCGATCAGCAACCAAATCCCCCGACTGAAGAAAGTCCGCACTGCCATTTTCCTCAAAAGAGCATACTCGGGTATGGGACAACTGCCGTATGTGCCTTCTCCATAGGTTTGGTGTATAGATTTGACGCAACATAAAGGAGCTTATTCATCGCCACTAATGAAAATTCGCCATCTATTCGATGGTTATAATGTACGCTAAAAGAATGGTTGCAGCCAAAAGATTATATAATAAATTACATAATCAAGAAAACATAACTGATTACATAATAAAAGGGAGAAGGAAATAGAGGGACAGTAAAGGAAAGATATAGAGTAGATAAAGAAGGGCGAGGCACAGTTAGAGTGATAAGTTAGAGTGTATGTGAATGAGATTATGCAGTAAAATTGTAGAACATACTAGTAGTGTAGATTTATAGAAAGAAGGAGCTAAAGGTTGCAGAAATATTATAGCAAACACAAGATATCACTGAGGGTAAAAGGGATTTTGTTAGATCCTTTTATATACGAGAATATAGAATGCACAAGGGAGAATTTGAAGAGAGCATAAAAGTACTATTTGGAAAGTCTTAATTATTACTTATACTAAAATTTTGTACAAAGAAGAACATGAAAGTTGTTAAAGGAGATCAAAAGTTTAAGGAAGATATATTGAATTTTGTTTCATTGCACAGTACGTAATTAATAATTATACAAACTATCAACACTAGCATAGTATTATAACAATCTTACATCAATAAAAAACAGGTAACTAAACTTGATAAAAGATATAATGAAAATAACTATTGATACCAAAGCTTCAAAGATCTCTAGCTAAGAATGTTTTGCGTTAAATCGATTAGCTAAGTGAGATGCCAATATATCAAGATCGTACAATTGTGAAATGCATTTCTTAAAAGTGAAGTTGCACGTAAAGCACAAATTAAGAGCTTATGTTTGTTTAAGTTGATCTTGTTCAAGTTTAATTTATTATTATAAACACTATATCAATTGTTATACCATTTTTCTTTAAGGTTGCATACAATTGATTCTTGTCATATCCATATTAGTTTCAAAATGATTATTTGCAATGCGTTTTAATATACAAACAACTATATATTATGAGTGGTGACAAGTTCATCACAGCCCATCAATTTGCTTTACTTAATTGAAGGCCTAAAGTGATTGTTTTACACTCTTTTATTCTAAAGTTAAAAAATTTAATACGCTTATTCTCAGTACTTAAAATAATTTGGCATGGCTCCATATACCTGATACATGAATAAAAAATAAAAAAAAGCGTTTTATGAATTTCACTTCTATTTTAATAGATAGGGCAAATTGTTACATTTGTGTGAATCAGGGTGGTTCTTGATAACAGCTGAATGGAAACTACAACCCATCCTTTATTCTAATTCATATAGTAGAGACAAATAATGAGCATATAAGAGAAGTACATAATCAAAATTCATTAACAGTATTGGGGAATAGATGATCTACATGAAAGATGAAGTGAAAAAGATAGTGTATTTAAAAAGCTAATATAAATAAAAGATAAAGAGTATAACGAATATATTTTAATATACAAGACTTGTGTATTAAAATCGAATCCGAACCATAACAAAGGGTAGATATTCATCAACTTAGCAAATTAGGAAAATAGTAATAATCATACAGTTAAACATAAAACAGTAATCTATAAAGTAATCAAATTAAACTGCCAATTACTTTATGTCTAATATCAGATTTGATGTTGAGTATTTATTTCTCATACTTATAGCCCCTTTAATTTACTGCCCTCATAAATTCCAAGAGCAATATTTTACTTTAAAACACCCTTCTCGCTATACCTCTCAGTGTAAACAACGTAATTACAACAGCTTAGTGTCACGTGAAAACCTTTAATGCTATATTTTTTCTAAAGCATAAAACGATGCGATGAGATGAGATGATCAGACAGTTACTTGCAACCATTGAATATGTCGTTTGAAGACTTAGGAGTAGCTCGCTGGCTCAGCGAACTGCTTGCAGCCATGAAGATACACACACCCACGGATATTCAAGCAGCCTGTATTCCTAAAATCCTTGCTGGCCATGATTGTATTGGTGGAGCTAAAACTGGTAGTGGTAAAACCATTGCCTTTGCACTGCCCATGTTAACAAAATGGTCGGAGGATCCGTTTGGTATATATGGATTGGTTTTGACACCTACCAGAGAATTGGCGCTTCAAATCGCAGAGCAGTTTGCAGCATTGGGGGCACAAATGAACATCAAGGTGTGCGTAGTGGTGGGCGGCGAGGATATCGTCAAGCAGGCATTGGAGTTGCAGCGGCGCCCCCACGTCGTAATTGCCACACCTGGTCGGTTAGCAGACCATATTCTTCATTCAGGAGAAGAAACAATATGTGGTTTACGTCGTATTAAGTACTTGGTATTGGATGAGGCTGATCGTCTTTTGAGTAATAGTTTTGGGTCTGATTTGCAGCGCTGTTTCTCTGTTTTGCCGCCAGGAAGTGATCGCCAGACATGTTTGTTCACAGCTACAGTGACTGATGCTGTGCGTGCTTTGAAGGATAAACCAACTAGTCCAGGAAAGCCCTCTGTTTTCATTCACGAGGCTGATACAATAGATAAGGTGGCCATTCCTTCAACGTTACTGGTTCGCTACGTTTTTGTTCCTCTGCATGTTAAAGAGGCTTATTTGCATTGCATACTTACTTTGCCACAGTATGAGAAGGGCTTGGCAGTAATTTTCGTCAATCGTACCAGTACTGCCGAGCTATTACGCCGCATGCTACGCAAGTTAGAGGTAAGAGTAGCATCTTTACACTCCGAAATGCCCCAGGGAGAACGTACTAATTCATTGCATCGGTTTAAAGCTGGAGCTGCTCGTGTATTAATTGCTACAGATGTAGCTTCCAGAGGATTGGACATTCCCACAGTGGAATTGGTTATAAACTATGATATACCAGCAGATCCAGACGATTTTATTCACCGTGTCGGTAGAACAGCCAGAGCAGGCCGCAGCGGAGAAGCTGTGTCCATTGTAGCGGAAAAGGATATTGATCGGATCCATTCCATCGAAGAGCGCATCAACAAAAAGATGGACCTCTTGGATGACATAAACGACAACAAGGTAATTAAAAGCACATTAACCGCAACAAGCGTTGCTAAACGCGAAGCCTTAATGGAGATGGACAAGGAGCATTTTGGTGAAAAAAGAAAGATCAATCGGTCTAAGAAAGAGCTGAAGATTACCAAAGACAAGAAGACCGTTTCACGGAAGTCTAAAAAATCCAAATCTGTTTAAAAGAGCTCATATTTTTCGTATATAACCTTCTACAATTAAACTAATATTAACCCCCATAAGGATAAGCACCACGATCGTTATACATACTACGCTTGAAACGTTGGTAAAATTGTATGTTTGTATCTTGTGGTTCACATATCGCTCAGCTGTGATAGAATAATTAATTCCACTCACGATCAATGTAGCAATTGATATTATTATTAACAAATATGAAACTACCACTGAATAGGTATTTTTATCAAGCACTTGGTCTTGAGACCCACCAGAGGGAAGCTTAAAGTTAAGAATAATCCCTAAAGACGTAAAGAAAAGCGAAGTAGCAAACCGAACAAACGCTAAACATGTGCGTTCCAGCTGGAGGACATCTCGAGGTTCAGAGCTACTTATTTTTAGTACTAGGCTATACGGAAACAGCTCTAAAAGTTGCAGTTGTTCTGTGATTTCCACATAATTTACTGGGGAATTATCTATTAGCAATTGATTATTATGTGAAGCTCTGTCAATTAGATCAGTAGTATGTGAAGCACCCTCCAACAAGTCATTATTGGGTGGGAATTCCTCAAAAAAATTGCTACTATGTAAATATTCCACACTTCCAATACTATTAGACTTACTATTCTGCTCTTTAGTATCAGTAAAACCTCTCATATCATCTTATCTTTCGAAACAGCCCTTTCTGTCCATTTTTAAAGATGGTTTTTGGTATCTTCAAAAAATGGGTCGTGTAATACGGCAAAAAAATAAAGGGCTTTTTATACATAGAGATGATTTCAAGGGCCGTAAACAGTTACTAGTTGTTACTGTTGAAATACAAGTCGTTATTTGCTTTTTGAAACTAACATGAGCGTTAAACCAAACAAGGTTAGACCTTGTAAAAATTGTGGGTTTACTCATTTTACATTTGATAGACTTTCATCGGCAGGAGATATTTCATGTTCGCGATGCGGTACCGTTCAAGAGGAGAACCCTATTGTGAGCGAAGTACAGTTCGGAGAGTCGTCTTCAGGAGCTGCGATGGTACAAGGTGCAATGGTTGGAGCCGATCAAGCAAGAGCGGCTTTTGGAGGACGACAGAATGCGATGGAAAGTAGAGACCAGACACTAGCAAATGGGCGGCGTAAACTTAAAAGAATAGCCACAGCATTGCGTATTCCAGATTACATCGCCGATTCAGCAGGCGAATGGTTCAAATTAGCATTAACAAATAATTTTGTTCAAGGTAGACGGTCACAAAATGTTTTGGCGGCATGCTTGTATGTTGCATGCAGAAAGGAAAAGACACACCACATGTTGATTGATTTTAGTTCGCTTTTGCAAATCTCAGTGTACTCTTTAGGCGCAACTTTTCTCAAGATGGTTAAGGCGCTTTGTATTACAAGGCTTCCGTTGGCTGATCCCTCAATTTTTATCCAACACTTTGCAGAAAAGTTGGACTTTAAGGATCGGTGTACAAAAGTGGTGCGGGACGCCGTTAAGTTATCGCAACGAATGTCTAATGACTGGATTCACGAAGGAAGAAGGCCTGCGGGTATTGCAGGCGCTTGTGTATTGTTGGCTGCTCGTATGAACAACTTTAGACGTACGCACTCAGAGATTGTAGCAGTAGCTCATGTGGCAGAAGAGACATTACAGCGCCGTTTGAACGAGTTCAAAAAAACAAAATCGGGTGAGTTGTCTGTGCAAGAATTTAGGGTATCGGAGGGGACAGAGGAGTCAAATCCACCTTCATTCCAGAAGAATCGAGTATTAGAGAAAAAATTAGCACAGCAATTGATTGACAAACAGGAGAGATTAAAGGAGTATGTAGACTTTACAGAAAAGGAATCTGTTGCAGAAGAAACCAACAACCTTGAGCCTAATGAGCAAGAAACTACAAATTTGGCTAATGCTCCGTTGAGTAAAGTTAACTTGTTAAATTCAGCACAAAATTTAGACAAGAGTATAACACAAACATATAATAATGATAATGACGACGATGATGACGATGAAGAAGAAGAAGAAAGCCAGCACCATGCTCAGTTGAAGCGAGAAAAATTGTTACTTGACCGCCAAGGAGACAGCGAATGTGACAATCAAGAGCTTTCCGAAGAAGGAACTTCTGATCGGAAAACCAAGCACACCAGAGAAGATACAAAAAAGCAAAGAAAACTTCCGCGGTACAGCAGGGAAAGGGAAATGAAAGACAAGGAAATGCTTTTAAACAGAATTTTGGGAGATTGTCTGCTTTCAAAGGAAGAAATTTCGCAGGAAATGGCCAAGATCATGAGTCGTACTACCAAGAACTTAGAAAACGCAATGTATCTCAATCCAGCAGAAGACCAAGGAATTACCAGTACCAGGGAGCAGCTTGATCTAGACAAGCCTCGGAATTTGGTCAAATTACCCAACTCAGATTTCTATCTTTCCAAAGTCTCATCCAGTGTAGAGCTTAATGAGGATGATGACGACGATATAGTATTAGAAAGCAAACTAACAGAAGAAGAAAAGGCAATGAAGGAGCGGATCTGGACAGGATTGAACCACGACTTTATTGTGGCGCAAGAGAGAAAAAGGTTAAAACAAGAAGCGGATGAATTGACAGGCAATACTTCGGGCACTTCTCGCAAGAAACGTCAAAGGAAAAACCTACCAGCTGATATCAATAGCGCAGCTCTTGGAGACACGTTAGCCAAAATTGGCATTGACGAAATCACTGGTGAGCCATTAAGTGCAGCAGACAGTGCCAAACAATTTTTGTCGAGAAAGGCATTTTCCAAGAAGATTAACTATTCAACACTTGGTGACTTATTTGAGAATACCTCAAAGGCTGTACAATCAGGCATAGATCCAATATAATTATAAGATTTAACATTATCACTACCAATCGACAATAGAATATTCAATGCGAATGATTGAGAGCGAATATAAAGAACAAAATTAAGCATGAATGTCCAACTTTCACCACAAACGCCTACAAATCCATCACAACCATCTACAAAATCCAATATGACCATCTTTAACGTTTTTTTTACTTTTGTATAGATTTTGTATATTTCAGTCTTGAGGAACATCTGAAAAATGAGATGGCGATGAGGTTTGCAGATAAAAAAAAAAAACAGGTTAGACTCTTCTCTTCTCCAGACGAAACAGAGGTTTGCAAAAGGATCTAAAGATGGCTAAGAAGAGAAGATGTGCTGTGTTGCCAACAAATATTATATTATTACAGAATGTGGTTCGTCGTGACCCGGAATCTTACCATGAGGAGTTTTTACAACAATATTCACACTACGAGTCGTTGCGAGACATCTTTTTGATGAACCCAGCTGGAGCAGACAAGGGTACAGAGTTTGGTGAGTTGATTGGATTCGTTTCTGCAGTTTGCAGCTGCTATCCAAAGGAAACAGCATCGTTTCCTGGTGAATTGAGGAATATATTGAGCAGTAACCATCGTGACTTGTCGCCAGAATTGAGGGAGAAGATTATTCAGTGCTTGACTATGTTGAGAAATAAGGGGATTATTCCAGCAGAAGACTTGATTCAAACTATATTTCCATTGTTGACGGCTTATAGCAACGCTAACTCGTCAAGCGGACAGCATGCTAAGGCATTGAGACATCAGGTTTACAGTACATTGATTACTCTCTTGAAGGCATTGAACGCAGGAGCTAAAAACCAAAGGATAAACAGATCAACGCAGGCCTTGTTGTTCAACTTGTTGGAACAAAGAGATGCACAAGGATTGTGGGCGACCAAGCTTACTAGAGAGTTGTGGAGAAGAGGTATTTGGGATGACTCAAGAACGGTGGAGATTATGACACAGGCAGCTTTGCACCCGGACATCAAGGTGGCGGTGGCAGGCTCCAAGTTCTTTTTGGGTGCTGATAAGGAGAGAAAGGACAACTTTGAGGAATCCTCGGATGAAGAGGGCTTTGATATGTCGGCGTTGAAGCACAAGATGCTGATTAACAAAAAGTCATCAAAGAGAGGAAAGAGGTTGGAGCAGGCTGTGAAGCTTATGAAGAAAAAGAACAGTGCAAAGCACTCTGCCACCTACTTGAACTTTTCCGCTATTCACTTGTTGAGAGACCCCCAGGGGTTTGCAGAGGAGCTCTTTTCCAGACATCTCAGTGGTAAGTCATCCAACAAGTTTGACTTGGACCAAAAGATTATGTTTATGAATCTTATTTCACGTTTAATTGGTACACACAAGTTGACAGTTTTGGGAATCTACTCATTCTTTTTGAAATATTTGACCCCCAAGCAGCGCAATGTCACCCAAATCATGGCTGCTGCTGCTCAAGCATCTCATGACTTGGTTCCACCCGAATCTATTATGATTATTGTACGCAAGATTGCAGATGAGTTTGTTAGTGATGGTGTAGCGGCCGAAGTAGCATCTGCGGGTATTAACACTATTAGAGAGATTTGTGCCCGTGCACCTTTGGCAATTGAGGCACCATTATTACAGGATTTAACTGAGTATAAGGGATCCAAGTCCAAGGCAGTTATGATGGCAGCACGCTCTTTGATTTCGTTATATCGTGAGGTTGCGCCTGATATGTTGCTAAGAAAGGATAGAGGAAAGACAGCTAGTATGGAGATGCAACGTGGTGGACGTGCAGCAAATGCTCCCCAATTTGGTGTGGAAGGTGCTACTGTTACTTCAATTCCAGGTATTGAATTGTTGGCACAGTGGAGAAAGGATCAAGGTTTGGCTGATAATGCAGGTGAATCTGATGTTGCCGATTGGGAAGTTGATGAAGAGGGAGATGACAGTGACATTGAAGGCGAATGGGTAACCGTTGAATCTGACAAGGAGTATAACGTTAGTGACTCTGAAGAAGAAGAAGAAGCCGAGCAAATCCAGGAAGAAAGAAACGAGGCAGATGAAGTGTCTGATTTGGATTTGTCTTCTGACGACGACGAAGAAAATGGAGACGAAGAGAACGATGACGAAGACTCTAGACCTCTCAAGAAGGCTAAATTGGAGCAATCCTCAGCAGAGGTGGCTCCCGTAACGGCTGAGCAGGCTATGTCAGAATTACTTTCGAGTCGTATATTAACCCCTGCAGACTTTGCCAAGTTGGAGGAATTGCGGGTTCAAGCTGGTGTGGATAAGATGCTTGGTGGCAAGCAAACCAACGAAGATGAGGTTGATTCCACGCTGTTGGTGGGCAAGGTGAAATACAAACAATTAAGAGAAGAGAGAATTGCAGCTGCGAAGGAGGGTAAGGAAGACCGTGAGAAGTTTGGATCGCGCAGAGGTAAGAGAGACAATAACCATTCTACAACAAACAGAGAAAAGGCACGCAAAAAGAACTTTGTTATGATGATTCACAAAAAGTCAGTCCAAGGCAAGCAAAAGCTTTCGTTAAGGGATCGTCAAAAGGTGTTGCGCGCACACATCACTAAGCAAAAGAAGAAGGGTCATTGATCAAAAGGTCCTGATAGCGCGTGGGCAGATGGGTTATTCAGTTTTGGCAGTATAGTTGTACAGTTTGGGATAGAAATAAAGTGCCACCAACATGTGGAATATAGTAGAACACTTACAAGCATATTGATAATTATCGATTATGAAATGTACAATAAAGATCTACAACTAAGAATGCTTTGCAGTTAACGATGGATGAAGGAGATGGTTTTCAAAGCATACTTGATGGTTTAAAAGAAGGAAATGGCTATAAATAGATATTTCAGTATTGAGAGATGACGATCAGTGTTTTGGTGAAAAACATATGGTGAATAAGGTTTTATATATTATGGAAGTAAATGAAACCAAGACCAACTCGTGCTTGTACCAAAAAGAATTGTGCTCACATATAAATAGGTAGTAGTACTATGAAAGTAAGAAACCTTGTAGTCTCTACGGTTTTGGTTAACATATTTCTACTTATATTCAACATTACAGTTAGCCCCAAAACAGTTATCAAAAGCATCAGTCTTCTGATGATAATAATTGCAGTAGAGAGGGTGTTTGTCCAATTTTACCAAAGCAACTTCTGATGTATATATAGTATTATTTATACCTTGGTATAACATTAGTTGGGTGTTTTGGTTACGGCCATATACTATTTTCCATTTAATGTTCAATATGGCTCGTAGACAATATTCAAGCGATTTATAGTACTCTTGGTAATGGACAAGTAGGGATTAAAATCAAGCATAGTAGAGAGGGGAATATAAAGTTTATTGGGTGTTGGTGTTATAATGAGTACTATTATAAAGATCATTATACATAATAAAGTTATCATGATAATTGAACATATTGTCTTACTATCCACTACAGATGGCAAAACAAAAATGCAGATACAGACCTTGTGCTATATCATATACAGCTCAAAGTTGGTATACAAAAGGTCCAGATATAGCACAGCTTCGGTAAACGGTATATAGTAATACAAAAGATACAAAGGGTGGAATATTAAGTCAAACACTAAATTTTATCCACAAAAGCCCGATAATTGTGTGAGAACAGTTCTAAAATTTTGGTCAGTCAAGGTAAAGGTGTAAGCCAAGAATAAGATGTATGTTGAGAATAAGATGTGAGCCAACAAATCGCATGTCAAGGATAAAGCATGAGTCAAGAATAAAGCATGAGTCAAGAATAAAGCGTAAGCCAAAACAGTAAGGCAATTTTTGATGATGGGCAATCACATAATGAAGAAAGCATCCAGATATTAAAACCGATGCAAGAATTGAAAATGAAAGCAGTTGAACATCAATAACCTTTAATCAGCCGATTTACATAATAAAACATATGAATATTCGGATAGATTAATGGGTCATCGAAGTTAACAAAACTAATAATTCATACAAGTTAATAAGATCAAATATTCAAAACTCAATCAGTCAACTTTGTTATTTAAGAAAACTCCACCTTCTTCAACGTAACCACCCATAAAACTTCACTTCCACTATATTTTCTTACTTTCTCTTCTTCTCAACCTTTTCCTTCTTCTCACCTCTGCGCTTCTTCTCCTTCTTCTTCTCCTTATGAGGCTGCTCTTTAGTCTCAACACTGGCTTCGTGTACGGGACTCAGAGGCTCCTCTTGGTGCAAGAGCTGAGGATCAGTGACCTCATCGCGGTGTTGCAGAGGCTCGGCAGCGGCCTTGGGGTCAGAATCGGTTTTTGCTGGCTCAGCAGCGTGATCAGCGGATTCTTGACTGTCGTGCAAGGACTGCTTGTAGAGCTCCTTTTCGTGCTGATAGTCCTTCAACTGGGAGGCGTACTTGGTCTGCCACTTGGCCTTCTCCTCAGGGGAGATCAGGAGCCAGCGCTGCTTAACAATGTCATTCATTTCATGAGCAGGAAGAGGGTCCAAGCCGCGAAGCTTGCGATCACGCCTGATTTCCTCACGGGTATGGAACAGAAACGCAAAATAGATTGTCAAAGGCTTTTTAGGTGCGTTGGGATCACGCTCGGCACGCTTCTTCTTCTGCTTAGGCGCTGGGGAAGCAATTGGTGCACCAGCATCGTTAGCAGCCGAAGCGGAATTGGCAGCAGTGCTAGAATTGGCAGCAGAATTGTCGGCTGCCGAAGAGGAGCCGCCGTTGTTCTCTGCTGACGACTTCTCAGCTGCTGGTGCTCCAGCAGACGAGGGAAGTGTTGACGAAGGGATGCCAGCAGCAAGAGCAGACGAAAGCACTGCCAAGCCGTCATCACTGGCTCTGTCTGACCCAGCATGGTCTGCCTCGCCACCAAAAGCCGACGAGAATGCGCTGGCTAAGGCTGCCGACGCTGAAGGATGCGACAAGGCTGCTGCGTCGGCAGCCTTGTAGAAGGTAACAGTGGCGCTAGCAGCGTCCTGAGCAGCTTTGCTCAATTCAAAAAGGGACGCGACGAGAGAGTCCTTTGCGGATTTAAAGTCTGCCATGAAGTAAGGGTGTATAAGGGTGCTTATATATGGGATACTGTGTCGAGTTGTGACGTTAAAGACACTGAAGGGGTCTCCCAGGGGTCACTGGGAAAACAATTTTAGCGAAGGACCAGCACGCGGCATGGAGTCGTTGTCGGTGGAAAAAAAAATGGCGTGGCGAGCGCCCAGTGAGCGTCCAGCGAGCGTAGGGAGAATAAAGAATAGGGAGAATGAATAGGGAGGACGATAGGGAAGAATAGTGAATGCTAGCGATAGCGAATAGCAATAAATAGCAGTAAGCAGTAGTGAGCAACGGATTGTGATGGCGATAGTAGGTGTTTCAAAGGGAATAAATCACTAATGGTGTAGATGTATAAGTAGAACGATGAAAATGGGTCGTGGAAGCTGGTGTTAAGAAGAAAGCTTAAATAAGAGGGAAAACTAGCAAGCATCGAGTAGTCGTCGAGAAGCCATTGGATGTGATTTTTGTAGAGACGAGGACATAGATGTATATAGGCTGGGAGAGTTAGTGAGAATGGCTTGTAGAAGTGAGAAGCTTTGGCTAAGAGTAGTGATAGGTGGGTGGGCTGAGATTGTTGATTATTGAGCTGAGATTGTTGATTATTGAGCTGAGATTGTTGATTATTGAACTTAGTATATTGATTATTGAACTTAGTATATTGATTATTGAACTTAGTTTAACCAGTACCAATTGTGAAAAGAATTATAAATAACAAGAGTTTCGATAGTTCGATAGTTCGATAGTTCGATAGTTATATTGATATAGACAATAATGGAAAGAAGAAATGAACTGGAAGAGAAAAGTTAATAAATGAGTGATATGCCAGTATTTATGCTGGTGAATAACAGTATTTTCAAGTAGTAATCGATGAAAGAAACACCGATTAACACTATTAAACCTTAATAGCATATTTAATACGATTAAGGTATTATTTATATAATTTTATTGAAAGCAAATATCAGGAAGTTAAACCGAGAGACGACCATTGATTATGATTTTTAATAGCCATGACCTATTCATGGTAAACATGAATTGTCAACTAATTGCTGTTTATGATTTCTGATATGATTTCTGATATGATTTCTGATATGATTTCTGATATGATTTCTTTTGTATATAATATGTAGCTGTATAATTTGTAGTTGTATAATTTGTAGTTATATAATCTGTAGTTGTATATTCTCTAATTACATACTCGCTAATTATATACTCTCTTAGACCAATCAATTGACTGGTTCGATGTCAATTCATTCAACACTTTAAATCTTTAGTGACGACCTTTGTGGTTGAATAAATATCTTCCCTCCATAATATAATACTATTATTGAATCACCAATAGAGTTGTCTCGCTCATTAAATCAGTGCCTAGGATTAGTTCTCCATAGTAATGTATCTGCTTGACTCATTATCTAAATTTCCTTCTTCAATTGAATATATGTCTAGCTGGAGCCACCAGTACCATCTTTTGAATATAGGTCATCCTCTCCTTTTATGTCTTCTCCTTTTATGTCTTCTTTGATATGTATCACTCTTATATATGCTACATATAAATAGTATTTACATACTATTTATATTGGTATTTACATACCAATAATACTGATATTAATACTACTTGTACTGATACTAATGCTATTTATACTGTAATTGTTCACTTTATTACCTTATATCATCCACTTCGTCTCATCAAATCAGAAAAATCTTATCCTTCAATGTTCAAATTAGCACCTCGCTATGCTATTGTATGCCCAGGTCAAGGATCTGTTCCATTGACTGGATACCTCAATTCCTTCAAGCATCACCTCCCGCTTTTCCAACATCATTTGGATACTATCGATTCGGCATTAGCCAAAGACTACCCTGAAGGCTTCAGCCGAAACCTTTTTGAGAAAGACCCCAAAACCATCCAGAGCTGGGCTACTGATACCGCCAATGTGCAGCCAGCTATCCTCGCTACCACCGCTATATATGCAAACTTGCTTGCTCGGCGCCTAGACACCAAGAACTTAATTACAGGCTCCGCAGCCATAATCGGCCATTCTTTGGGCGAGTATTCTGCTCTCCATCTCCTGGGGGTATGGGATTTGGCCTCTGCCGTCAAGATTGTTCACCATCGAGGTAAGTTGATGCTTCTGCATGATGGCAGCATGCTCGCGCTTATTGTGCGCCCACAGAACCTGTCTCGCGTCCGCCAAGCTGCTATGGACGCAGGCTTGTTGGCAAACGCCAACCTGGCTCAGCAAATAGTGGTTTCTGGGCCTCCAGACGAGCTTCAATTCTTTGCTAGCTCCCAGCCGGTGGTAAAAGCTGTTCCCTTAGCGGTGAAGGTTCCATTCCACCACAAATCGCTAGGGGAGATCGAAAAGCCCTTGCTTCGTTATATAAATCAGTTTCCTTCTGGCGTCGTCAAGTCGCAAATCGTGTCCAACGTGTCTGCTGCTCCCACAACCAAGAGTGAGGAAGCAATTAATAATGCGGTTCTCGCTACATCGAAGCCGGTATTGTGGGATCATACTATGGATTACTTGCACCTGCAAAATATTACGCAACTCATCTACATTGGGCCTGCTGAGGCTGTCTCTAAACTATATCGCAGGGACCAAAGGTTTGAAACTGTGTTTGTATCTGACCTTTGATATAATCGGGTGAAAAGGAATGTCATTTTGTGAATAATGGCGGCGTAAAGTTAACTGAAAGGAGTGTTGATCATAATTGTTAAAGAGGAAAGAGTTGCTGAGATTTTCATATGCTCAAAGGCATATATTTATATGTATTGAACATCAAGATATGGATTTTGAGCCAATGATGCTACAGCTTTTACATATATTAGTAGATTGGCAAAAAAGAGGAATTAATCAAAGGATGCGAAGCATCTATTGAAGGTGAGTTTGTGTTTTATTGAATGATATTAATTTTGAAGCATGATGTTATTGAGATATACAAAATATCATTATATTGAAGGATATTAATACTTTGATTTGTACGTATAATATCAAGTACAAATAAGTTAATAAATATATGAAGTTTCATTTACTTTTGATATTTACTTTTGAGTTTCATCAATTTTTAATGCTATTGATTTTGCTTCATTTACTTATGATGTTACTCATTCTCAAGTTCCATTTATTTTAATGTTATTCACTTTCAATGTTATTCACTTTCAATGTTATTCACTTTCAATGCCATTTACTTTCACCTCGAAAACAATACCAATAAGCAGAGTATATCTTAAAAACAATCTTCAAATGCAGATATTTTACAAATGAATGTTGATGCCAAAGGTTGCAAATAATCATTAACATTGTTGTACGTTATGAATTATTTAAAAGTCTAACAAGTTAGGATCGAGACATAAACGGTTTAGTGGTTTAATGATTCAAATATTACCAATTCAAACATTTCCAATTCAAATATTACCAGGTTAAAAATAAAGCTACAAGAGCTAAAATTTGAACTTGAAAAGCCAGCTGTTTGAATATAAATTAAATGGATAATAAAGTATCAAATGACAAAGAAGACAAATGAAAGTGGAGAAGGTTAAAGCTAAATACGAAGATAGATGAAAATAAATAAAGACCAGCTTTTGTATAATTTAACAAAAGCTATACGAAATTGCATAAATGCTCTTTTCCATCTTTATTTCATCATTTATTGATTGCCACTAATTGAAACTAATTAAAAAGGACAAGCTATTTCAATAACTATTCACAATTCCTTTACAATTCCTTTACAAGCCTTTCGCCAACTACTCACTAACCATCCCATTTTTCTCTACAAAGTAATTCCAGCATCCCACCACCAGAATTGGCCTTGTGTCCCCAATAATCAACCTCTTCTTGCCTAATTTACAATTACTCATTAATTATCCTTACAATTAAATACTACTCTACCAATACCTATCCAAATTTTACCCAAATTGCACCTCATTAGTCACAATCCACCCTCAAATCATAATAAATTACCAATCCCAACTTTTTTGAACCTACAAAGCATTATCTCGTGCTATCGTGCCATTCTTTATTATTGGCTCCGAGTCATTATACGACCTGGACCCAAATGTTTTTTTTGTCGGTGTTTGCAATTTGGCGTGATTTTTAACTCGGGCCAAAACCCATATAAAAACCAGGGGGTATTACTCATATCCATCATTCATCAACGCCAAAAAGATGGTTGCACAGCTCATTGATGGCAAGAAGATTGCCTCAAACCTCCGCGAAGCGGTCCATAGTGAAATCAGGCAAATCCAGAGCAAACACAGCGATTTTAAGCCAAAATTGAGCATTATCCAGGTTGGGGAAAGACCCGACTCGTCTACCTATGTTCGTATGAAGTTGAAGGCAGCGGAGGAAGCAGGAATTGAGTGCGAGGTTATTCAGTTGAGCCAGGATTGCAGCGAATTTGAGTTGTTGAACCACGTTCAGCGGTTGAATGACGCGCAAGAAGTTGACGGTATCTTGGTGCAATTGCCATTGCCCAAACACATTGATGAGGCCAAGGTCACCTCTGCAGTGTTGGCCAGCAAGGATGTTGACGGGTTCGGTCCATTCAACGTTGGCGAATTGAGCAAAAAAGGCGGATCTCCTACGTTTTTGCCATGTACCCCCAAGGGTATCATGGAGTTGTTGAGACAGTCCAATGTAGCGGTGGAAGGCTCCAGCGCAGTGGTTTTGGGCCGCTCGGACATTGTGGGCAAGCCAGTGGCCAACTTGTTGACTCAGGCCAACGCAACAGTCACTGTTTTGCACTCTAGAACCCCACAAGCCCAGTTGGAGGCGTTTTTGGGCAATGCCGATATTGTAGTGGCGGCTATTGGCCAACCTGGCTTTATCAAGGGTGAGTGGCTCAAGGAGGGTGCTGTGGTGATCGATGTGGGCACCAATTACATTCCTGATAGCACCAAAAAGTCTGGATCACGCTTGGTCGGAGACGTCGAGTTTGAGTCAGCCAAAGCCAGGGCGTCGTTGTTGACCCCTGTCCCCGGTGGAGTGGGTCCCATGACCGTGGCTTGCCTTTTGGAAAATGTTATCATTGCGGCCAAGAGACAATATGCTCAAAACAACGAGACTCCAAAATTCACAAACCCGTTGAAGTTGGACTTGCAGTCGCCCGTTCCCTCCGACTTTGAGATCTCTCGCGCTCAAGAGCCCAAGAAAATAAACGAAGTCGCCTCCGAAGCAGGAATCTTGGATAGTGAATTGGAGCCCTTTGGGTCCTACAAAGCCAAGGTTTCGCTTGGTCTCTTAAACCGTTTGCAAAACAAGGTTGACGGTAAGTACGTCTTAGTAACCGGTATTACTCCAACCCCCTTAGGAGAGGGTAAATCTACCACCACCGTGGGATTGGCCCAGGCTTTGGGTGCGCACTTACAAAAGAACGTCTTTGCCAACGTGAGACAGCCCTCGATGGGCCCCACTTTTGGCATTAAGGGTGGAGCCGCTGGCGGTGGTTACTCCCAGGTTATTCCCATGGACGAATTCAACATGCACGTTACTGGTGATATCCATGCCATCACCATGGCTAACAACTTGTTGGCTGCGGCAATTGACACCCGTATGTTCCACGAGAACACTCAAAAGGATGGTCCATTGTACAAAAGATTGGTCCCCGCCAAGAAGGGTACTAGAACCTTTACTTCCTCGATGTTGAGAAGATTGAACAAGTTGGGTATCAACAAGACAAACCCAGACGATTTGACCCCAGAGGAAATAACCAGTTTCGCGAGATTGGATATTGATCCAGACACCATTACCTGGAGAAGAGTTGTAGACTGCAACGATCGGTTCTTGAGAGGAATCACTGTTGGTCAGGCTCCCACCGAGAAGGGGTTCACTCGTGAAACTGGATTTGACATTACAGTTGCGTCTGAATGTATGGCTATCTTGGCTCTTTCAAACTCGTTGGAGGACATGCGTGAGCGTTTAGGTAAGATGGTAGTTGCCTCTTCAAAGGCTGGCGAACCCGTTACTGCCGAGGATATTGGCTGTGCTGGCGCCTTGACTGCGTTATTGAAGGATGCAATCAAACCCAACATCATGCAAACGTTGGAGGGAACCCCCGTGTTCGTACACGCAGGTCCCTTTGCCAATATCTCTATTGGCGCATCGTCCATTTTGGCCGACAAGATGGCCTTGAAGTTGGCAGGAACGTCACCAGACCTTTCTGCGCAAGAAAGACAGGAGCAGGAGGGTTACGTTGTGACGGAGGCTGGTTTCGATTTCACAATGGGTGGTGAGCGCTTCATCAACATCAAGTGTCGTTCTTCCGGCTTGGTTCCAGATGTGATTGTGATTGTAGCCACTGTGCGTGCGCTCAAGGTTCACGGTGGAGGCCCAGAGGTCAAGGCCGGTGCACCATTGGCTGCGGAGTACACTCAGGAAAACACTGAACTCTTGCGTGCTGGCTGTGCCAACTTGGCAAAGCACATTTCCAATGCCAAAGCCTATGGCTTACCAGTTGTGGTAGCCATTAACAAGATGTCCAGTGATACCGATCGCGAACACGACATTATTCGCCAGGAGGCACTTCAGGCGGGTGCTGCTGACGCAATTGTGTCGAACCACTGGGAAGAAGGTGGTCGTGGTGCTGTAGACTTGGCTCAGGGTGTCATTACTGCTTGCAACTCTACCGAACGCGACTTCAAATTTCTCTACGAGACACTGCCACTGGTGGAAGACAAGATTGCAACCATCGCCAAAGAAATGTACGGCGCCGGTGCAGTTGAGTTCTCCCCAGAGGCTCAAAAGAAAATTGACACCTATACCAAGCAAGGCTTTGGCGACTTGCCAGTATGTATTGCCAAAACCCAATATTCGTTATCCCATGATGCTGCGCTCAAGGGTGTACCCACCGGCTTCCTGTTCCCAATTAGAGATGTCCGTGCATCGATTGGTGCTGGCTACTTATACGCCTTGGCAGCCGAGATCCAAACCATTCCCGGTTTACCCACTCACTGTGGCTTTATGAATGTTGAGGTGAATAAAGATGGTGAAATTGACGGTTTATTCTAATTAAAAGCACCATTAGAACCCCGTTTTACACCATTCTTTTGGCCAGCACAGTACAGACGTATCTCTCTATAGCGCTATATACACCAGCTCGTTATTATGATTGTATTCTAATATATATGTATATAATACTTAATTTCTGCCCGGTAGTGTCATCAGTCATCAAAACCGTTTGGTGAAAAAAAAAAATCCCAATGGCGTAGATAGAGTGTATCACAATCACATCTTGTCGTATTCATTTGATTAGTGTTCACATCGAGTCTATACCGTAAGTCATAATAGAGTACTATTTAAGTATGATGCATGCACTTAAGAACGTTGGAAGGAGGTCCGTGCCTACGGTGAGAAATGCCTTAGTGAGAAACACCTTAGCGAGAGGATCTTTGGTGAGAGGAGCCGGAGCGATAAGAGGTATTAGCATGAGAAGCGCTGACGTGAGGAGTGCTCTTCCATTGTGCTTGAAGAGCGCCAACTACTCCGGCGTTCGCCACTACAGTGTTTTGTCGTCAGTGGCGGAAGCCAAGCCATACACTTATGAGGATGTTAAGCTGCTTGTGACTTCGCCTGAGAGCCATCCAGATGTCATATTAGTGGATACCCGCGAGCCAGTTGAGTTCCAGGAGGGACACATCCCTGGTGCCGTGAACATTCCATTTAAATCTTCCCCGGGAGCGTTGGCTTTGTCTCCGGAGGAGTTTTCGGACCAGTTTGGCTTTGATAAGCCATCAACCGACAAGGAGCTTGTTTTCTACTGCCTTGCCGGTGTCCGCTCTACTGCTCTGGAAGATTTGGCTCGTACTTTTGGGTACGAAAAGCGTGGAAACTACCTTGGTTCGTACGAGGACTGGGTGACCCACGAGAATGCCAATAACAATTGAGTTTATTTATAAAGGTCTTTACGAAACCAAGTATTGATCAAGGCGCACATTTATACAAGGCCAAAAAATCAGTGGTTTAGTTTGAATTGCTTAGGGTTCGAGAAATGATAGGGTGCTAACCAAGTTGATAATAATTAAATTTGCGATTGGACTGAAGATCTCTAGGTTTGTGATTATTAGTTTGTGGCTACGAAACTTATAGTTGCCAGCTCATGGTTGTCAGTTTAGTATTTATCAAACTTATTTGTTGGACAATTTCATCTTTTGGTCGACTTGCCCTTTGATCAACTTGATTCTTTGGATAATCTCGCATTTGATTTCAATTAAGCGACTTCATCCCCAACCAAGACCATGTATTAAACGAAGCTGAATATCAAACAATAGAGCAGTCTTTTTTCATCCCCTTTTAAGCCTTTTGTTTCCTTTTTTATCTTTTTCTGTGTATATATATATACAACTATACATTACCGCGGCTGGTTGAATTCCAACTGCTTAAACTCTTTGCCTAAACGCTTTTTGCGCTTGCGTTCCATTACCTTTTCGCGCTGCGAAGCCTTCATTGTATCAAACTTAGCCTTTTGAACCAACCGACGCTGATCGCTCCGTTTGAGATAGTATGGATTGGCTTGACGTCCCAGTTGGACATTTGAGGTCTGCTCACGCTTATGCGACGCCAAGATGTTAGCTTCCAAATCACGAGTCTTCATGGTATCAAGACGTGACTGAAGCGACTGAAGGCGAAGCTCTAAGTCCTGTCTTTCGCGCTCCAGGAGCAAATGGGCAGACTTTTTGTCCTTAAGCACTGCACGCATCGAATTGGCTTCGTCCTGACGATACTTATCCAAAAACGCATAATCACGACGAGTCTGCTGGATATCAGCTCTTCCATACGCGGGGTCAAAACGGATATCAGTATGTAACGTGGTTTGGCGTGGGTCTCCCAAGCCCTCAATGGTTCGTACTCGCGATACAGGCCGTTTAGACAGAGCTTCTGCTGGAGCATGCTTGTTACGACGAGCACCTATAGGCTTCTTCCCTTTGGAAGGCTTCTTGGAATCGCGAGATGCGCTTCCTGTTTCCGAATCGTTTTCGTGGTTCTGCTGTTGCTGCTGCTCTTTCCTAAGCTTATTCTGCGCTGCACTCAAAGCCCCAAACGATATACTGGCAAACTCGTCGTCGGACTCCTCCTCCGATTCTTCCTCTCCTTCGCTATTTCTAGCCAATGCTGTACCCAAGTCATCCTCGGAATCTGATTCTGGCTGGTACTGTGGCCTCAGGACATGTTTGCGAGCCATAGTGAACCTGTTACTCCTACTACTCTATATAAGCTCATCGCGATGAGCTTGGCTTTAGGGTATAGCTATCACGTGATTGTATTAAGACCTCGACAGCAGCCATACCAAAGGATTATAAAGAGATAAAGAGAGAGCAATCATTTCAAGGTCACAGTACTGGTATACAGGGGCCTACTGCCTTTCTCTTTGAAACCGCACTCTTGTTGGATTTCTGCGGCAATTTTCCTGGGGATTGGGGGATTTTTATAAGTACAGTATTGATGCGAACATAACCTTTAGGTACTCTAAAACCAGAGACAAGCACCAAGCGCTTAATACAATCAGTGGCGCCATGTCGAATGGCTCCAGATCTCTGAAGACTTTCATCTTCCCAATAAGACTCGGTGTAGACAGTGAGGCTTGTGTAAGCTTCAACAAAGTATTTATGCCATACAAAATCCAATTCAAGAACCTGTTGCAAGAGTGTCTCAGTGTAGCGCAAGACTTTTGAAAGCAGTGTTGGATGTGTCAATTGCAGTAGTGAAGCTAATAGCAGCATATATCGCCTTAAGATCCAAATAAAGTCCATATGTATCAAAACGCATACTAATAGTTTGATGCTTTTGGAACCGCATGTCCTGCAAACTTCAAATCAGCTTAGTTCAAATAAACTGAATGTCGGCACACGCGTAGACTTTGGGTGGCGAGGAAACTTAGCCAGTCATGTTCAAATATCAATATCAATCCATATAGCTAGGGATGGATGTTTAACATAATGGTGTATGTGCAGAGGTTGTGTATTAGACTTGGTACAAACGCTAGTGCAGAAAATTGGGTGCAAAAAAGAATGCTAGTTATAAAGTATCAGAGATGGTGATTGATAAGAGGTGAAATGAATGTATAATGATAAGATAATGAGAAACGACTTGTGATTTTAGAAGACTATAAGAGAAAATAAGGGATGGTGGAGGAAGAATACAATTGAAAGGATCATATTTATACAATTGGGTATTATATATTGCAAAGCAATCTTAGTCAGTAAATTAAGTGATATAGGCATTTTTAGAAGAGTATGGACGTTATTAAAGATGTTTATTGTAAATGAAAAGGAATTTTACGCTCAACAACCAAATGATACTTTAGTTAAAATGATTAGTATAGAATGGCAGTTGTGTGTTTGGCACATGGTGCATTGATATACAATATGTACTTTCTAATGAGATACTGGATGCAATGAAATTGATATATATATATATATATATATATATATGTTTACGAGCAGAGAGTGATTCTGTTTAGCGGTAGCTAATATCCGCTAAAAATGGTCTTCTTTTCTTTCCTTTTATAGTACAGTATTGTCATTTCACTTTCTTTAAGCACTTAATTAATGTAGCACTCTTTTAATACATCCCTTAATTAATAACCCACTCTCTTAACAACCCCCTCTTTTGATAAACTACTTACGTAATAAGCTACTCTACTAATTATTATCTCTTGATTACCACCTCTGTACCCAATTCTACCTCTTCACAATAGTCTGAGTATAAAAATTTCATTTGAAGATAACCGCTACTAGTCTGCGGAAAACAACGAATCAGGCTTTGCCAAATGTCAGGATGTGGCATGCCTCACAGTAGCCTCATCAATCTCGTTTTGAGCTTTGGTGGTATGGCGTGGCATGACGACTCATGTCAAGATACAAGTGGCGCAACGTATGCATACACCAGAGCCTCACATGAGGACATCGTATTTATCATATATCAGCAGTTGAGTCCTCGTCCAGTAGAATTCAGTGCGTTGCGCTGTTGGTGGCTGCGATAGACAATCTCTTTAATGCGGATGCTATGAACTACAAATGTCTTCAACGACAATAAGGTGTATGGAAAACGAAACTTAATAGGCTTACATTAATGATTTATTGATATATAGAGTAGAAGAGACTACCTAGAAGTTCTGCTACATCAAAGGATTCTTCCTTTTGAGAGAAAATAGTAGCAATGACTAATAATAAAGAGATGGTGAGGCTAAAGCCAGTTGATATGCCATTTAATGGTTTGGGTCAATTTCGATGATAATGTCAGCTAATGGTAATTCGAACTAGTGGAATAAGAACCAATGATAAGGACAACTAAGGAAATTAACTAGAACTAATTTGTTGTTTGTCATTTGGTAAAATTTGCTAATTAATAACACGCTCTTATCCACGGAATGAGTTCAATTTAAGGCATAGTATGATATTTGTCATGAAATGGTCGCATCCCATCAAAAAGCGGTCTTTTTGCATCAACTAATGAGAATTTAAGATAGATACATGGTTTTGGTGTATTGAAAACTATTCAATAGTCAATGGCGATAATTGTTCATTTTGGGGTTGAGCACATAAGCCATTCTTTCGACTACAAATAAGATAGTTTAGTTGAACTGATTTCGCCGAGGCTCTTCTGTCTCCTTTTGTATGAAATTATACAAAGCAACTTCATGGTATTGCTTTGGCTATAATGTAATTAAAACCCGGAGATGGCCTTGTGTGCCCTCCAGAAACTATTCCAAGCCTATGATGCTTAAAATTCAACACTCCAAAAACAACATCTACATTGTGTTGGGGTGTCCCATTCACCATCTTATGATAAGAAGAAGGGTTGTTATCAAAAACAAGCTATGAAAATGTTTATGGAGTGGTTTCTTAGAGAGCAGCTCTCCATTTCAACCCGTTGAAATTATCTATTGGTATAAGTTTAAGTATCAGAATAATTATAAATATTGATAGTACCATCAAGGTTGAAAGCTGATGTCTATACAATGGTTGAACTCTACTATTTGGTATTTGTGCTGAACTGAAATATTTGCTACAAGTGAAATTTAAGTATGTTTAATGAGTTCTGGTATATGGCTATTATGTGGATAATGCTACATGAGTATCATTATATGGCTCTAATATGATAAAAGTCATATAAATGTGATAATGCAGGGCAATTGGGAAATACTAATTTTGAGATAGTTCAACATCCCGAAACCAGTTTATTTTATGCTCCAATAGACTATTTACCGTTTGAAGAGTTCATATTTTGTCAATTAAAATTGTCCGATTTGAATACCAGTTCTATACATAACTAACGATGCCAAAGTGGGTAAAGTATCACAACATGGTAATGAATAGTATTTTGAGACAACGATATGCTCTAGAGCATAATAATCACACCCAATAAAATATCAAAGCACTGATAATTGCAGCAATATGATACTAATAATATTCACTATGTTCCTAAATGTTACAGCATGGTGTTGGAATGACAGGAAAATAATGAGAAAGCGTGTTAATGGTTCCAATATAAGAGATGATGTTAATTATAAAACACATCGACAATTATCTCAACAATACTACTAATTATAAAAAAACATGAATAACATAAGCAACTATCACAATAAAATTAACGGCTTAAACCAATTTATTATGACTTCACAATACTACCCTCCTATACTAACCATTGAAACATCAATAATATTGGTTCTCCATCCACTACTCTGGTGATGCAATTACAATTTTATCTGATTCCCAAATACGCTCAAATTCAGTTGGAGCAAATTTCATTACCCCTTTTGCATCTATTCCATTCATTATAAACTAGCACTCACTTCCATTCAATCATTAATCACCACCATTAATACCCGTTCTGTGCAAAACCATCAAAAACTACTCAAAAACTACTCAAAAACTACTCAAAAACTACTCAAAAACTACTCAAAAACTACTCAAAAAACTCACCAGGAACCCTCTAGCTGTCCAAAAAAATTCCTGCTACTCCCAGTTAAACCAGCTTCATTCTACTACCCATTTTATCTCATTCTCGCCATTTATACCCCATCTTCATCACTCTGGGACCATTCACCATACTAAAACCATGGTCGTGTTTTTGATCAAAAAATCTTCTGGCGGATGAAAAATCTCAAAATTCCAAGTGTTGTTGAGCCAACAGCTTCAACACTTTTCATCCTTCAAAACCATGTTGTCTAGATCTATTGTTCGTTCGTCGAGAGTATGTATAAGATCAGAAAAGCAGTATCAGCATTGTACTAACGCGTTGTTCAGTCCGTAAGCCAAAAGAGATTCTTGTCTCTCCACGAGTTCCGTTCCGCGGCTCTCTTAAAGTCATACGGGGTGGGTGTGCCCGAAGGTTACGCCGCTACTACCCCAGAGGGAGCATTTGACATTGCTAAGAAGCTTAACACTAACGAGTTGGTAATCAAGGCTCAGGCATTGACTGGTGGTCGTGGTAAGGGACACTTTGATTCTGGTCTTCAGGGCGGTGTTAAGCTTATTTCGTCGGCCGAGGAGGCTCGCGACTTGGCAGAGAAGATGTTGGGTCACAAGTTGATCACCAAGCAGACTGGAGCCGCCGGTAAGGAGGTTACTGCAGTTTATGTTGTTGAGCGCCGTGATGCTCGTACCGAGGCTTATGTCGCTATTTTGATGGACAGAGCCACCCAAAAGCCCATCATCGTGGCTTCCCTGCAGGGTGGTATGGACATCGAGGGTGTTGCAGCTGAAACCCCAGATGCCATCAAGACCTTCACCGTGGAATTGGACGAGGGTGTCACTGACAAGTTGGCCACCGAGGTTGCCCTGGTTTTGGGCTACACCGAGAAGGCCATTCCTGCCGCCGCCAAGGCCATCCAGAACTTGTACCGTGTCTTTACCGAGCGCGACTGCACCCAGGTTGAGATCAACCCCTTGTCTGAGACCCCCAACCACGAGGTTTTGGCTATGGATGCCAAGTTGGGCTTTGACGACAACGCTCTGTTCCGCCAGGAGGAGGTTTTCGGATGGAGAGACCCTACCCAGGAGGACCCACAGGAGGTGGAGGCTGCCGAGTACGGCTTGAACTTTATCAAGTTGGACGGTAACATTGCCAACATTGTCAACGGTGCTGGTTTAGCCATGGCCACCATGGACATTATCAAGTTGTACGGTGGTGAGCCTGCCAACTTTTTGGACTGTGGTGGTACTGCCACCCCCCAAACCATCGAAAAGGCCTTTGAATTGATCTTGTCCGACAAGAAGGTGAATGGTATTTTTGTCAACATCTTTGGTGGTATTGTTCGTTGCGACTACGTCGCCGAAGGTCTTATTGCTGCCACCAAGAACTTCAACTTGGACATTCCTGTTGTTGTTAGATTGCAGGGTACCAACATGGCCCAAGCCAAGGAGATGATTGACAACTCTGGCTTGAAGTTGTATGCCTTTGAGGACCTTGACCCTGCTGCCGAGAAGATCGTTGCCTTGTGTCCCCCCAAGAACAACTAAGGAAGGGAGACCAACCACCAGGTGTACCAAATATAAAGAAATCGTCTTTTTGAAAATGCAAAAAAGGGCCAATATAAATCAAACCGAAACAAGTCTTGCTCCGTTACCCATTATCCATTTATTCTACATATATCCATGCTAGTATAGAAGAGAATTATCTACTTGGCTCTATTTTTTAACCAGGCTATGAAAGGTCTTTAGGTGTAGCTTTTGTAAGAGGAAAACCGGTTCTTGGAAGCATCACCGTTTTCAATTCCGATTGAAAAGGGTGACTTTTTCCCGGTTTTCGCTCTTGCCACCAAAACTGATTGAACCAACAGTTGTAAATAGGAATAAAGCACGGCTACTTAATTGAATCCAACAGGCCTATAACATCGATATACAACCATGTTTTTGACCAGAAGTGAGTACGACCGTGGAGTTAGTACGTTTTCGCCGGAAGGCCGGTTGTTCCAGGTTGAATACTCGCTTGAAGCCATCAAGTTGGGATCCACGGCGATCGGAATCTCTACCAGCGAGGGAGTCATCTTAGGGGTTGAGAAGAGAGTGACGCTGTCTCTCTTAGAGCATTCGCTGATTGAGAAAATAGTAGAGATTGACCGTCATATTGGGTGCGCTATGCTGGGGTTGACGGCAGATGCGCGGTCCATGATTGACCACGCTCGGGTGCTGTCTTTGACACATAACTTGTACTATGACGAAGAGATGCAGGTGGAGAGCTTGACCCAGTCGGTGTGTGACTTGGCGTTGAGGTTCGGAGAAGGAGCTGGGGGAGAAAAGCGGTTGATGTCTCGCCCTTTTGGCGTTGCATTGTTAATTGCCGGCATTGATAAGGATAAGGGACCTCAGTTGTACCATGCAGAGCCTTCGGGAACCTTTTACCGGTACGATGCTAAGGCTATAGGTTCAGGCCTGGAGGGAGCGCAAACGGAGTTGCAAAACGAGTATCACAAGTCTTTAACATTGAAGGAGGCGGAAATGCTTGCTCTTAAGATATTGAAACAGGTGATGGAGGAGAAATTGGATTGCAAGAATGCTCAATTGGCCAGCGTCACCAAAGAAGGCGGGTTCCAGATCTACAGCGACGAGAAAACCGATGAAATCATCAAGGCTTTAAATGAACAGGCCGTTGATGAAGACGCCTCATAAAATTAGATTTGGGCTTAGTTGTATTACGAATATAATATACAGTTAAAATTACATGGTTAAGGATTCTGCTTTAATATTGTTTATGCTCAGGGAAACCCTGTTTGTGCGCCTGGGGATATCATTTACACTCCTGCCAAACACTCTTCATGCCTCCGGAAAACACCGTTCTAGTCTTTCGCTCAATACTAATATTTGCTTATTCTCGGCTTGTCCATAGGCACGAATCGTAACAATAAACTCAGTGAGCGCATCGTTGAATATATTGTAATGATTACTGATGGAAACCCCCAAATTCGCCACGCGCTCGTCAATCAGAGCGGCATCCATTTGCTTATTGTTGAACTTGTTGGGATAGCTGTGTGAGTACTTGCTAAATAACTCTTCATTGCATAGGATTAAGACTTTTTTGACCCTGTTCAAGTAGTGGTTAAACAGAATTATCGTGTCAAACATATTTTTTTGTACACTAAGCAAATCTGGCTTGGTTATTAACGAGTCGTTAATAACAGTATTCAAGTACGCACTTAAGGCGCTCTCAAGATTTCTAAGACTGGCACCTCCCTGTGGTTTGAGTACTGTTGTAGTGCTTTTTGCGCGATGAAGCTGTGAATTCATAATTTTATTATCAAAAAGACTATTATTGATGTTACTGTATGTTCCAAAGGCATTGGTGGCAATTCCAGAAGGCCCTGTATCTTTGCTTTTTAGTTCCGTTTCCATGTCTTCTATTGTAGTTTTAAAGTTATTATAGTTTAGCTCAATCACGTCATAGTTGAAATATATTTGAAGCTCATTGATGAAGTCTCTCATTCGCTGGTGCAAAACGCGACAACGCAACACCGATTTTTTGATACGAGGGTGGAACTGCTTATACTTCCACACCCACGAATTGTTAATATCTTGCCAAGTAATTTCGTTGAATTTGGCCACAAACTTCACCATTACCTGCAATTTAAACATGATCTGGTAGTAGTATAATAGTTCGTTGGTTAATATTAAATTGAGTGGGAAGGGAAACTTTATAGTCAAGTCTGCACTCGAAATGGCGTACTCATCGGAGTGGTTCTGGTCATAGCTAGTTGGAAATGATTTGTTGGAATTTCCAGATTCTATATGTTGTCTTTGAAAGGCGCTATTGAAGAAACTTTCAAAGTTTGCCCCATCAAGCAAATCGCTTTCTGTATCCAATTTGGCACTCATTATCTCCTTTGCTACGTCATAGAAATTTGTTGTGGTTATTGAAAACTTTTGGTTTTGCACCAAAACTTTAGAGATTGAAGTCCGTGGCGTTTGGTTCACACTCACAAACTCAATACTTTGCTGTTTATCGAATATCTCATTGTACTTGCTTTGTAATCTTGAGAGTGAAACAGTATATTTGTTTCGCTTGAGCTCATAAAACGTCTTTTCAATAAACGTGTCAATTTTTGATGCATTATCGAACAAATATAGTGTTTGCAAATCCTTAATGACCGTCTTGAAATTATACCCATCAAACAATAGTTTCATCAATAACTTATTAGCCCGCTTATATAGTTGATTGATCCTAAGCTCAACATCTTGAGAAAACAATTTGGTTATGGGATTAATATTCTCGTCAAGGCTCTCAAAATTTTGCAATCCAGTACACTTTTTAAAAACATTTAGATACTTGCCTGTGTTCAAAATTTTCAATTGAGTCTCTGTACTACTGAGCTGGTCAATCAACCCATCTGCCCGTATCACAAATAACTCGTTCCAAAAGTGCTCACTCTTGTTGCTGAAAACACCCAAGAAATTGGACGGGATCTCCTTCTCGCGAATCAAAAACTCATCAAACGGGTCTTTAATCTCACCATTTATCATCCACTCGTTAAGCATAGCCACGTAGTCCTGGCTCACCACGCCAAATATATACGACAAAAAGTCCATCGAGGCGATATCTCCCTGGAAAGCGCTGATTCTAGTCTGGATGATTCGAAGGGCAAGTCCGCCCTTACACAAGCTAAAGTGCTCATTGTTAACCGATATATCAATGATCCCGTGCTCTTTTAATGACGACTTTGCGTTGTTGATAAACTCATTGAACTCGTCCTCCTTGGATACCGCCACCTTGGCCTGGCGCAAACGAGTGGTTTCGTGCATTTCCATGGCGAGTTCGTACAAGTGGCTTATTTTGTTCGAAACCTCTCTATTGAGGGCGTTTTCAAGAGTGCTCAAGTTGAACTGCGGGTTATATTTGAAATCCCGCTCAAGATTCACAACCACGTCGTTGTACTGCTGTGTAAATTCGCCAATGACATAACAAAACCCCTGGACAACCTTTCCGAACTCTCGCTTGTCGTAAATCTCCATAAACGCATTCAATGCTGAGTAGTACTTGCCAAACTTGATCAACTTTATTGTTATACTCTTTAAGCTGATGTCCAAGTGCTTGGCAATCTTATAATCCGGTCCCTGGATTCTGGACTCCGTATCCATATACTCATAACGCTCGCTGTACCGTATGTAGCACCCTTCATGGCCAAGAAGCGCAAATAGTAGGTCTTTGATGATAAGTCCCTGTTGGATTCGAAGATCTCGCACACTACTCAATGGGAATGGCTTTATATGATTCGCCTTTTGTTGTGAGATATTGATACAAGGTTGTATCTCCGATGAGTGCTCTGTTAGCGAGACAGTATATGGCCTGTCATCTGCCATGGGCGATAGACTCATCGCTTATAACTGGTTTATGGGCTTGTAAATTTTGTTTACAAAATCGTTTTTCCATGCTGGAGAAGCCTGATCCAACACTGACAGTCCTAAGCTCTTACAAAATTCTACTGTAGCCACTCAGCATCAGATTCGAACCCTTCTTCGATTTCCAAGCTCACGAGTAGTTCCTCAGAAGCCAAGTCGGCTTCTTTTTGGACTTTTGCAAGGCCACAGACTTGTTCCAAGTATTTTGTATTGTTTAGGCAGTTTTTGATAAAGTTCCAACCATCCACTTGAAAGAGAGATATCACAGTTTCGGAGCATGCAGAGCAGTATTTGTAGTTGGGTGTGCTTAGTTTGATTTGCAGGTAGTTGTGTAAGTAGCCTCTAATTTGGTGGGGGACGTCTCCAAATTTTCCAGTAGCATTTGATGAGGCCTCGTTATGGTCTGGATGCTGTAGTATTGCAACAAGGAGTTCCACAGCCAATGAGGAGGCCATTAGTGCGCCGCCAGGTCTGGTGACAGTGCACATCTGGTCAAGGGTTCGGTCTGATAAGCTGTCTTCGGGAGCGACCACGTCGCTACAATAGTAGCAGCCTAGGCGTTCTGGTACTGGGTTTGGTATTGAGTCTGTTGCTGGATCTGTTGCTGAGTCTGTTGCTGAATCTGTTGCTGGATTTATTGTATGATGGTTACGACTGCCGTGTCTCATTACCAAGTAACTATCAAATCCCAATGCAGCATTGATTACAACTTTATTTTTAGCCATGCCTAGTATAGTAGGAAGCCACCGTGACTCTCTTGAGTCCATTAACAAGAATATTGCATCGTGCTCGTCAAACAAACTACACAACGCATCAAATTCCAGTTTGGTTTTGGCCTCGTCTGTCACTGGATGCCCAATCATGGGTACTTGGAGAGAAATACCTCTGGAGTCCACCCCTGGAAATATTTCTTTAAGACTTTCAGCTGCTCTTTCCGCCTTGTGCGCGCCCTGACCATTGTTGCTAAAACAGTCTTTGAAGCTGAATAAGGGTTGTCTGACGGGATTGGAGTACGACACTTTCCCGCTATCAACAAACGTTATCCTGCGTACACCCCATCCCATTAAAGCACGGCCCACGTAGCTTCCTAGAGTTCCCGCTCCAAGCAACAACACCTTTTGGGTCCTAATAATGTCCAAGTCCAAGTCTGGAGCAATGCGCCATTTCATCAACTTCAAATTGAGATCTACTGCCTGTTCCGCCAATTGAACAGGGTTTATGAGCAACCCTAAATCCGCCATTTTGGGTCCAAGCTTTCCCTGCGCGGTTCTTTCCCAACCGGAGACCTTGCCGTACGACCCAGAATCTTGGCTGAGTTCGAGCTTCAAATGGAATGACCCGGTACTCCTATACACCAAGAGGTCGATCTGGCTCAATCCCTTATTTGCAAGGTAATACAAGTAATTTTTAAGCTGAATCGACGGTTTTCTGTCTTTGCTTAGACATCCATCAATGAAGGCAAATGCTGTTGCCGTTCGAGGCTGATCGCTCAACAACCTAACCCCATCATTGCCGATTTCCACAAACTGCCCGAACTTCACTTCCCCAAGAAACCTTTCCACCTGTTGCTCGTACTGGCGAATAAACTGGGTGTCATTGAATCCAGCAACCACCCACTGCGAGCCCAAAGTAGGGTACGCTACCCAGTAGAAGAACTTGTACTTTTTCAAATCAGAAAAGGTGATAATCTGAAAGCAGTTGAATTTGCAATTGCTCTCAATACTATCTTGTAGCCTACTTCCCCATTCGTTCAACAAGGCTTGTTTGTCGAGAGCCCTGAAATCCTCAATCGTGTTGACGTTATATAATTCGCCATCAATTCGCATATTACCATCATTTCGCATGCCACCATCTTCCTCTTGATCGCAGCTCTTTGTTCCACTGTCGCAGTTTGTCACCTCGCTCCCAAAGCTCCCACCATCTAGGTTAAGGGTAGGCTTATCGTGGAACTTGTTGAGCTTCAAAGGATGGATAGAGAACCCCGTGATAGGACGCTTGGATGAATCAAGCTTGAACTCGTTCAATTTAAGCTCCGATAACCGCTTGAAAAATCCCGAATCAATGAACGACTGCACAGCAGTGTATTTAACAGGCTGGTCAGAGCCCTCGTACCAATAAACTTCCCTAGACATCGTATAATATTGGTGCTATGCCATCTACAGTTTGGAATTTTACCAGGCCTTCTGATAATGGTCAAAACGTATGCAGTCCGGTTCAATTAACAATTTATATAGTGTACAATTCTGGGGTTCCTAAGCTATGTCATATCGAGAATTAGTCCAAGATACTCAGACATTACTCAGCCATTGGATGGTCATCCAAAGTCATCTCGTCCAACTCGTCTAATAACTCGTCAATACCAATTTGCGGCGCATCTTCATCATCAGCATCCAAGTCATCGTCCTCTTGAGGTTGGATATTCTGGGTATTACCGCTCTTGTACAAGTTGATCGACTGTCTTAATTCCTCGTCTTCTTCCAACTCTTGCAAGAATAATTCGTAGTCTCTTTCAGCGCGCTCCTGCTCTTGTCTGGCCTGTCTGGTTTCGTCATTGGCTTCAATGTCATTATGCTCCTTGGCCATTCTCTTCAATTTCCATTGTCTGTTCTTGGACTTGCGAGACTTTCTGGGGTAGTGTTTCTTCACAATGACCACCTCGGGGGTGTTGGTGGTGTCCAAGGTGTCCCACAAGTCGGAGTTGAAGTTGGTGTTGCCAAGGAAGTAGCCCATACAGGAGTCTCCAGGATGCAAAATACCTCCCAAATGTGTGCGAACATAGAACGAGTTGTCGTTGGTACCCAAGTCGGAGGCACGGCTTACCTCGACATCGGCCAATACGTGCTTTCCGCGTACGTCACCAGTAGGCTCCACGTCTAAAACAATAAACTCAACCAACTGGGTGGCATCAAGCAACGAGGGAAACGGCAGTCTCCAGTACATCGAAGGAGCTAAGTCTGCGATCT
Source organism: Wickerhamia fluorescens (assembly GCA_001599155.1). Lineage (NCBI taxonomy): Eukaryota > Fungi > Ascomycota > Pichiomycetes > Serinales > Debaryomycetaceae > Wickerhamia > Wickerhamia fluorescens. The sequence continues at coordinate 718,251 of BCGE01000005.1, read as the reverse complement.
GCAATGTATTGGGGTCTATGAACTGGATCATATTGGAGATCTTCAGACATAACACCAAGCGCGGGATGTTACCCATGGAGTGTGCCAATTTTTTGGGCAATACTACCAAGTCATCACGACATATGGGTGCGATTTCCACCGAAAAGGTAAACTTGTACTGCGAGGAACCGGACTGGGTGTCGGTACTGACCAATTCCTCGGACCGTTTGTTCTTTATCGGTGTCACAGCTGATAAAAAGTCTAGCATCTTAGCTGCGTGGTTCTTGTGGGCATAGAAAAAGTCCAACCCATCCTTGGACTCTTGAATGGAAATGGTGTCAACATGTGCATTATGCTTCAAAATCAACTGTTCCAAGTACAAGAAGGTTCTCTTATGCGGAACCTTTTGTCTAATCTGCACGGTTGCCCTCCATGTGTTGGTGGTGTAAGACTTGGCACAGTCTGGACACTGCATTGCCACCACCACGTATTCCACCTCAAATGTCTGCTGCACAATAGTGTTGGTCATGGCTTCGCCCTGTACGGTCAACTTGATACGAATACGACGTGAATGAGGCTCAGTCCAGATGAATGATGCGTCAATCAACCGTACCTTATTCAAACCCTTCAACCTTCTCAAACACAACGCCAACAATTCTCTCGACTCCAAGTCTGCTCTGATCCACTGGTTAGGAGGCTGTAAGAAACGCTCACAGTTTCTGCAAAACGAGACGTTGGCTTCACGAGGAATGCCTTCAGTTATATCGACGGTCAACTTGATACAGTCGTAACACATTACCAATCCCTGAGATCCGTCCATAGGGACACCACAGTTGCAACACAACACAGTTGCGGCCGTCTGTACTGGTCCGTCATGATTATGGCTAAGCTGCGTATAGTTTGACATCTTATTTACACGAGATGAGCTACCTATTGCTTAGAAATGCCTATAGACCATTCTTAAATGTCTAAAAGTTTTCAAAACCTCATCGAGCTTGAATTCCGGGGTCACAAACGTGCTTATCACGTTACTTGTTCGAAATCTGATCACCAACTGTACCAACACCAAGGCCAAAAGGGCACCACAAGCAGAGAGCACAGAAAGCGTTATGGTGGACAGGAAGAGATCCATACCTATCAATTCCGATGAAGACGACGAAGACGATGTTCCTTTGAGTAAGAAAGTCAAGACCGAGGAGGACGCTGACGCAGACAAAGCACAAACGGCTGGTAACAACGTTGAAGATGGCGAGGACGATGAAAACAATGGAGACGGAGCAGATGGAAATAGCAGTCCAAGTAAAGAAGATAAGGACAATGACGGTAACGACGAGGATGAGGATGATGAGGATGATGAAGCAGAAGAAGAGAGAAAGCGAATATCAACTTTTGTGTTTGACGGAAGTGTATACACGTTTAAAGAAAGACCGTCTGTTATTGAAGAGAAAGAGGGAAAGATCGAGTTTCGGGTGGTCAATAATGATAATACGCGAGAGAGCTTGATCATTTTGACGGGATTGAAGAATATTTTCCAGAAACAACTTCCCAAGATGCCTCGTGAATATATTTCACGGTTAGTGTATGATCGCTCACATTTATCAATGGCAGTGGTACGCAAACCATTGACAGTTGTGGGAGGAATAACCTATCGTCCTTTCAACAACCGAGAATTTGCAGAGATTGTGTTTTGCGCCATTTCATCCACCGAGCAGGTAAGAGGATATGGTGCGCATTTAATGAACCACTTAAAGGACTATGTTCGCGCCACCTCTCCCATAAAATATTTCTTGACATATGCTGACAACTACGCTATTGGGTACTTCAAGAAACAGGGCTTCACCAAAGAAATCACCCTCGATAAGTCTATGTGGATGGGATACATCAAGGACTATGAGGGAGGAACACTCATGCAGTGCCACATGTTGCCACTGGTGCTAAGATACTTGGATCTGGGAAAAATCTTGCTTTTGCAGAAGGCAGCGATTGAGAAGAAGATCAAAATGAGATCAAAGTCGCACATTGTACGCCCAGGACTACAGATTTTCAAAACCAACAAAAATGCCCTGCTTGACCCCAACACCATACCTGGTCTTTTAGAAAGTGGATGGCTGGATGAAATGGACAAACTTGCCCAGAAGCCCAAAAGAGGTCCACATTACAACTTCATGGTCGCTCTCTTTTCCGAAATGACCAATCATCCTTCTGCCTGGCCCTTTGCTGTTCCCGTCAACAAAGAAGAAGTTTTGGACTACTACGAAGTCATCAAAGAGCCAATGGACCTTTCTACAATGGAACTGAAGCTTGAAAACGACAAGTACGAATCTTTTGACCAATTCCTCTACGACGCTAAGCTAATCTTTAAAAATTGTCGTTCATACAATGGTGAGTCAACAACCTACTACAAAAACGCCAATAAGTTGGAGAAGTTTCTCAATAATAAGATCAAGGACAGTGCCGAGTATGCTCATTACCTTGAATAGCTGCTCATTTAGTTCAAACTTGTATTACTAACCGTTTTTATAGTGTTCCTGTACATTATAGATTTTAAAGCCTTTAAAGATTCCATAACCAAAGATTAGTGGAAGAAGAAATATACCAGTATCAGACAATGCCAGCAACAGTTTATTCCTCCAAAGAGTCAGTTGAAGTAGCCAATTCAGTTGGTCGCCATGTATTAAAGCTTCAAAAGTCAGCCTTGGAACTGTCAAACTCGTTCAAAATTGCCTTGTCCGGAGGCTCTTTGGGTAAAGTGTTGAAGAAGGCCTTGATTGACAACCAGGATATTGCACCAGAGGTCCAGTGGGACAAGTGGGAGGTTTACTTTAGTGATGAGAGACTTGTGCCATTGAACCACGCTGACTCAAACTACGGATTGTTCAATGAGCTTGTGTTGGCACATTTGCCACCCAATACACCTCATCCAAAGGTGAACACCATTGACGAATCGCTTTTGACAGGCGAGAACGGCCAAATCGAAGGATCCGATGTTGAAAAAGATAAGGCAATTGCTGCAGACTATGCTCAGAAATTGCCTAAAGACCTCAAGATCGATTTGGTACTTTTGGGCTGTGGACCCGACGGTCACACTTGCTCCTTATTCCCAGACCACGGTCTCTTGAGCGAGAGAAACGAGTATATTTCGTACATCAGGGACTCGCCAAAGCCACCTCCCAGAAGAATTACGTTTACATTTCCTACCTTGGAGAACGCAAAGTCGATTGCATTTGTTGCTGAAGGCGCAGGAAAGGCCCCAATCTTGAAGGAAATCTTTACCGATAAGCAAAGCAAATTGCCTGCCAAGTTGGTCAATCAAATCTCCACTGGCGTTGAAGTGTCTTGGTTTGTGGACCAAAGCGCAATTGAGGGAACCGAGATTATTCCCTCCAAGTACTAGTTTTGTAACATTGGTGCTATTTACTTATTTATAGAGAATACACTCATTAAAATGCGTTTATTGGTGAGCATGGACCACCCGTAAGTATATCAATTTCCTTAGGAAATTTCAAAAATTTCAAAATCTGCTTCTATCATTTCTGATACCCACCAACAATAGCTATGGGTATGTCCTAACGATATGAAACCAAGATAGAGCATTCTACTAACATAACGGCACCAGGCGTTTCACTATGGCTTTGCCCCAGGAAAAATACACCGCTCCACGATAAGTTGACGACCTTGATGGGCTCCCTAAACACACTATTTCCAGATCAACCACCACGGTTTGAGCCACATATTACGATAACCTCGAACATCACTGTTGATTTGGAAGACACAAACAAAACTCGTGATGACGTCGACCGCATATTGTCTGCCAGTGCAGTAGCACTCAGTTCGCTACCTAATAATCACTCTACATTGGTCACTCTAGGCAAAATCAACAGCCAGAGAGCTTTCTTTAAAAAGTTGTACTTTCAGGTGCACCGAGACCCCAATCTTGTGTCATTTGCAACAATAATCCGCGAATTGTTTGTAATATTGCCCCAAGCAGTAGAACAAGATAATATAAAACAAAATCCACAGTTATACACAACACATAGCGACGGTACGGTGAAACGCAAGAAACTGAAGAGCTCAAAGACTCGGGATGAGGGGTCTAAGTCACAAGAATCTATATCTGCAACAATTAAGAAAGAGGCTACAAATAGGGCTTCTGAATGGGCAGCTAGCTACGACCCTCATGTGTCATTGGTGTATAGCGATATACCAGCCATTGATAATGCATTGTGGCGAACTATTAAGACCAGAGTTCAGGATTACTTAAATATTGACAATTGTGATGAGCCAGATCTTGAAAACAAAGGTTTAGAATGGACTGGGTGTGTACTCAAGCTCGTTCTTTGTGAAGGAGACGTAAATGACTGGATAACCCTAGGTAGTGTAGATATTCATTAGTGTATTGCAAATTAATTGATAATAATTACTCACCATGCGTTTGCCTATCTTGATGAAAAGGTGCAAAAAAAATCGAAAGTTAACGATGAGAAAAAATAATGAAGGATGCGGGGTTCGAACCCGCGCGGACGCTCGTCCAGCAGATCTTAAGTCTGCCGCCTTAGACCACTCGGCCAACCCTCCAATTGTTGGAGTAAGGTAGGATAGAAAGTATTATGTCATTCATACTGGCATATTAGCGATGTGAAAAAATAATGAAGGATGCGGGGTTCGAACCCGCGCGGACGCTCGTCCAGCAGATCTTAAGTCTGCCGCCTTAGACCACTCGGCCAACCCTCCATTTTGTGAAATATTTGCCTTTTTTGGGATATATAACTTCATAAAAATATAGTGATATAGTTTGCATTCAGAGCGCTTCTGTTAAATTTGCTTAAAAAAGAATCCAATGTGTATTAAACGCTTCTATAATGTACCTAGTTTGGTTTAGTCTAATCTAATGTTTATCATGAGCTATTGCAATAATACGGCCAATGTATAATGTTCGAGGTGTATTATATTTGTACTATGTAGCCTTTTTAATGTACTTTATGAATATCAACTCTAGTCTTTCTTGTCTTTTTTTTCGTTTCGATTTTGTCTAAATCAATCTTGAAGATTATTTAATTAACAAACAATAACTTTGCTGACTACGTATCGAGAATAGATTGTGCATTTATGGTGTAATGATTCATAATGTTAAAATTTTATCAGCTTTTTGAGAAAAATACTTCTTCCAGAAAAATAAGGACCAAAATCAAATGAAAACAATTAATAACTTCAGATATTTTGATAAAGAAAGTTAAAATTAAATATTTAATATATGCTTTCGCCCACATTCATTTCATTTTGATTAGAAACTATACATTAATATCCATCAAATCAGGTTTTTTTCGTATCATTTTAAAAGTTTAAACTCGATACAATTTTATTTTTATCAGTGTTGCAAATTTGAAATTATACTACAACCAAAAGTAGCTCTTATGTTTTTTGATGATATACTAAATATTTGAAACAGCAGTATGAAGTACACAGTTATCAATAAAACAGTAGAACAGGTATGAGAGAATCTCTTTTTTCACCTCAGTACTAATGAAGTTCATACAAAATTGCATGAACACGCTAACCAAAATAATTTCAACCGGCTTTCTAACATCCCCCAATTTTCTATCAAGCACTAAATTAATTCTTTAAATAAGGTAAGCATTAGTACACATTTTTATGCTCTTTCAATGCTTGCTTGATCCACGTTTAAACTTAAGCTGTTATCTTATTTTGGTAGCAAGTTTCACGTGATGAATATCTAAATCACAAGCAGCACTGATGTTTGGTGTGAAGCAATAGCTGTGTATTTCTCACCTTCTCGATATACAACACCAAGAACCAGCTGCAGTAATAATTACCATTATTTATAAATATAGAGTATTTGATTTACAAGGGTTACTAAAGATCGTACACGATGCCTTTTCCTTACAAATGTTAGCAGGGTTGATTACATATAGCTAACTACATAATTGAAACTTTCTTACAAATCAGCCATAAACCAGGTTATTCTTTTGAAGAACTAACCTGTGCAATTCCAAGAGTCAAAAATTGTATAATGCAATACTTTTAATTGTCTTATCAACAGTGTGTAAAGATAGAGTAAAAGCTCAGAAGAAACCTTAGTGGTTGAACCATGTCCAATCATATAAATAGAGGCCTAATTGGTGCTAAGAAAAACTGGGCTTGTTGATGAACAGGTAATTAACCAGTGTTCATCTAATATCTCTACTACTATTAACCGTATTTTTAATAAATACAAAACTCAAATTTATCACCAACCATTTTATTTACAGACATAGCCTGTTTCATATCCAAAAAAAACATAATCTAATGTTAGGCAAATGCCAGCACATCACCAGAATCTATTTCATTAACGATCTGCTCTTCCAGAACAATGAAAGCAACTACAAATCACATTAATTGTTAACAATTTATCTATAAAATATACAAAATTATTCAGATGAGGGTGATGAAAAGGACAATCGTATATAATAGAAGGATGTTAAATTACTAATTATACTAGGGTTAATATAGAGGGTGAGTTCTTGTGATTGGGCATTTTTTTAAACAAAATGCATTTGTGGGTTAACTTCTTGCATCTATGAGTCAGACAAGTGCTGCTCCTCAAAAAGAACTTTCTAAATAACTTCTTGTGCTTTGATCGTGACAATAATGCTGGTAAAATTTAACAATGCATGGCATTTAATAAAACTACAGCATACGTATACTAAGATCTTCAAAACAAATGAGCCTACCAGCTGTGAAAAATGTGGCAGCTGCTAAACCAGGAATCTAGTTATTTACGACTAGATCTTCTCAGATTTGCTTCTTTTATATAAAAGCTGCATAGACGAGAAGAATATAGATAAAGGGCGAGAGTTATCAGTTATATCCTGCCTAAAAGGTCAATACTGTTCCACAAAAATTCTTTAATGCTACAAATTTAGAAACTGAGTGTTAGGATTGTTAAAGTACTTCTCATTTAGACGTCGGATAAAACAATTGCATTCACAAGTTTGTGAATGAAATCGAATTTCCGAGCAAAGCTAGTGTTTACTTTTTTTGACTGTGATGAATATAGAAAGCTCCCAAAAATATCTTAAAAACATATATAAGGAATAGAAGGAAATGTGGCGTTTTTAAGGAGACAAAGGATCGTATCAAACTAGACTTAACGAGTATAGCAGTTCGAAAGAGTAAAGAGCTGTTGCTATCCAATACACAAAACACAAACAATTACAAATATCCTACAAAGTAGCCAAGTTCAACTCAGAAAAAGGCTGCAGAAGAGCAAGACCTGAAAAGTAAAATAATGATAGAGAAACTCCACAATATTTTAAGTTGAATCTCATTATAACTAAACTTCATCACAACAATTAAACGAATATTTTAGAACCTTGTGTTGTAAATTATTTTTAAAGGAAATAGAGGATGAAAGCATGGCAATAATGAATCTCGAAGATTTCATAGTTATTTTGGTTTCACTGGTATTTTGATTTCACTGGTATTTTGATTTCTTCATGCTTAATAAAAATTTCCCAAACTATTTTGAAAGTGAGTCAAATGCGTTTAGTCTGAGGGCTTTTATAAATTACAAAGAAAGGCACATTGAGAAACAGGCGATGAAAGTAAATCAATTGATTCTTATTTAGGACAGATTGCTAGTGTATGGGTATATTGGCAATGCCGCCCTAAAAGAAGAATTAAAAGATGGCCGTTGTTTTAATGGTATTCAAATCGAATTACATGATAATACATCCTTACCTAGTCAAACATATATCAACCACTTGGAAATACTCTTTACTAGTTTTCTTGTTGATGGGCTGGTTTTTTTTACAAGGTTCGCCTGGATCAGAAGAGACATTCACAATTTGTTAAGTTATCATGCAATTCATTACCTAAAACGAATACCCCATTCTGGTGATTACACATTCAAATACTACAGTTAGTAATATATCGCAGAAGTCAGAGAAGGTTATGAGGTTTGATATTATTTCAGCTTTAGGAATTATGCCAGCCTTAAGAATTATGTCTCTCTCTCAAAAAAAGAATCCAGTATGGTAAGGACCGTTATTTGTCATTAATATACCTATAAAACAAAGTACTATATAATATGACAACAGGGAACACGCGGATGCTTGAAGTGATAAAAAAGGTAACAAACTTCCTAAAAAATCCATTTACCAGCAAATTTTTGGCTTTCGTATTTGGTGCATTTAAAAAATAGACTAGAGATGCAAAACTTATGTTTATTGTCACTGTAAATTTGGCTGTGTACAGTTGAGGAGTTTCAAAGAATGTGTATTTTGTGATTAAAGACAAATTTGTCCATTCGTCTGGGCCACATACATTATTTTCATTTTAATATGATGAAGTTCTAAAACTTAGAATGGTTAAAGATAAGAAGCATTCGAGTTATTTATCGATGAGTTCAAACTTTGCGGGACCCTTCTTTGAGAGGATTTTACTCAAAACTGTAACAATCCACTTATATTGGGCAAGCAATACCGTATGCATCTAAATTAAGTACATTTACACGTGTCACATACTGTAAAGTAACATTCAAAGATGAAGGTATACCAGGCTTAAGAGACTAATAAAAAAATATTTTCAGAGACCCTTTATTACCTTGAAATGCACCCAGAACCATAAGTGAAAAAAACAGTGGATACAAAGAGAAGAGTTTGCTATAAATATAACAATAAAGGGGAAATCAACTATATCTTAGAAGTTTTAGGGATTTTGATTTAAGATGAAAAAGTTTAAAAGTCCAAAACAGGCCTTACGTCATATATTGGCTGGTGTAAAAAGATTGCAAGGGCTTCATCTAAATACAACAAAATAAATTTCAACTTGGATAGAAGAAAGACCAGAATTGATGATAATGATATTAAGGATAAAACAAAATTTCACATTATTCAAATGGTTGCAAATATCATGGTTGCATCGACCAACAATTTACAAAGTTATGAAGTGAATTTTATTGTAAAGTCTTGTGTTTCTTCTAATTCTACTGGTGAACTTCGGTTCATTATGGGTAAAAGACATTCAAATATAGCTTTTCTAAGAACTGAATGCGTATTAGCAGTTCTTGGTGAAATACATTGCTGATTATTGATGATGTACATTAATGATTTTTGATTATTTGAAATATTTGGATTAGTTAACTAGTTGCAGAAGAACTACATATTACACTCGATAAAAGAAAGGTATATTTACCATGGAGGGAAGTTTGAATTTCAACTATTGATAATGGGTACTGGATATAAATACGAAAACAACATTATAAAAAACGCAAGTACAAGAGGACTTTTTTACAAATAAATGGAGCAACAATGATAACCACAATGAAAACACCAGGAAAGATATCGTACAGCTAGAACCTATAACGCACAAATGTTTTTCAAGAGGTTTATCTAAACTTGAGTGTTACAAATTGCGCGTTTGTGGCGCTTTATTTACAACTGGCTCTTTAATTGCAAATACACTTACAAAGATAGCTTTTTAGAAAACATAATCCAGCAAACGATTATAGTCCAACAACTAATAGAAGTAATTTATTGCCATGCCCAACTTAAAGCCAAAAAGAAATTTATGCCAAATTCATTAAACCATTTAGTGAGTCTGTATAATACACCATACTATATTCAATTGCTCAAAACTAACAGATGCTTATACCAGGATGGTGTACATGTACTAAAAACATTCTTGGAAATAATCAAAACTTTAGTTGAAAATATGTGCTAAAAATAACCGCATTATTTTCAGAAAAAGGTATATAAACTTGCCCATTTTTTATTGTAGTTTACTGCTTTACAAAAACTTAATAAAAAGGCATTGTCTGTTTGAGAATCAGACTATCATCTCAGACTTTGCAGTCTGTGTATTGATTTTACTGTAGTGATCATTCTGTTGATGCAGGAACGCTCAGGACCATATATTGTTTTTTTTTCAGAAATTCAGTGCTACACTGATAGCTTGAAACCATTTATACAACATGGCTAAAACCAAAAAGAAAACCAAGGAGAAAGTGAATGTTTCCAATGAGAAGATACCCGAATCCAGAGAGAAGATAAAGAGCTTCAAAAAAGATAGCAGTGATTCTGAGGGCTTGTCTAGTTCACCAAAAACCAAGACAAGCTCATCCAAAAACAGTTCAAACTTGCCTGAAGAAAGCGGAACTAGCACGCGTAAAGAAAAGAAAGCAAGCACTATTAGAGATGAGGTCCCTCATAGTATATTTAAAGATTCACCAGTGTATGATTTGATGCACTTTTTTGAAAAAGCTCCAGACCAATGGGCAGCACGTTATATATTGATATTGACGGCTATCATCTTACGGAGTGCAGTAGGGTTAGGAGGACACCTGGGATTTAAAACCCCGCCAATGTTTGGCGATTTTGAAGCGCAGAGGCATTGGATGGAGTTGACGATACATTTACCAATTTCACAGTGGTATTTCTTTGATTTACAATATTGGGGATTAGACTACCCACCATTGACAGCATATCACCTGTATGTCATTGGAAAGATTGGAAATTTTATCAACCCAGCATGGTTTGCGCTTGGGGCATCTCGTGGTATGGAGGATAGTGGGATCAAGTGTTTTATGAGAGTTCTGAGCTTGGTAAGTGAATTGATCTTTTATATTCCGCCAGTGTTAACTATTGCGAATTTAATGGGCAAGAGATTCAATTTAAATAGGATGGACCAAATAATTATTTCACTAATTATTATCAACCAGGCACATTTAGTGTTGATTGACCATGGGCATTTCCAGTACAACTCAGTAATGTTGGGTTTCTTTGTGACATCTTTAATCGAATTGATTCGTGGTAATAATGTGATGGCCAGTATATTCTATATTAGTTGCATTAACTTCAAACAAATGGGGTTGTACTACTCAACATTTATCTTTGTGTTCATTTTGAGTCAGCTTAAAAGTTTTAAGCAGTTAATTTTTGTGGGACTTGCAGTGGTGTTAACCAATATTGCCATATTAGTTCCATTTTTGAGAGATCCCAAGGTTGTTTTGCAGATCGCACAGCGTGTATTCCCTTTTGACAGGGGTCTTTTTGAGGACAAAGTAGCCAACTTCTGGTGTACCACCAACACGGTAGTCAAATACCGCGAAATAGTTTCTTCTGGGAATTTATCGAAGCTTGCATTGGTAACTACCGTGGCTGCTGTCTTGCCAAGCAGCATAGCCCTTTTTTATAAGTTGAGAAAGAGCACCAACTTCATCCCAGGGCTTGTGTATGGATTTGCAGCGCATTCATTTGCATTCTATTTGTTTTCATTCCAAGTACACGAGAAGAGTGTATTGATTCCGCTTTTACCCAGCACTCTTCTTTTGCTCATTGATCCAAAGTTGATCGATGTTGTTCAATGGATCAATAATGTTGGCACTTTTAGTTTGTTTCCGTTGCTCAAGAAAGATGATTTAGTACTTCAGTACTTTGTGACAAACTTTGTGATTAACTGGCTTATTGGACCAAAGCTTCTATTCAAGAACCGTGGCTGGCTTTGGGGTTTAATTATCAAAGGTTCTTATCTTGGCATATTTGTGTACCACATACTAGATTGGTTTGTGGAACCACCGTTGCGATACCCAGATTTATGGGTAATATTGAATATTTCTATTCTGTTTGGAGCATTTTTTGTATTTTGGATCTGGTTGAATATCAGAGCTTTTATGGTGAGTGGTAAATAAAGAGATAAAAGCGAAGCTATAAAAGGTGAAGTGAATAAATTCGAAAGATGATAATATAAGTAATGAAATGGCATAATCACAAATTATATGATGGTACAAAATTATACAATATTACAAATTATACAATAGTACAAATTACATTACTATTCACATTTACATTACTACTCATGATAATAATAAGATCCAATCTATACTAAGATTCAAGAAGCCCCGATTAGAACCTAAAATAGTTAAACGGAACAACCAAAACATCACTGATTTTTAGTCATGCAATGAAATTAGTCAAAATCAAACCATTTTCTCATCGCCTAACAATAAACAGTATTCAACAATAGCTATTATTCAACAATAGCTATTATTGAACAATAATCATCACTCAGAAACCAATTGCTTTAAAATTATTACCTAGCAATATCAAAAAATCTATCAAACCTCAGTCTTTTCGAGTTATCATAGTGCAAACGGTATTAGACCCCAGTTTTCTTTTGAAAAACGCGAACTGAACTAATTTTTAGCAATCATTGCATATCTTGCTAGTACTGCCAAAAAAGTATCAAAGAGTACTACACAAAAATGTATATTTTGCTGGTCATTTTTTAGGTACCCTTGCGTAGGATATATCAGTTTCTTTAAACCACGCCATATTGACCCTTTGAACGAGACTAAAATCAGACAAAAATAGTAAAAGGACGCGTTACATTTAAACCTTTTCTTAAAATTTATAGTAAAAGGCGTACTACACCCTTTTATAGTTAAACAGTACTTCTTACTCGATTGGTACTACAAATAGGCGACGAGAGCACGGTTTTTTTAATATCAAGGGAAGATATACGGATACTCAGCGTTAAAAAAATAGTGTGTTGTGGTACCAGGTTCGGGTTTGAGTTCATCAAAATTATAGAAAAAAAACTGGGAAAAAGATTTTGGCGGCGTATTCAACCGCGTTACAACAGAGTTATTTATCATAGCATTGCAAGACTACGCGTTAGTGAGTGGAAGCACGAGATTCTAAGAATATTAACAGATATAGTCTTTTTATCCACAGCAGTCTTTCCATTTTGCTTCGATGTATAGTGCAGCTAGCCTTCCAGAAAATGGGCAGCACTCTGGTATAGCTCCCAGTGGAGAGTCGGATGATAATATACAATCAGAAACAAATCACGGGGTACTGGTGTCTCTGAGTGATGGATCACTAGAGACTAGGAAAGACAGAATAGATCCTATGGCTTCACAGAGCACGTTGCCAATGACCATTGACTCAATTTCTACACTGCAAACTGTAGACTCGTACCTTACAGCGGATTCAGCTAGTTTCCAGGAGACGATACGCAGTCAGTCCAGCATTTTATCTATCAATAAGTCGCTGGTGGAGTCTTTACTGCGCGTGGGAAACGATACGCTTTCAGCATCGAACAACGGGGACTTTGGCATGGACATGGACTCTACGCCAAAGATAGGATTTTCTAATAGCAACGCTTTGGAGTCCTCGATGGGAGATGACACTCCGCTAATGGCACCAAATAGTGAATTTGATAATATTTCTGCAAAACTGATGTCTTTGGGCCCCCGAGCCACTGAGCCTGTGGCTAGCGAAGAAGATGTCCGATCGCCTGCTTCTCAATTGCCACAGCGCGAGCTCAGTAACAAATTCAAAACTCTTTCTATGACTTTACAGCTGGCCAGGATGTCGGGAGAGTCTTATTCCTTTATGAGCTCTTTTCAGCAAAATGTTGAAAAAGTCAATGGCACGAGCGAAGACCTCAGACGCCAGTTGTCCAACAGGAAACACCGCACTAGTCTTTACTATAACAAGATAAGCTCTAGTGGTTTGAAGCTCAATGACCGCTCAAGCGAAACGAATTCAGGGGGTGAAGATGTTTCCTATGCATCTCAAAGTGGCGAAGACGAAGAAAACATGGACAAAGAAACCCAAAGCGCAGTATCAATCAAATATCGCGCATACGAGGCGGCAGTTGTTCAGGATCAACTATCCGAAATTAGCACTATAAGCAATAGGTCAAGCATGAGTATTCTGAGTAACATGAAGCTAAACAGTGCTGGAAACGCAAAGCGCAATTCATCTTCCTCTGGCTCCATGGGCTATGCTTTTGCTGGTAATAGTGCAGAGCAAGATTTACCTATATCTAATTACAAGTCAAGAATATCTCCCTCACGCAACAGAGAAACGGGTTCTACGTCCGAGGACAATATTCCCATTAGAAGAGATTTGGTACAAAAGTTTGAAGAGTTACAGTCCAACACATCTAGAGATAATTCTGAAAGAGAAATGCGTCCACAAAGCATGTCAAGCATGTCTCAAGGACTAATGATTTCATACGGCCAGTCACAGTCTCTTGACCCCAATAATGAACGTAGTCCTACAAAAAGCCTCACGAAAAGCTTCGAAAGAAGTCCTGAAAAAAGCCCCACTAAGAGCCTCCAAAGAAGTACTAAGGAAGCGGAATATCGCACATCCATTATAAGCTCTCCAAGGGAACTTGAGGAAGACTTATCATCACTATTTATAAGGGCTTTACACTCTTTTCAGTCATCAACTTTACAATCTGAATCGGATGCATCTATTTGTTTATCTTTTGAAAAAGACGATTTGGCTTTTATGCATACAATTGATGATTCAGGTTGGGGTGAAGTCACGATGGTTGACTCCCTCCAAAGAGGTTGGATTCCGATGAACTATTTTTCCATAGCCGTAACCGAAGATGACGAAGTTAAGCTAGGCGAAGAAGAGGACAATAATCCAGAAAATTTGGGAAGAGTGCCAAATAGCCACTACTTGAAGCCCTTGTTCAATTCTTGCGCGAACTTTCTTGTTAACCCGTTGAGTCGCAAAAATCGACGCGGAAAATATACTTTTTCTATTAGGGTAGTTAACTCAATTAGGGATGGTGTGAGACTATTATTGCAGCAAACTGATTGTTTATCAAGGTCAAATGAAATCGTCACAAAGAGACCTGTTGTTAGAAAAACTCGTAAATCTTTGTTGGCGGATTGGTATAATTTGATGGTTAAAGCAAACGATTACAAGGGAACATCAAATTTTGACAAGATTGAAATCTTAACTTTGATGGTTTATCAAGTTGCAAGAAAGGCCCTTGCCTTTTTGCAAGTTTGGTCTATTGAAAGCAAAGAAATCATTAAGCGGGAAAATGAAAAAAAGATTGCCAATGAAGCAAGTGCATACCCCTTACTAAAAACACCACCATATGCCAAACATAGAATTGCAGAAATTAACTCTATTTTGTACTCATATTTGGCGCTTATAATCGGAAGATTGGACTTGGTGGAACACAATCCAGTAGGATGTGAAATTTTAGAGTCTTTAACCCATCAGATTATTCTCCTACTCAGAGAGTTGTTGTTTATCTCAAAAACAGGCTCGGAATTTTCAACAGAAAAGCCTTCTGATTTAGACAGCTCTTTAGATACTATTTTATCATTGGTCAGTGATTTTGTTGCTGGTGTTAAAAGCTTGGTTATTCGCACATCTAATGAAGGGGCTAATGCGACAGAGTGGGGTGTCAGTATAATCGGTAATTTTTCAGAATATTATTATACACAAGAAGGTGGCGATTTAATTCAGATAGCAGCCAGAATGGTAAAATCGATAGGTCTGACTGTGGCATCAATTAGAAAGTTACTTGAATTGAGTGGTGACTTCAAATTAAATTCAGATAGATCATATCCTGACTACCTGAAAATGAAACTTGAACCTGAAGAGATCATCACCAAGTGCACGCAGGCAATTGCCCAAAAAAAGAGCTCTTTTGATGATGACATCAAACTTTCAATCCCAAACACCAAAAAACTGGTCAATAGATACTCAATGATAAGATCAGGTAAAACTGGAAATCTTTCTTTAACACCAGGCGGTGCTTCTATGGTACAGAATAGCTTGTTGAATACAAGTTCTTCCTCGTCTCCTTTCTTGATCAATAGTAAAGAGTTCGAACCTTATACCACTACAGAAGATGCAATCACAAACATTGAAGACGAACTTTTGGTAGACAGTGCAGGCAACTTGTTGGGTGCATCTTTCAAAGGATTAGTTTACACTTTAACTAATGAGAACTCTTTACCTGAATACTTTTTTGTGTCTACATTTTTCATTTGCTTCCGGGGATTTGCGAGAAATATTGACTTTTTAGAAGAGTTAATAACAAGATTTGATATATCTAACAAGTCTCTAAAACCACAAGTAAAGTCTGATATGACTGCAGAAGTCAAGCTTAAGAACAGGAGACGATTAATTGTCAAGATGTTTCAATTATGGATGGAATCATACTGGAACCAGGAGCAGGACTCCTCTTTACTTACAACTTTGATAAATTTCTTCAATGAAGGTGTGTCATTATACTTACCTTTAGACTCAATTAAGTTGATTGAGATTGCAGCAAGGCTCTCAACAAACCCATTAATCGAAAACAGGACCCGTCAAATTCAACACGAAAAACAATTGGTTGTTAGAAGTATGTCAAAAAGAGTGAGAAAGTCTTTTATGAGCTATGATTCATCGATTGGGTCCAGATATTCAATGATTGATGGATATGAATTGTCAAGAATCAACACAAACACATCAACTACCAGCTCACTCAAGTCTATGTCACTTTCTTTACCATTGGGAATTGGTAACCAAACATCATCAGCAGGTCCATTGCTAACCAAGTCTCAAATCTCAACAATTGAAAAGATCAATTTAACATACAGGGCTATACTTGGAACTAGTTGGTGTGAGCAAAAATACATTGATTCCACCACATTTATGGAGCTAGATGTCGCTCATGTGTTATCTAACTGGTACAAACTATGTGAGCAAAGCTGGGTTCTTTCGAACTACAGACCGAATCTCTTGGACTTTAATGGCCTAGAGATAGCAAAGCAGTTGACATTAATCGAGTCCCACATATTCTGCTCAATCAAGCCGGATGAATTTTTAAACCAAAACTTCACCATAAAGCGGGCACATTTAAAGTTGGCACCTCATATTAGACAATCGTTATTGTTTACAAACTGTTTATCTGGGTATGTTCTTGAATCTGTCTTGCAACCAAACATCAGTCAAAAAGCACGTGTCAACATGATAAAAACATGGTTAAAGATTGCAATTTCATGTTTATATTTGCGAAACTTTAACTCTTTGGCCGCAGTCATAACTTCTCTCCAATCACATCTAATAACTAGATTGACCAGAGTTTGGAGTGGGTTATCCGAAAAGTATACGGAGTTGTTTGAGTATTTATCGGGTATCGTGCATCCAGATAAGAACTATAATGTATACAGATCAAAATTGAGAAACTTTCTCGTATCCAACGAGTACAACATACCAATTGTTCCGTACTTTTCTTTATTTTTGCTGGATATTACATTTGTTACCGATGGTAATCCCAACTACCGAAAGGCAAACACCTTTTTGAACCAGAAATTGATCAACATTGACAAGTATTTAAAGCTCACGAGAATAGTAGCTGATATCGAGAGCTTGCAGATTCCATACCTGAATCTTCAGCTTACAACCAAACGCGACAAGAGAAACAGTTTACCGTTTTTACAAGGCTCTAAACAGCCCGAAATTGAAGATTACACCATAAACCCTGTTTTGCCATTGCAAGAGCTTATATTGCTTGAGATATGGAAGATCTCGCAACTCAACTCTTCAGAAGAAGACAGAGCATGGAAGTTGAGTTGTATAATCCAACCGCGAGACGTTAATTCTTGAGTGCACATGCACAAAACACTATTTTCTATAGACAAAAAAAACCGTTCTACAAGCCATTAAATCGTAAACAAGCACGGCTTGAAATGCTTGAAAGTAGTGACCCGCAAGCATTAAGAGCTGTTCTTGAAGATGTTTCTTCCAGCGAGTATGCTATCTTGACGGCAAAGCAATTGTTTGATGAGTCTGGGTTGAATATTCAGGATCCTCGCTTAGTAGATGAGCATCTAACGTCCCAAAAAGAGGCTTTCTCCAAATTGAAGTTTATATATCTTGAACAGGAGACCAGAGACAAGTTCTTGCGTAAGATATCCGATCTCTCTACAGAGGAGATCTCGCCACAAGACGTGGAGAGTCAGGAGCAAGAAGCCTCTCACCGGAAAACGGCTTTGAAGGAGCTCAAGAACGAGATGAAAACGAAGATTGCCAGATTAGACGCGATTACACAACAGAACATGGAAAAATACCAAGAGTTGAAGAAGAAAGCTCAAGAGGCAGCTGATGAGGTTAGCCAAGCAGAGAAATTACAAAAAGAGCTTGATAAATTGTTGGAGGACACCCCCGATGAGCACAAACAGTTGATCACAAGCCTCGGTGATGGCGAACACAAGGAGGACTCGGAAATCCAAGGCGTTGTTGAAGCACAGCAGGCTGAGGTTGTGAGCCTACAACAAAAAGTCCAGCACTTGGATCGTGAGGTCCGCCAGAACAAGTTAATTGAAAAGGAACAACAGGACCAAATCGAGGAGATGATCACCCAATTGCATGACTTACAAGAGTTGGTCAGCTCACAAAACCCCAAGAGTCCTGCCGATTCATTCCAAGCTTTTGCCAAATGGTGTAAGGAGATGAACAAAATCATGGCGAAGTACGCTTCGCTCAAGAGCCTCGATTTAAAGCCAATTGATGACAACCAGTACAAATTAGACTTGTGTGGAGACCGCTTGGTGTCTATTATTTTCACAGCACCGTTCCAGATAGCGCAAATCTACATTGAAGAAAAATTACAAAATCTTGACAGTATCAATGGGATAACCCAGCAATCGCTATTCGACAAGATTCTGGAATGGCTTCTTACGAACACCAACTCAAGCACCGAGTAAGGGTGTTGGACCTTTTGGTTCAATACGTTTAATGACAAAATTTTACCGAGGCCGAAAAAAAACTTGTTTGAACATTGTTCTCCAGCGTTTCAGCACCAGCATGGTCAGTAGCTCATCTGAAAGGATTGTTCAAGCCAACGGCACTGCTACCAAACAGGAGATTATAGACCACCTTTTAAAGTTAGCCAAACAGGAACAAGTCAAGGGGAACAAGTCAGTTACGAAAGAAAAAATAGCCAAACTTGAATCATATCTTCGGGACCAAGAGGAAAAGCACAATTGTGAACAGTTCAGAAGCCTTCCACCGACTCCTCAGCCCAAGTTTTCGCCCTTGTACTCTAAATTTGAATTGGATAAAGCTTGTCTTCTCTCTACAGAAAGCAAGCCCTACACGCCAAGGCCGAAGCGAGTCAAGAAGCTTTCGCTCAGGGGTATTGAAAGAATTATAATTGAAGTATTGGAGACCATGGCTAACATTCTAGACAACTTGCACTTGTTTTCCAAGTTTCCCATGTTCCCTAAACGCTTGTTGGGTCTTCTCAAGCAGACCAATAAGATCTGGGTCATTATTTTGGTGTTTTTGATTAGAAAGACTGTATCGCAGTTGCTCAACATCAGCAAGCGAGAACAGAGGGTCAACGTGGAGTTGGAGATCTTGCACTCCAGCAAAAACCAGTCTTTGTCCAGTGCTGTTAATATCGACATTGACAGAAAATATCAGAAGTTATTGAAGGACTTGAAATACGACAAGATGATGTTGTACTTGGAGTTGATTGGTAATTTCATAGACTTGGCGTTTAATGTGATTGAGCTCTATGGAATAGGCTTGCCAGGGTGGGTAATGAGCGCATTGAACCTTTCCAGCATGTTCATGACAGTCTACAGAATGAACAAGGACGACGAGTATGCTGATGACCAGATATCTGAAGATTTAATCTAGCTGGATTGGATAAAAATCAAAGGATTAAGTGATGTAACAAGTTTAGGAGAGAGGTGTGTTGAGAGTGGAGGCCAGTTATGGGTATGTTAAGAGTTGGGCTAATTATAGGTGCATTATGGCTTGATTCAAGTATCGGAGTTTTAATAATGATGTTAACTGTCAAAGTATCAACGATTTGAATAGACTAAGGGACAAGCTTCCCACTTTAGTATTTGAACCAAATACGGTGAACTGACTTAGCTTTGGACTATTGTTACTTGGTTTATATCAAGTTTATTGATCTGCTACTCGTTTTGATATTTACCAAGCCTAATAGCAAACTTCTCTTCTACGAGCTATCCCTATTTGTCTGCTATAAACTTATCCCGACCACCACCAGCTCTTTTTTGGTCTGCTGCTCTTGCTGTCTGACCTTCCTGCGCTACATGTGAGGTTATTTAATATATTTATTATTGGTTGGTTCATTATGATTTATACTACGTTTCCACCAATTATTTAGTTCTAAAATCTACGAAACAACTACAGTACATTACCAGTAAGTAACTGATTCAAAACTGCTACTGTATACAGACAAAAGCTACAAATTGTCTGTTGAAGTGTTTCTAGCAGGGTTTTTGTATGGCTCTCTATATTAAACTGAATTGTACAGCGCATTTTTCTGGTTCAAAATCAGTTGGTATCAACCAGTCTTGAGCACCATGGCACTAAACACGCTTCTAGCAGAATGCCAATCTGCTTTGGATACAGAGAATGAAGCTCTAACAAATACATTGAACGGTATCACTAAAGAGAGAATGAGAAATGATGATGAGTTCATCAAATACTTTGAAACAACAACCAAGAACGACCACGATGAGCTTTTGAAATTGAGCTTGGCTCAGCTCAATAACAAGAGCAATGCGATCAACAGAGAGTTAATGGAAATCAGCAAACTCGAGGAGATTTACTCCAAAATCCAGGAAAGCCAACTGCTTTTGAGCAAATCAGAAGACCAATACAACTTGCTTGACTTCCAGCAGTTGTTCATCTTATTGAAAGCAATTGAGCAGGAATTACCAGCTAACAGCACCCATTTGATCTACAAAAATATTCTCAAATGGCTGGAGGGTGCTCAGCAACAACTTTTGAAGCAACTTGACCAGTATTTAATGGTTTTGATTCCAAGTGAATTGTCCATTGCAAATATACATGTATTGAGTGAGCTAAACATATTGCTTTCAAAGCAGAAAGTCCGGCTCGAATACTACAATGAGTTGAAAACCAAATGGGAAGCCTTGGCAAAGGCTTTGTTGACGGGTTCGAACCAGGGCCTAGCACTCAATGAAGACAGTTTGATTGAAGATGACTCAGTCAGTCTTACGCAAGATCCTAGCGTGGGAATATTCAAGTCTACTTTCAACCTTGTACAGTTTATAAACCATATTGGCGTACTCTCTATCAAGCAGTTGTTGGGCTCTAAGCTATCTCGTTTGCTAATTGATAAAATATCGTCCAGCATCAATGAGATCATGCTGGACAAAAGCAGCATCGAAGATTTGAAACAGTTGATAGAATTGTGCAAAATGACGAACTGGAACATTTTGAGTCAACTCTCTGAGAGCAGAAGCTTACAAGAAGGTTTGAAAAAAATGCATACGGACTGGCTCGTTGATAGCTTTATACAGCGAGTACGGACCCTTGTGAATTCTGATTTAATTCGCCAAACTGATCTGTGGACACCTGAGGTTGAAGATTCCAAGGAACAGGATGACAACTGGGATGATGGGTGGGATGATAGGTGGGATGACAATGATGAAGACGGCAAAGCGAAAGGACCTTCAGTCGCCATCACAAAACTTTCGGAAAGTATCGTTGATGTAGTTCAAGATTTTCAAAATCAAGTGTCACCAGATTCATCACAGATTATCAATGCGATAATTGCTTTGTGCATCCCGCTCTATTCGGAAACCAACAACCCCTTTCTCCTTTTGAATGATTTTGAATACATGGGACAAAAGCTCAAGGTGCCCAACTTTGCACAGTCAGGCGAAACGTATTGGAACCAGTGCTTGATACGGTACTACCAAGAACTAAGACTAGTGCTTCTTTCTCTAAATTTGTCTGACGAGTCTGACGACAACGGCAACGCAAGCGAGGACACTGATGACGCTGAAAACTTTTACGAGTTGGATGATTACAACTTAAACCAGCTAAGTCTCATCTACACATGGTTTAATCGGATGTTCCAGGACTCAGGGTTGGCTGAGGCAAACCCTGCTAAGTTTCGCGAGCTCATCACAAGCATGATTGACTACGTCAACAGCAGTTTGATATCCAGTGTGCTACAAATTCATGAGATCACAGAGATCCAGTCCAAGAAGATATCTGCCATCATCGACCATATAAATAATGTCACTGTTCCATTTTTAGTGCAAATAGAAGCCACAAAGGACACGGTCAAGTCCTACAACAAATTGGAAAACCTCAAGTTTTTGCTCACCAGCCATCTCAGGAACATCATGGACCGGTTCTGCGAGGGTGAACTTTACGATATCGAAACCGACGAATTGATCAAAGTCATCAAGAGCACTTTCGTGGAAAGTGACTTGAGAGCCAATTGTATTGGCGAAATTCTTGAATTGCGCAGTGTACATTAATAAAAGCTATATCTCTACTTAATGAAGAACCTTTCCATCATTGATTTGTTTTCCCGTCTTGGCGATTGTTTTGTAAACGCTATCGTAATCGAGAGCGTCTGTCGTCTCGACGTCGACTGTTTGCTGCTCCAACGAGATATCTACTTTTTTAACTCCCTCGAGTTTGGAGAGGACTCTGTTGATAGCCCCAGAGCATCCGGAGCAAGACATAGAAACATTGAAATGGTAAGCGTGGCCTGACATGGTTACGACTGTTGTACGATGTGAAGAACCGATTTGATTTTTCACCTTATTTATACTGAGGGAAGGATCGCAAAAATTTCTCGGGACACGCCATTGCCAAATAAAGTTGTCCAAATAATTACAAATGCTTGAGAGCATATACGAAGAAAGCCTTTATTTTCCTTATAGAAAGGCATCACTACGAAGAGGGTAACTGGTAGAAGAGGCAGGGTCTCTCTCACTGAAGGTATTACTCAGAATTTGGTCAATGCCGGGGACGGAACAAAGAAAACCGATTACGTAATAGGCTGCAAATCTATAACCATCACAGTATGGCGGTTGATAAGACCCGAAGGTGGTTGGTGATAAACAAAGGCGGTTTTTAAAGAGCGTGGTGATAAAAGAAAGTGATTGGCGACAAAAGAATGTGATTGGCGACAAAAGAATGTGATTGTATTGATGGGGTGCTATAGTTAAAAATGGGGTTTAGGGGACTGTTTAAAGTTTGGAAACAGAATTAAGATTTAAGAAATAGAGTTGTGCTTGAGGGTGAAAATGCTCTTTGATGATGGTGATGCTTTCTGGTGATAATATCTAAAAAAACAAACATTCTTTTACTGGTATATTTGTTTTATGGGCTCTTTTAGCTTTTTATACATTGTGGCGAGAATTAGTCTAGTTCAGGTTATTTAATTCTACAAAGATGCACGATTTTATTTGTAGTATTGTTATGGTAGAATAACTTTTTGATTGTTCCTCTTAAACTTGGGTTGCAAGTTTTGAATTATAATACTTTGGGTGGTTATTATTGAAGATAAGTTAATTGATGGCTATAATTACGTTTCGTTGGGTATAGTCATATTTTATTGGCTATAATTATATTTTATTGGCTATAATTATATTTTATTGACTATAGTTACATTTATTTGACTATAGTTACATTTATTTGACTATAGTTACATTCATTTGACTATAATTACGTTTCATTGGATATAATTACGTTTGTATTACATGTATCATTCTTCCGATCCGGTAAATACGGTTTTATAATCTCATCTGATAGTATACCAAATAAATTGGTTATATCATAATATCCAGCTGTTTGTGATTGTTGTTTATAACTGGCTGTCTAATTATTTAAACCACAGTTGATTGTTTGAGCCATTGCTCAATTCTGGAAGTCATTGGCGACTTTTGGAAACCATTAATACACCAAAACCACAATACACTGACATCACCCTTCCAAATCTCTGGAAGCTCGGCAAACATTGCCAAAGACATCGGGATCACTGGAACACAATTTGTGATCCTTGTTACCTTGTATCAATTGGTTGCAAAATTGCGAAAGATACAGGTCGTCACTATTAAGACCATAGGCCAAACAGTTGAGCTGATGCAACTTTAACAAACTACTCCGGATACTCTTGACTTTGGTACATGAAGGACTACCATGCTTCACAAACTCACAATGGAGAAAATCCTTGACAACCTCTCGCGAAAGCAAAAAGTTGTCCAAACCTTGTTTGGCGCAGAACCGAATATACCTTTTTATGTCAACCAAATAAGCTCGAAGAGTGCTTCCGGTAAGTCCACTCAAAAGCGGCCGTGTACGCGCATGGTCCATGATATCTCGATGAAACTTTTGCATCAATATGATTTCGGCTTTGCTGGATTTCTTACGGCTGGTCTCAGCAATTTTGATGAGACTGTCTGACCTGGAATCTTTGATCTTGTCGAAGGAAGTGAAGATGCTGTCCACCAACTCATTCAAAGGATCAAGTACCTGCTTGTCCTTGTATACGATCCGATTCATATTGTACAATTTGTTCAAAGGCGATCTGATGCTTTTAATTGTGTTGCCACTGATTTGGCCTCTGCGAGCCATTTCCTGTTGGATCAACTCAATCACCAAGTCTTTTGTGACGTAGAAGTTGTCCAAGCCCTTTTTAGAGCAGTGCCGAATATACCGTCTAATTTGGTACAAGTACTTCTCCTGCGTCTCGGACTGTAGCGACACTAGCGTCAACATAGCGGTAGGGTTGGACATGATATCGCGGTCGAATTTGGCCAAAAGTTGTGATTCCAGGCTTGTAGTGCCGTACTTTTTGGAGGACAACAAGATGCGACCATATGCCTGTTTGCAGTCATCTAGCGGGCTAGCACCAAGCCGCTGCAAGTAGGTGGACAGCGAATTGGACAAAGCCAACATGGTCTCGGCAGTGGTGATAATCAGCGAGTTCATTCCGCGAGAGAGTGGGAGTGGGAGTGGTTTACTATGGTAAATATTCCAATATAAGCAAACCCATAACCATTATAGTACCTAATAGGATTGGGCTACAAAGGTTAGCGTGGGTGATTCCAAAAGGGAACAAAGCTTAAATTTAGGTATGGGGATGCTCTGAGTATGTAGAGAGAGACTTGAGAATGTAGGGAGAGACTTGAGAATATAGGGAGAGACTTGACTATGTAGGGAGAGCTAGCAGTACCGGGAGTCAGCGCACTACTGGATATTAAATATGGAGGACAAGAGAGCGGAAGATAAGAAAAAGCTGCTGCCAAAGTTGTTAATAAAGGGTGGGTAATTACCAAAAGGCACCTGGTCAGCCTATCACGGTGTCTAGGCAAAAATCCAGGTATCCTATCCATTGCAGACATCAGTAAGAAAAGTGCTTTCCGAGTATTGTATATTAGGGTTATCGCTATCAAAGACCGGGTAGAGAGATAAGAGGAAATAGTATATAGGCCAAGGAAGGTTGGAAACCAGTAGTAACGGCTATATGTCAACCAACAAGCAACACCAAAAAGCCATTACCGCTAAATAGCCGTTCAAACTTAAAAAAGCTTCCTTTATTAGCAAACCTTGTAGGGTCTGGTATAAGACGCAGGATTTGGTCTCTGCCAGACAATACTATAAGGACGTGGTGATCCCTCCACCGGTAGGCTTTAACCCAAGAATGGTTTAGGATACACTCTCTACACCATATACACTAAAACGTACTCTCTAAATCCTTCCTGGTCGCTATACCTGAATCTCCATCAGTACTGACCAATTACCTCTATCCACTAGCTCCACCATAGTCAAGCGCACACTGACAATCCCAGAATTGGCCAAAACCAAGCATGTTCGCCAGGAAGCCTCTATTCACCGGGGAATCGCCATCCACTGAGAAGCTACCACCCAACTGCTCTCCTTAAAACTCTTATCTGTTCCATCTCCTGTCTTCTCTTATCACTATAACCTCTATATAACCGCTATATAGTCTCTACTCAACTCTATTTAACGCTAAATACACCGTCTTTTCGCCATTGAACCCTCTTTCTGCTCACAAACCTCCACCCTCGCTATCGCCTCATTACTCCCTTTTATAGGCTCCGAAACCTTCGTGCTGAGCCCAAAATCAGCACCTCCCTGGCGCTTATGGGCCCTCTTTATACCCTGTCTGGAGGAGCTGCGAAATTTCTAAAAATTCCAGACTCACCACTGGAACCTCACACCTAGAGGCCCATAAAGCTCCACATTTCGCCTCTAACGATGGCTATACAACTCACTCAGGAACAGCTAAACCTCACAACCCGAAATATACAAGAACGAAGCCAATCCCAGTACATACAGCTTGACG
Organism: Wickerhamia fluorescens; assembly: GCA_001599155.1. NCBI lineage: Eukaryota > Fungi > Ascomycota > Pichiomycetes > Serinales > Debaryomycetaceae > Wickerhamia > Wickerhamia fluorescens. The sequence continues at coordinate 692,334 of BCGE01000005.1, read as the reverse complement.
GAGAGCCTGCGGTTGGCCAAGGCATAGGCGATGAGGGCATAGGCAACGCGAGCTTCGACTCTTCGCGACAGTCATACCACGAGTACGAGCTCAACCAGTCGGAGTCGCTCACGTTTCTCTACAATTTGCTTTATGATGAGTACTCGCATCTCTCAAAGGCCAATATACTCGGAGTGTTGAACTCTCTCAAGGATCGCGAGGATGGACTACCATTTAGCTTCAGAGATCTAGGAGCTCTGGATATACAGGGAGTGAAATGGCCAGAGGGCCTCCGCGAGAAATTCGGCTTAGATCGCCGCAGAATAGGCGCCTGCAACTGGTTCCATAACGTCCCTGGCTCCAGAGGAAGAGCGCAAAGCGTACGTCTTTTTTATTGATACTGTCGTATTGTCGGCATTTGGTACTAACAGAGTATTAGAGCGTGGATATTCGCAGCTGCCGCACAACAACAGACTTTTACCAGTTCCACCGTTTCTTCAGCCGGCTCAAGCTTCATATTACTCACTTTCAGCTCCGCAATTTGGTATGCTGCGGCACCAACATTGCCAACGGGATCTACTTCCCTCTGAGCTGCTACCACGACCACAACCTCGAGACGGTGGCTCGCGGCGAGGATGCGCTGAGCGGCGAGTACTACAGCTACTTCAAAATAAACAGGCTCATGCCTGATAATCTCGCATCGACTGCCTCGGAGGCAATGAAGTTGGACTGTCTCGTAGACTCGCGACGGTTGCAAGCCAACTCCAGCAACAGGGTGTCTACGCTAGCCTGCAGCAACAAGTTGCTCGCATGCGGTACGTTTGAGGGAGGCTTTGTGCTATCAGATGTCAGTGATCCTGACAACACCAGCCTCTTGGGAGAGTTCCATCTCACTGCGAACAGCGATGGAATAACCAACCACATCATAATAAACAAGAATGACGAGGAGTTGTTGGTCTCGTCTAACGACAAGTTACTCAGGGCAATAGACTTGACCAAGAACTCGACCAAGCTTGTTTTGGACTTGCCGTTTGCTGTCAACTGTGCTGCGGTGAACCCCAACAACCCCTTTGAGATCATGATTACCGGAGATCACTTGAACTCATTCATAATAGACACCAGACTAGACAAAAACCTGGCGATGCAATCCGCAGTCCAGTGTATTGGGCATCAGGACTATGGTTTCAGCTGCGACTGGAACACAACCAACGACAATCTACTAGTAACGGGAAACCAAGACACTACTGTGCGCTTGTGGGATCGAAGGAATGCATCCAGCAGTGTTCACTGCTGGAACGGAACCCTCGGGTCAGGCAGTCGGTCGAACTGCAGCGCTCCCGTGAGAAATTGCAAATTCAGCCATAACGGCGACTACGTGGCCTGGGCAGAATCCTTGGATCACATAGGAATTCTTCTGTTGGACGAACTCTACAACAGTCCTGGTCTGGTTCAGCAACGGGTGCAATCCATTGACTTTATCGGCAAGTGTACTGGTCTCAATTTTGCTCCTATTGAAAATGGATACGGCGAACAGTTAATCATAGGTGTGAACGACTGTCCGTTGGGCGGCATATTGAGCTACAAGTTGGGAAGCAAGTGCAAGTCGTTAGATTTTGACTTTCACTTTTAATAGAATAAAATAGGGCAAAGTCCCCTTTTCTGTATTAATGTCACTACTACCACATATCATCAACGTTCTCACTAACCAGCAACTCTCCACCCACCTCTTTGACCAAGTTGTCAAGCATATTTGTCTTCTGAGACTCACCTAAAAGGGCTACAATGACTCTCAACTTGTTTCTAGCCTTATTTAGCACTTTTTCATATTGTGCCACTGCTGAAGGTTCATTTGTGAGCGATATTTGCTCTAGGAGGGTTTCCAATTGGTCCAAATGACCCGGAAGGCCTCTATTAGAGTAATTATGTAAGTCTATCTTCCAACATTCTAATAGTCCTTGGATATAGCCCACGATCAAAGCTCTCTGAAACCCAGTTTGGTACCCATATTCTTTGCCTTCATGATGCTGTTCGAGAGCAGACTGTTGCTGGCCCTCGTCGAACCCCTTTTGATAGTACTCATCCTCTAGGTTGAGCACTTCATCTACATCCAAGTCGATATCGGCCATACTGAATGCTGGAAAGTCGAGATGGCCCTGGGCTTTTTTTCTGGAACCAAAAGACCCAAGACATCAACGGTGCGATGAGCTCGGATTTGAAGGAAGGGTCCGATTATTCGGAAGATGAATATTTAGGGAGAAATGGAAGTAGGCATAGAGAGGTTCGACTTCAGTATGACTCTGACTCGTCAGTAGAGGATTACTCAAAAAAGAGCGAGAAAAATGGCGCTGATAATGGTGAAGATGGTGATGGTGACGAGGACGAGGATGATATGTTTGCGAGCGATAAGGAAGACTCTGAGAAACCGAAAGAGTCGGATAAGCAACCGGAATACTTGGATATACTTGATTTTGAGCGCCAGGAGGGAATAGGCCAATTTGATGAGGAAAAGGATGATTTTAATGACCTTGATGACCTTGATGATAATGGTGATGTTCAGCTAGAGGCTTTTGATCTTCGTGCAGAGGCGGAGGAGGGCAAGTTCGATAAAGAAGGAACCTTTGTGAGAAATAAAAAATCAACTGACGAAGAATCTTGGATTGATAGTGTACTGAAATCAGATATTGAAAAGACTTGTGCGGCACACCTTCAAAGACAACAGGCGCTTAACGACTTGCAGGCAAAAAACCGAGCGCAAGAGAAACCCGTTTCTACATATATAAAAGAATTATTGGCCATTTTAGAGCCTGCGGAAACACCCCTTGAAGCCTTGGCTAGGCTAGCACCGCCCAGAAAGCTGAAAGAAAAGAGACTAAAGGGTATGAAAAAGCTGATGACTGCAGGAATTCATGTTGATGACAATCCAGCAAGAGCTCAGATGGTTCATGATATTACAGAAATATGCGATTCATTAATACATGAAAAGCATATTCCTGAAACTTATGATTTAAGCAGAGAGGAGTTTATGAGGTTATACTTTCAAGAGACAGGTGATGACTATGCGAAACAGGGAATAAAACGTCGTCGAGAGGAAACAGAGTCAACTGATAAAGAATCAACTGATAAAGAATCAACTGATTACGGAGAGAAAATCTGGGAATATAAATTAACAGACGATACAGAAGTAAATGGACCTTTCTCAAGCTACGAGATGGATTATTGGAAAAAAAACTACTTTGATGATCAAGTACAAGTCCGCAAAATAGGCAAAGTACACTTCGTTCCAATTACAGATGTGGTATTTGACCACGAGTTTGGTTAGTCAAAACCATATAGGTGACTTAATAAAAACATCATAAAAACATTAAACTATATCTTTCACCGAAAGATATTCTTTGACTGAGAAATTTACATCATTAGCAAGAGATTCCACTGTAGCAAAGCTGATATTGCATTTCCATCTCACTCTAGCACCAAGTATATCTGAGGTAGCAGACTTGCTTAGCAAGCCTAACGAGAAAAGGGTTGCAATTTGGCCATTGAGATCAATGTTTCGACTCAAAGTAAACTTTGATCGCTCCATGTCTTTCTTTTCTTCCTTTTGTACGTCGTTGTCGTATACATCCAATAGTTCGTCATTGTCAGAATAGTTCAAGGAAGGAGAGTTATCCCGGTAAATCACTGCCAATATAGCCACCAACCTTTCGAGGTCAAAGAAGTTAGGGGAAAGCAACGTCGCGTCTATGTCATCATTGGATATGAACCCCTTCTTAATTGATGCCAAACTCTTGGGTCTTTTCCGCTTGTGCTTGATGGCTTTTACTTTTGAAAAGTAGTGAATATCACTACGCGGCTGATTATAAGATGCCAAATAAGATGCAATTAGAATGAATTTGGAATGAATTGGCAAATCTTCAAACTTTTCGCTCTCTATATGTTCTTCCTCCTCCATAGTGCTAAACTCTTTGATAGAAGAATTTTGTATGATGTTGATGTTTTTGAACAAATCAGCACCAGCTCGGTACACCTTGAGAAATTCATAAATTGAGTACTTACCCTGTAAAACCGGCTCAATAAAACTTGGCCATATTTTTGTGCTTATGTTTATGATGAGTTTCAAATCTGGCCCCGTATACGGAAAGAAAAGATCTACCACGATCTTGATGTACTGCTTCCAAAAGTTTTGTCCACCATTACTATCTAGATGCTTGTCGTTGAAAAAGCACAATTGGCGGCTTTGTAGAATTTGTAGCACTTGCTCCTCGCTGTAACTATTGAAAAACACCTGAGGCAAGTAGCATGAAACCACTTGTTTTGGCAAATCTGAAGAAACAACGAATAATACTGTTATGTTCCTAATGCTAGATACTTCCCCAATTTTCGCGAATGCCACAAATAGTTCGTCCGTGGATTCAATGCACTGATCGAACCTATCAAGGATCAACACATGTCGCTTGCTATATCCTCCCTCTGTGTTTAGTCTTTCCAATGCACTGATGAAGCCGGGAAATGATTCCCCAAAAGAGGCTGTATCAGCTGGGTCATCCACCAATTTTACTCCCCCATCTCTGCGAATTCCCCGGTAGCAACGCTGAAGAAGGATTTTCTTACTCACACACTCATCGCACTTTACAACCGTTCGGTTCACGTTTAAGGCATCTAAAAAGTTCTCAACTGTATATGTCTTTCCAACTGATTTGTACCCACTAACCACAACTGGCTGAGAAGAAATAGCTTCTTCGCCTGGTATAAATGCATTCAACAAGTCGATTTCGGTTTCTCTAAAGCTCACCGCATTTCGTAGGTTCTCAAGGTCGTTTCCTGTCACAGGCATCGGTAATCGATGAGTCTGCTTGACTGATTTGAATTTTTCAAAACGCAAATATTTCTATATAATAGACTATATACAAAAAACGATAGTGTATATCGTGCGATTATCATTCATCCTCTATTAGGCCATTGAGAAGCAGTAGCTTATAAGCCGTAGCAATGTTGGCAAACACGTGTAGTCTCTTAATAACTTCGGAGTGTGGAATGGTCTCGATCCAATTTCCAGAGCATTTACAGAACAATTTCATATTACTTCCTCTGATCTGAGCACATTTGGCACACTTGTAGTCTTGTGTGTGAAATTTGGTAAGAAGCTTATGGTATTGTGCAATCAACTCTTCCTCCAATGCAATTCTATTATGTGATTTGGAGCAGTTTGTGCAATTCCAAATTGCTTCTTCAGAATCTCGGCAGAAATCAATGTCCCTGATATGATTGCAATAATCGCATATAACATGGGGTATTTTGAGAGTAGTGCTCGGGTTTCTAAACTGTGCTTCACTGCTAAATTCCTTGACGTCAAAGATTGAGAGTAATTCCTTCCTTAATACCCGTACCTCAATGTTGCGTTTGCGTGATAGACTAAACACAGAGCACAAGAACTTAACCAACTCTAATGTCGGATTTTTCATATGCAAGTGCGAGCCTGGCAATACAGGAAACTCGTATTCCTGTTTAAATTCGGGGTTCAATATAGCCTCGTTTTGACGCCTATATAACTTTTCAATTCTCTTGAGTAATGGCTGTCGGAAAGTTTCAATTACGCCGCTGAATACATCTTCTTCTGCAATTTCACCAGAGTCAGACATTTTGGGCGCTTTGAGGATGTGTGTAATTTGAGTTACTCGAGGAGTTGCTGACTGAGTGCTACCTGTTAATTTATCTTCCTTGCTCTTGACCAAAGAATCCAAAAATATGACTAACCAATCTTCAAATTCATTCTGATAAATAGTGGGTAGGAATTCTTTAATTTGCCATTTGCTGGCAGGCATTAAGTCCTGAACATCTTCATTTGTGATTTGCTCGCAACTTCTTCCGCAAAAGTTATATTCATCCATCCAAACCAATGCATCCCAGTACCTCACCACACGTAAGTCTAAAAAGTTGAAAAGAGGTTTTGATCTGGCAGCCTTCAAAATATACTGGCTGTAAGCATATGAGTTTTCCACTGATATTTTGCTAGTTTGTAGTATTACCTTGTTTCTACTGGCAAAAATAATATGAGCATGCATCCTTCTAAATTCACCAATCAACTGCAATAACGCCTTAGTTGTCAAATTGTGTATGTGATAGTGCATAGAATAGTCATACAAGTATGAGTCTTTTCTTTGAACCCATGTAACCAAATTGTTCATCATGGAATCAGCATTAATATTGTCATTCACTGCGTCATCCCACCAGTCTTTTACCATACTTCTCAAAATTGACAATGCAGGGGAAGAGAAAGTATCCTCTGCAAAAGTAGAAGCACCATTGTTTTTATCAAACGCTAATGTATCCTCGGCCAAATCCGCTCCTTCTGTTTCATTGATTAATGAACTAGTCAATATAGTATTGATAGTAAGTGTTCCGATTTCCACTTCCAAACAGGCTGTTTCATAAATCTCGGGGTTGTTAAGCCTAGGAAATTCAGTGTTTTCAAAATCTGACATTTTATCCATTTCAAAACCACCATGATCTGGTAATGGGACTGATGACCACCATAATATGATGTTGTTTGTGGTCAAACGTCTAGCATACTCAATGTCTATTAAGTAGCCAACATTCTCAATTTGAAGGTTACATAACGGAACATTACCATACTTTGATAGTGATATCAAGTTTTGGATCCAAGAAGATAAAACAAAGTAATGGTTAATTACCCTTTTTGCAATTAATGATTGCCAACCAACAGCAGGCAAAGTCAATTCACTGACATTCATTTTTATTGTTGGAATATCAGCTGCTGCAGTGAGCACATTAAGAATTTTCGTGGTATAGGGCGATTGCACTGCTAACAATATTTTATTACTCTTTGACTCATGTATAGAGCCAAGCTTTTGATTCAATTTCTTAAATAATTTTGCACTGTCACTGTAATAGGAAGTTTCAAATGCCATTTCATCCAGGTATTCGATAATATTATAGAATTTATCCAACTTTGCTTTCTTTGCCTCAAATATTTCATTATAAATTCTGTCCATATTTGGTGGTAGTTCCTGTGCGTTAGCGGATGGTTTTAAAACAAACATATTACTAGTCTTATTCCTAGTTTGGAAAATAGTGAAGAATTCATAACTATTGGTCACAATATGCAATAGGTATACAACCTCCATATCAAACCTCTTCAAATAATCATCCTTTTCACTTTTAGAAAGATCTTTTATATTAAACCCATTTTTTAAGCCCTTGCCCAACGAACCCACTTTGGTGTCATCAAACTTAACATTATTACCTAACTCGATTATGGCTCTCTCAACTGAGCCAACTTGTGTTTCATAAAGGCCAAGCAAATTTGAATCTTGTAAAATACTTTCGAAATTGGTAATTTCCTCATTGAATGTTCTCTCGGGCATTGTTAACTTGTATAAATGAGAGCCATCATGACCATTAGGGAGAACTGCATTAGAAAGTTCTATCTCGCAACCTGCAATATGTTTCCTCGGAGATAGTTCTGTCTTGAAAGATGCATATACCTTTTTAGGAATATGAAACACGAAAGAATGAACCTTATTACTGACCAGAGCATAGACCTTGATATCACCTGGGTTTATAGGATCAACCTTATACTCTAGGATCTCCCAATTTGTTCCCGCAACATTTGCAGCCTGTTTACGAATTAATCCACCAACTGAAGATCTGTGTGATGATTCAGTATTAGAACCAAATAATTTTGTACGCCTCTCCCTGCTAACTGCCTGAACAGCCCATTTCGCTTTTTGATATTTCAAAAATCCTGAATAGTCATCTAGCATAGATGGGCAAGGCCCATTCAAAATTGCTTTATTTCTCTCTTCATTCTCAGTTTCAGTTATTTCGTTCAATCTCCCATTTTTTCTCTTACGAGAAGTAACTTTTCCAATTCGAGATTTAGGAATATCAGAATCAATTAGATTGAAATCCTCTATGTCTTTTATTGTTTTGGTTTTAGCATCAACCTTGTTTGTTGGATTGAAAAAAGAAGAAATTGAACTTTGTTTTTTGGTATCTTCATCTCTATTAATTTTCTTTTGAAGCCACTCTGGGTGCGCCACTCTTGGTACTGGGTTTTTAACACCTTGAAGGGCAGCAGGGATTGAAATGATTTTTTGAATTACGGATGCCAAACGCTCCGAATAATAATCCCAATCAAGAATATCTCTAGGACCAAATTTTTCTAAAGAAGGATCTTTTAACCATCTTTTCAAATATTCCATCTTTCTATCGGAGGAGAAAATAGAAACTGGTACTGCTCTTTCTGTAACAGGTGCCCCCAATGGCTTGGCACTAATAATATATTTAGTTGCAAGACCAGCATCTTTTACCATTTCTTCTCCTAAAAATTCACCCAATCTCTTTGCAGTTGTAATAGATGTAGATTTTTGACCAGCGTACTCAGCCAAACTTTTTGACATACTTTTATTTTCGCAAATAAGTTCAATCAAATCCTCATCTTCCAACATTCCACCTTTTGTATCCAAAACATCTAACCAATTGTTTGCAACTGTGGCGACTGCTTTATAACATTCTTCAAGAGTTTTGCCTTCCAAGAAAAGTTTAAAGATATCAGATTGAAAGTTTTTAATTAATCCTAGTTCACCTCTTCTCTTCAACTCAAACCCTTTCAATTCTGCGAGACTGCCATCTTCATTGAAAACCGCATATCTCTTTTTAAGACCTTGACCTTCTTTTTTTGAAGTTGGCAAAATCATGGCACGATAAGGTCCATCTACCTCAAAGAAAATAGAGTTTTCAGAACGCTTTTTGTACTTGAATGTGTTTTGATCCACCAAATCTTGATATTGGTTGTTAGTGAACTTTTGGTGCACTAAATAATTCAACATAGAGCATGGGTATTCTAAAAAAATACTTTTACCATCCTTGCACTTCAATGAGTAATTTTCTGGGAATGATTTGGGCAAAATACACCAAATACCATCAGTATCCAATTCCAATGGCCTTCCTAATCTTTCTACCAAGGCTCTTGCCATTTGAATTATTGTAGCGCCTGTGAGACATGTTACACCTGCCATTTCCATTGAATACCATCTCGAACCTTTTCTCATTACATAACCATAAAACGAATTCAAGATAACTTTATGTGCTAACTGCAAAGAATCGTATAACACAACCATTTTATTAGCTTCATCCTTTGCAGAAACGTCCCCTTTTGGCACTTTTGAAACTTTTCCCTTCCATACCTTAGCAAGACCTTTAAATTCATATCTACGATCTCTGAAACTTCTCACTGTATCGACATAAAAAGGATTTTCTCTTTGGCAAATAATAGCTTCTCTTGTTACAACTTTTGACTGTTTTGTGCGGCCATAATTTTTTCTAGCATAACCGCTCATTCGCTCTTTGATCTTTTGGGCCTGCTCAGAGTATGACAATTCTTCAAAAGTTCTAGGAGGAAGCCAATGTCTAGTATTGGGATACATTTCTTCCTGTAATTGTCTCTTCACTGTTCCATAATCATTCATGTTTCCTGGAAAGAACTCTCCCCTCCAAGACCAGGGAAGTCTACGATCACAATCTTTATTCGGCCTGTTAAAGTCGCAAGCAGCACAATCTTCCTCGGTTTTCATTGAATCAGGCTGTAAACGATTTGAAGTCATAATATTGGGATACATAGAAGCAACATCAACATGATAGATCAATGGATTTTCTGTTCGTTTGGGAGTATCCCTAAGGTCCTCTAACTTTTCTCGTATTTGGTTGTATACTTCAGAGTAATTAGTAACATCGTCGACCTTTTTGCTATTTTCAACCTCAATACAAAATTTTATTGAGTTGTGTAAGTCATCAATAATTGTTTGGACTGCAGTTGGGTCGATTGCAAAGTCATTGGGTAAATCACTGCGAAAGACACCTGACTCTAAAGACTCCACATGACCACCAACATAAGTCTCTGATTCTAGCAAGTGTCCATTGTAGAATCTTTCTATTGGGTCTTGATGCTTGTTAGGTAAAAGAATGTTATTCTGGTATGCTTGTACTGATAGCAACATTTCACATAAAGTTCCTGTTCCCTTTCTCAATACCTCGTCTGGATTTAAGGGAATAATAGTGCATAATGAGAAAATAAATGGATGGACGTACTTGAAATATAAGTAATAGGTGGCAACTGCATCAGATACGGAATACTCTGATAATATTTGTGGCTTTTCATATGCATATGGAGTCATTAATTCTGGATCTAGTTCGGTGGGGTTGTAACCAAGTTTAGCCGTGGTAACTGCCTTTAAACCTTGAGATCCTTGAGGTAAATACGAATCTCTCTTTACCCATCTATAACAGTCCATATGAACACAGTACTTTGACTTGTATTCGCCTTCATTGTCTTTCGCAAATCCAATTTCATCGAACATGTCCAAGTCATGAAACCTAGATCTATTTTCAACAAAAGGCCAATCGAAAAAGTCACCATTAAAAGTAGCTATAACAGTGGGTTTTGCTTCCCTAATGTGCTCATAAAAGCGTAGCAAAACTTGCTTCTCATTTTCTTCATTAAAAATTGTAAACAATCCTGGATATTCTGGTTTAGGAGTGTACTCAAAATCTTCGATATCTTCCGAAATAATTTCTCTGTTAGTGATAAGGAATCCTTCTCCATCAATCATGTACGATATCATCATAATTTGGTCAATTTTGGCATCAGGAAACTTTAAAGGTGCTTTTGTAGTTTCAATATCAAATGCAAGAACTACGGGATCTGCAAAAGCAAGCTTTTCCTTATCTTCCTCTAAAGTTGTTTCTGAATGCTTTACGTAGACATCATACCATTTTCCAACTCTTATATTTGCATCAATAGAAACTCTGACATGATATGGTACATCGTATTCTCTTATGTTGTGAATATAATATTCAGGGTCACTTTTAGTCTCTGCTTCATTAGACATCGAATCTGTATGGATCTCAGTTGTCATAATTCCATTACTATTATTAAAATTCATTGCCAGATATATATCTTTAGCATCTTTGTTTTCTTGATTGTGCTTGATTATTGGATTGAGAAGTCTTCTTGCGGCTAACATATCTGGTGTATTATGAAAAGTTAACCGAAGAAGAGTTTTCTTAAGCCCTACCAAATGATTTGGTAATGACAAGTCTTCTTTCTCCACTCGTGTGAAACTCTTGACATTGCACTGCTCAAGAAATCTTCTCAAATATTCTTCGACTTCAGATTCTCCACCGGGTAGTAGGTCAAGCAAAAAATATGGGTCATATTTCATGGTAACTTTGAACGATCCACCTTCTTCATCCAAAAAATAGTAATCCACTCCTGCAAATCCTGTTTGTGAGTTTTCATCAGGGATTGTAGTACCATGCATATTTATAAGCCAACCTTTCCGTGGTTTCTGACCATCATTTTCACCATGCTCAATCCTCTCAAATCCCATAATTGTGTCCAAGCGATCTATTTTGGACACTAACTCTCTTTTTTGTATTGAATCATTGAGCATAGGATTATTGGCAATAGCTGGATCTATAGGTTTCTCTTTTCTAGGGTTTCTGAATTCTGAGGTTGATTTGTTCTTAGAAGAATAGGAACCAGCTCCACTTGGAGTCATTTTTGAAGGAAGAGAAGGCATTCTATTGTCCCATAAATATGATCTGGCTGTTAGGTACTCTTAATCAAGTCTGGCTCAATTACACAGCACAGACCAACCACACTTCCTTTGAGATGAGGTTACGCGTCTGTTAGCCTTAAATGTATATAGAAAAAAAATCCGTTAATTAGCGTCTGACTTCACGTGCTCGATCCTCAGTACTAACCGATTTCTAATACTACATACTTTGTGGAGCCCTATCGACTCTATAGAGCCCTGCATTGTTTATATGCTGTTGAGGTTATGTACAAATAGTATTTATCTGCTCATAAATAGTATGATAAGACCCTGGAGAATTACTGAGTAAAGAAATAAGAACTGAACTCTTATCCGTCTCTGTTTGGTGGTAATGCTGTTAGAAGTTCCCATACCATTGTTTGGTAATACCATAAACTTCAAAGACCTCATTAAAAATACAGCCAAGTTTATGATGGAAAATATCACAACAGGATAGTAAACGAGCCACCCGTTGCCAAAGATATGTTTCCAGCACAACAACACAATAACCGAAACATACTTGTACCCGGAGAAACTCACCAAGTCCCACATAGAGCTCTGTGTAGAGCAGCTTAGTAAATATAATCCAACTTTGAAAATTGCAATATCTATAAGTGAGAATGCCAAAGTTTGCGACGCAAGGTACCCAAATACTTGCGGGTGGAAATCACCCTTCAAACCCTGAAATGATGCCCATAATAATATATATGTCATAAATGACATAAGTGGGATGTACAAATCAGGGGCATTAACATCATACATTGGAGGCGCAAAGGTGTTGTTGGCTCCTGGTGTAGGGTCTCCTGTAGCTTCAGTGGTAGTCATTCTAGTCCAATTCTTGTTATGATACGGAAACAATATAAGAACTACCTTTTTGAGGACGTATAAGTTGCTTACTTTGAAGTAGTACTTCAAATCACCAGTTCCAGGAAGTAAAGCACCGAAATTTTGTTGCAAGTACTGGTTGGAAGACTCAAACCCTGTCTTTGCAAACTGGGATGCAATCGTAGCAGCCTGGTCGTTCAAAAACGTTGGATATGCTGCTCCAGCCTGTTGCTGTTGATGATGCTGCTGTTGTTGCTGCTGTTGTTGTTGTTGTTGAGCGTTGCCGCCATACTGAGTCTGATAGACAGGATGCTGAGGTTGTGGATGTTGCAAATTTTGTTGCGGCATAAATTGCTGGGGAATTGCCCCCTGCACGTTTGCCAGTTGATCGTAGTTCACTGCATTGCCATATGGGTTATACATTGCTCTGATCTATGCTTAGAATCGATGCTTCAGTGCTTCGTGTTTTATTTGCTGTACGACTTCAAGATTCTTGATTTTGTTGACTTCTTAATTGGGTAATAACATTAGCAATTAATAACTATAGCTTGAGTTTGGGACACTGGAAAGGTTCTTGTCGGGCCATAGGATCATCTGATGTAAGTGCAACTCTATTTCTGAAAAGCACTAGTTAAACATGGGAGAACCCAAGGTATTAGTGGTGTCTAACAGACTACCAGTTACAATTAAGCGCTCTTCAAATGGCGCATATGATTATTCAATGTCTTCAGGGGGGTTGGTTACAGCCTTACAAGGATTAAAGAAATCGACAGAGTTCCAGTGGTTCGGCTGGCCCGGGTTGGAGATTCCAGAAGATGAACAAGAGAGAGTCAACAATGACTTGAAGGAAAAGTTTAAATGCACTGCTGTCTATTTGAGCGATGCAATTGCTGATTTACATTATAATGGGTTTTCAAATAGCATCTTGTGGCCACTTTTCCATTATCATCCTGGTGAGATGAATTTTGATGAAAATGCCTGGGCTGCTTACATTGAGGCCAATCGCCAATTCTCGAATGAGATTGTGAAGCATGTCAATGATAATGACATGGTTTGGGTTCATGACTATCATTTAATGCTTTTGCCGCAAATGTTAGTTAAAGAAATTGCAAAGTCTAAAAAGAACGTTAGAATAGGCTTTTTCTTACACACACCGTTTCCATCGTCCGAAATTTACAGAATCTTGCCTGTCAGAAAGGAAATCTTGGAAGGTGTGTTAAGTTGCGACTTAATTGGATTTCATACTTATGATTATGCTAGACATTTTTTGTCTTCAGTGTCAAGAATTGTGTCCAACGTCACCACGTTGCCCAATGGTATTGAATTTCAGGGCAGATCCATTAGTATAGGTGCATTCCCAATCGGTATTGACGTGGACACTTTTACTGAAGGATTAACAAAAGATTCTGTCATTAGCAGAATAAAGCAATTGAAGACTAAATTTGATGATGTGAAGGTGATTGTTGGTGTTGACAGATTAGACTATATTAAAGGTGTTCCTCAAAAATTGCATGCTTTTGAGATCTTCTTGTCTCAAAATCCAGAATGGATTGGCAAGGTCGTGTTTGTGCAGGTTGCAGTACCCTCTAGAGGCGATGTGGAGGAGTACCAGAGTCTTCGAAGTACTGTTAATGAGCTAGTGGGAAGAATCAATGGAAAATTTGGTACAGTGGAATTTGTTCCAATTCACTACATGCACAAATCAATTCTGTTTGATGAATTGATTAGTTTGTATAGTATTTCTGACGTTTGTCTTGTTAGCTCAACCAGAGATGGTATGAACTTGGTCAGTTACGAATACATAGCTTGCCAACAGGAAAAGAAAGGTGCCTTGATATTATCTGAATTTGCTGGTGCTGCTCAGTCGTTAAATGGTGCGTTTATTGTCAACCCGTGGAACACAGAGGAGTTGAGCGATTCTATCAAGGAAAGTTTGACTTTGCCAGATGAAAAGAAGGCTCTCAATTTCAACAAGTTGTTTACTTACATTTCAAAGTATACTTCTGGTTTCTGGGGTGAAAGCTTTGTCAAAGAATTATCTAAATGTTAGGCTCTTAAACCTAAGATTGAAACTTTATCTTTTCTTTCTCTTGCTTTATTCATTTTTTATTGATTTTCTGAAATGTTTGAATAGTCTACTTTTTTAACCTTTACAATATATTGTGAAATCTTATAATCTTCGTAACTCGTGTATTATGTGCAAAGTAGCCATATGATAGGCCTAGAAACTATTAATGTCCCAGATGGTGACTTTAAAACTATGCCAAAGGTGTTCATTGGATTGAACAATCAATTTCAAGAAATATGCTAGAATTAAAAATCAAATCCACAATCCAAAATTCACTGCTGTATGTATGGATTATAAATATTGGATTTGTAAAAAATTATTTTACTGAGAAGCGGTTATTCAACAAAATCATTAAGATCGCCGATGCCTCCCAGCTTTATGAATGTATGTGATTCCAAATTTTCCCTAGTCAATGGGGTCAAGACACGCTTATTGTCCTTAATTTCCTCCTCGGACTCCTTTGCCTCCAAGGTCATCGCCTTATTGTATATTAATGGAGATGGCTTCGCTATCTCAGGCATAGAACGGGGTAGGTTATTAGGGGATATGTTAACATTAATGACTTGCGGCTTTATTCCGAACCTTGAAAGCATTGACTGGTTCAGGTATACATGCGATGCTGCTGTATTGTTAGCCGCCTGTGTAACCAATACGCTATCGGTGTATAAAGGTTTCGGAGGTAGATGAGTTTTTGGATTATAGAAATGCTTTTCTGTTTTTTTATTTTCTTTTGACAGGTTGTTAGATTTTGAAGACTTTTTACTATTGCTGATGTTTGATTCGGAAATTTTCGTTTTCGATAAGTCATCCTCCTCTGCTTTAAAATGAGATACATCCTCCTCAAAGTTACGAGCTGAACTGAAGGCGGTCATGAGGTATGGCATTTCTTCCGTAATTGTAGTTTTATGGAGAATTCCAGATGTAGACAAAGAAGTAAATGAGTCTCTTCTCCCAATAGCAGATGGAGAATCTGTGTTACTCTTTGTGATGGAGTGAATAAGTGGTGCCTGTGTGTATGATGAAGATATAATGGAATTATAGCCAACATCAGAATCATAATCATAGTCCGCCTCGTCCCCATACTCACTGTTGACATCTTTAGACGAGCTCAAGGCAGAATAACGATTTCGAGGAGTGAAATGGGTGCTCAGTCGAGCGCTACGTTGCTTATGTAATCCAGGCATATCAAGATACTCGCAATCTTCGGATGGCATTTCTCTTTTTATCTTCTCTTCTTCCTCTTCCTCTTTTTTCCTTCTTAAAGCCTCCCTCTTTGCATTCTCTTCGCACTCAGCTTCATACTGGCGTTGTTTGGTTAAAGCAATGTCCTTCATTCTTTCCAATTTGAAAGCATTAAACATTTTCTCCATATCATTGACTACAGCCAAGCACTCGTATTTTGTTTCTGTATCATCTTCGTCTATTGAAACATTCAACTGCTTCAATAAGTTCACAATAAAGTTTTTGTACGTCAAAACAGTAATTTCGTCCCCAGAGTCGTCAAGCATCAACTCTAATTCTCTCCCAATTATTATAAGTTTGGCTTTCAGATAAGCTATAGTCAAGGTTTCCGCCACTTCGTTTTTAAGCAGTATATTTCGTAAAATTAAGGACGTTAGCAACGTTCCACTGTCTGAAATATACTCGACAGGAGTCAATTTTCGTGACGCCTTTGTTATAAAATCCAAGTCAATAGCTACTCTGTTCAATTTTTTGTTGCACTCCTCGCAAGTTTCCATAACCTTATCAGCCACATTATTGTTGAAATTTTTGATTTTGTCATCTTTGTTGTTAAAATGCTCATTACTATTGAAATCCAACGAAAGAAACTCCCAGCCTTTCATTTTCAAACTCAACTTCTCCAATGCTTGAAGCATGCTGAAGCTAGATTGACACAATTTACTAACATTTCGCTCCGTTAAAGGAAATTCATTTATAGTCAGCAAAAGCTTTCGTACTTTGTTTTTGTCTTTGTTTAAATCAGGGTCCTGTACCAACAGTATGATGGGATCCTCATATGCCTCGACTTCCATCAGAGTTTCTTTGTTTAGCGAATATTTATGTAATGTCACCACAGTAGCGAGTGATGGTGGTGGTAATTATTATTATTATTATTGTTACTGTAAATAAACCAAGATTAGCACACTTGAGTAAAGGTTTGTGGGGAAGCAACCAACGATGGTATCTTGAGGCCAAAGAATTCAATAAATAATTTCACGAATGAACCTTTAAACCATAAGCAGTACTCAGAGCCCTTGATTTTTCAAATTTTCTGCTTCAATCTTCACACAGATAAAACAAGTTATCCAGGGAAATCCGTAGCGAATTATACGCTTTCAATACTTATGTTGTATAACCCAGTATTCAACCAAAGGGTGTATCGGCTGTTTTTTTTGTTGCTGGTCTTCGCTATACACTACTTTTTGAGTGTTTACTCAAATTATATACAGGATAGTATTGCCAGACTTCTATAGGCGGGTGCTAAAATGCACAGTGTCTTAATAATAACACCCTTAAGTAGAAAAAATAGCCATAGTATGCTGGCTAGTGAGAGTTTTATTGAATACCGTTAAGTGCATGAAAAATGGTTTGGTTTCATTATTTTTTGCCTTGAGCTAAACGAAACCCTGTTGGCTATAGGTTTATTTCTTCCTTTTCCTCCATAAAATTTGCTACTGATTAACAAAAGTTTGAATGATAAAGAGTTTTTCAAGTTTTTGTTTAAATAAGCCCCTTTTCTCTACGGACCTTTTCCTTCATTTTGGTATACCAATCATCAATGGTGCCCTTTTCTGAGTGTACAGCCACGATTATTAGTGACATATTGTCAAAGCCAATGCCAGTATAATTATTTGCCATCAGTAAGCACTGGTTGAGGATAAACTCTGTTATCTTGTTTAACGACCATTCCAAGGCAAGCTTGTCTCTGATCAATTTTACAAGCTGAGCATTTTTAAAACAGTCCCAGATTCCGTCGCATGCAAGAATAATGAACTCGGGAGCCGGATTGTGTACATTGGATAAGTCATAAACTAGGAAGTCTGGCTCCACTGTCACTTGGAGTAATTCTGGAGGAAGATGTACTAGATCATGTATAAAGTGTTTTTTGTTTTTGAGAATATACTCATTTTGGGTGGTATCGATAAAGGGAAATTTGAACTTGAAGTCCCCAAATGCTCGTGACAATGCTAATACTTCATTAATTCTATTGTTCATAACGTATCCGTTGCTATTCTCGATTCTAATCCTCTCATTCATGATAATGGGCTTGTGGTCAAAAGACATGGTTTTCGCTTGTCCGTCAACAGATATTATACATCGCGAATCTCCTGTATTAGCCACTACAACAAACCTGTTTCTCAATATTACTGCCATGACACCAGTAGACCCACAATTTACTAAATTGGGCTGCATAGACAAGTCATGGTCTATCTTGAAAAATGCGTCCTTGATTATACGCTGCGTCTCGCCTAGAGACCTCTCTTTGCATTTGGAATTCAAGCTTTTAAAGACATACTTTCCCAAATGGCTGCCCAAGTATTTAGAGCACTCGCTGCCGCCATGGCCATCGTACACTGCAAAGACTGCAAGACTTTCATCTTCATTAATTTTCACATCGTGTGCATCTTCCATAGTCATGCGATATCCTTGCATCGCGCCAATGCAATAAGTCAACGAAGTATGGCTCTGAGTCAATAATGTCTTGTCCTCGACGGGGTGTGACAATAATTGGCCCATCCTTAATGCCTTTACTGAGTTTCCTCTCCCCTATATTCAATCAAGTGGATTATCTTCTGACCCACTTCTAAATATTTAAAAATGTCGCTTAGAAATTATTATACGACATTGAGGCTAAAAAGCTGATTTCGCCTCAGGCGTGATTACACTCCATTATCAGAAACTTCGCCCTCTTTGTTGGTTTAAGGAGGCAACAAACCAACAGTCAATAACAAATACCATACGAAAGGTGCTTTTCACCGAGGTAAAACTACTTAGCTCTTTTAAATTGTATTGCTCTAGAAAATACAACTCCGTCTCTTCCGGCTTGGTATAGATTTGAAAATAAAACGGCCATATAAACTTGAAACGTAGATTATAAATTTAAACTAGGAGTCGTATGTGTCCCATTAAGGCTCCGATGGAAAATATTTCTGTTTGTAAAACTAAAAATTTTAAATACCTTAACTTCGTGGAAACGGAAAACTGGCTATTTCCTATCTAAAGAGACTCGCGTGTGATAAAATGTTCCAAAAGAGATGTGATATAAGATATTTCAATTGTCCTATACAAACTCATTTGTGTATGGTGTAATTTTATGAGTCGTAGAAGGAAGATTTTCCCTGTTTCTTTTGACGGTACCCAGATATGACAGGTCTTGTAATATGATCTAATGTGGGTTTTGTGGAACAGTAATCTAACTCTGAAGGATCTTATTTGAAGATTAAATAGAATTTGTCGTATCTAAAATACCACTCATTTAAAAAAAGTAATTGATAGTGTGATATGTTTTAGCTATGATAATATTATACACACACTAATTACTATTTAGTACATGGGTTGAAGAATGTTTTAATTTGTGCACAACTAAAAATTTAGTTGAGGTTTAAAACTGAGTTTTATTTAGAATTGGAGGGGTTATAATAGTTGTAATTAAGCTTGTTGTCTGATAGGAATATATATTGGGGAATTGAAAGTTTATATATCAAGCTTTCGATGTTAAGTTGTATATATTGGGCTTCATATGTAAAAGGGCTTATCGTTTATTTGAATAGGCTTATTTTTCTGGCGGCGTTGATTTTAATACTGCTTTATGTTAAGTACACTTATTTACTCACCTACCACTGGAAATATATTTCTACATTACATTCTCATCTTGCTATTCGCATAATTAATCCTAATTATCTCCTCAAACTGGTTAGAATGCTAAAATTGATTTTTAGCGATATGATCCTTGTTTCTTAAATTCTATAAATGTTCCTAAACTATCCACGCTTTTTCGCCTTTTGCATCTTCTTCCGCTCTACGATTTCACGTATCATTAATGCTAAAACTTCATCAACATCGCTTTGCGTATTGTCAATAGCCACAAAGCCGCATTTCCAAAACTTGGCTAATTTTGACCCATTTTCCACAAAATGAGGTGATGCTAGTGGACTGTTCGTATGAGTACAGATTATCCATATTGGTGGCGGACAGTCTGGGTCGGAAGGATCCATGGAGTTGTCAATTAATGTGATTTGCTTTCTTAATTCAGCGCGCATAGCCTCCATCTCCAATAGATTTCTCTCCTGCCAAATATTTTTCAACGCATGCTTGAGGGAAAACATATCATGTTCCTTGCCCTGCTGCCAGCGCTTTTTGAAAGAGTTGTACTCCTTCCATGCTTCATCCAAGGCACCCTTCATTACAGATAGCAAATTGAACGTATCGTCTCCATCCGAATTCTTCAATGTAGGAGCATTAGTATCGCTTGGTGCCAGAGCCTGGCTGTTGTTGATAACTTCATTGTATGACGGTGGATTGTATGATGGAATCGCACTGTATACAAAAAAATAGCCATCGATATTCCCATTCAACTCGCTAGCTCCGCTCGCTACTAATAACGGATTGGTTGACACTGGCTTTCTTGGTTCATTGGCCAAATTTCTCAAAACCTCTTTGCCTAGTTTCACGTACAATGATGCCTCTAGAAACGGCACAACTTGCTGTGGGTTAAATGTAGGTGTATCGATAAGCTCAACCAAAATAGGCGAAATATGAGGAGGCACATAGCCTTTTGAATTCTTTTCTTCACTATTGTTATATGAGATGTAGTATTGGTTCCTGGAATTCAAAACTAACGAGCCGCTGCTAGATTCTGTGGTTTTTTTGGGTTGTTTCAGGTAAGACTGATAAATAACCGGAGATAATAAAATATGATCTTGTTTCGATAAATAGCCAAGTGCATGACTTATATCAACTTCGTCCATAATCATTCTGGACCTTTCTGAAACTGGACTAAAGCTGAATAACATGGGATTAATCCGTATTGTTGGGTAATACGTATCACAGAAATTCCCCATGATCAACTTGGATATAGTAGACGTTTTTCCAGCTTTGGCTCCCCCAAGAAAGGCAATTCGCAATGGATTCGAGTGATTGATAGGTCCCTGTACATCATCTGGTGTCAAGCTGGATCGCCTTTTTGACAACAAGGAGGACATTGCTTCTGTTGGTAAGATGGTATACGCTTTAAAAAATTCTAAACTTCAACCTGGTCCGATGTTTGCATCCCGAATAGGAAGTCGTATAGCGAGATTGTCGAACTGCTTGGAATCGCTTCCAAAAATAAAGAGCAGTAGTAGGACAAGGTTCTACTATCAAAGTACTATGGAAATAGGCAATATGTAAAACGTGACTATAAAACTGACTATCTTACGTGGACCCTTAAACCATAGTAGTCTTGAGTGGCTGATGAGCTCTATTTTTCCCCTGTGCCCCCAACGCAAAATTGGACTATCAAAGGGAATTCATTGAAGATCTCAAGGGAACTTAACCGGCTTTTGCTGGTTAAAAAAAAGAACTATAGTCTTTATGAGTAGAATGCTGTTTTTAAAGGCTCTGGGTGGTTTCAATGCCTTAAACCTGGAGTCCTGAGGAGATTCAAAGCATAAGTTGGCTTTTTTATAATTTTGTCGTGTATGAACCGAATTCAAGCGATAGAGTATGGTAATCAAGCTGATTAAACCAGTAACTACTTCGGGTATCTCTAGCCTTACTGCCTTTGATAGGTAATGTCTCTGAACTCTGCGTATATTCTGTCTATTGATGGTATAGACGTAAATAGGTTTAAGGAAAAGCTATGGCAGAATGATGCGATTAATATGCATTGCCAGGGCCAAATTAACCTAATATTTGAGCTAGCAGATAAGCTACAGCATGATTGTTTGAGAGAACTGGACGAATTGTATGGTAAGTTGAAAAATATAAGTGAGTTTTCGGTTAAGGCGTTGGCAGTTCAGTTGAAAAAACTCAAGATTTTGAGTCTAAAGATAAAACTCAACTCTTTAAACAAGACCACGGATATTGTCGCTGCACGGAACTTAGCGTTGCAAGAAGAGCTATTGAGCTTACAGGAAAAGTTGAATAATGACATCAAGAAAGTCCGAGATAAAGAGTTGTCGGTTGTTTCGCTGCACGAAATTGCAAGCAAGGCATTGAATGAACAGATTGAAGACTACCAGTCGCACAAAATTCTTCAAATACGCACGCAGTCTGAAAAGCTAAACCTCCAACATTTCAAAGTGTTGTCAGATATAATATTTTCACACAGCAGGGGCAAGTTATTATTTTACTACCAGCCAATTATTGAATTTTCTGACTTTCTCGAGTGCAATATCGCCCTTCTTAATCAATTTATTGAAAATATCATTAAATTGCAATTGCATTTAGCAGAGATATTCAATGCAAAATTGACTCACTTGCCCTATCTTGTGTCATACTTGCCTAGCTCTGAGTTTTACAATTTGATCAAAGAGCGGGTGCCAACTGAGCCAGAAGAAGTGAGGGAAGAGATAATTAAAAACGATGAAGATCCAGAACCTATAGAGCGAATAATAAAATTGGGGAATACAATCAAACTCCCACTCTCGTCCAAAACGTTGAATGAACAGAGAAGAGCTTCTCTTGTTAAATCCGCAACTTCGGTGAACCATGAATCAGAATCAGAATCAGAACCTGCTGCTTTACAAAAACAAACTATAAATAAAAAAATGATTATAATACCCCACAAGCTCCTCAACAAACCGTTTAGCAAGCTCTCGATAAGAGAGTTTCTTCGATTTGTCTCTGTACTTGTCCGAATAATTGCAAATTTCCAAGAAATATTTGCTTTTCTCAACATCAAGGAGCCAGAACTCAGCCTCCACTGTATTCTTGAACGAATTAGTACCCTTTACCTTACCATGACTCCACAAAGTCGTTCCTCCCGGGAGGAAGAACGGCCTAGCACGACTGAACTAATGGAAATAGTTTATAATTTAATCATTGGCTTCCATTCAAAAACACAAGACTCGCACACCAATGTACCTGCTTTGCTAAAAGATCTCAATTTAGTTGATCTGCTTGCAAAACTGGCAAAGGGTCAATTTGACGACTGGGATATGGTAAGTACTACCTTCTAGGTATAGCTTTATAAGCGTAATTCTAAGTACTCTCTCGGCGTAAATATCAGCCCTAAGAAAAAAATTCTTTGCCCACTCTGGCCAAAAATGCGCCTTATCGAAGCAAGACTACCAATCGTCGTTGATAGAGGTCCTCCCCAATTGCACACCTTCATAGCAAACACTGTCGATACATCAAACATGTCTCTTTCAGACAAAGAACTCTTCGAATTAAACAAAAAGGCCGTTACTGAAGGCTTCAAGATTAAGCCCAGAATCAACTACAACACCGTGGGTGGAGTCAACGGTCCCTTGGTTATTTTGGATAATGTCAAATTCCCTCGCTACAATGAGATTGTAAACTTAACTTTACCTGATGGCTCTGTTAGACAAGGTCAGGTCTTGGAGGTTAGAGGAACCAAAGCAATTGTTCAGGTTTTTGAAGGTACATCTGGTATTGATGTCAAGAAGACCAGAGTCGAGTTTACTGGTCAAAATTTGAAGATTGCAGTCTCCGAAGACATGTTGGGCAGAATTTTCGATGGTTCTGGTAGACCAATTGACAAAGGACCCAAGATTTTTGCCGAGGACTATTTGGACATCAACGGTTCTCCCATCAACCCGTATGCTCGTATTTACCCCGAGGAAATGATATCTACCGGTGTATCCGCTATTGACACTATGAACTCTATTGCTAGAGGCCAAAAGATTCCCATCTTTTCGGCTTCGGGTTTGCCTCATAATGAAATTGCTGCCCAGATTTGTAGACAGGCTGGTTTGGTTAGACCAACAAAGGATGTACACGATGGTCATGAAGAGAATTTCTCCATTGTCTTTGCCGCAATGGGTGTTAACTTGGAAACATCCAGATTTTTCAAGCAAGACTTTGAAGAGAATGGATCTTTGGAGAGAACTTCTTTGTTTTTGAACTTGGCCAATGACCCCACCATTGAAAGAATTATTACACCTCGTTTGGCATTGACTACCGCTGAATACTTAGCTTATCAAACTGAAAGACATGTTTTGACCATTTTAACTGATATGTCCTCATACGCTGATGCGTTGAGAGAAGTGTCTGCTGCCAGAGAGGAGGTTCCTGGTAGAAGAGGTTACCCTGGTTATATGTACACTGATTTGTCCACCATTTACGAGAGAGCTGGTAGAGTTGAAGGAAGAAATGGGTCTATCACTCAGGTGCCTATCTTAACTATGCCTAACGATGATATTACCCACCCTATCCCTGATTTGACTGGTTACATTACTGAAGGACAAATCTCCATTGACAGACAATTGCACAATAGAGGTATCTACCCACCAATTAACGTTTTGCCCTCTTTGTCCCGTTTGATGAAGTCTGCTATCGGTGAAGGCATGACTAGAAAGGACCATGGTGATGTTTCTAACCAGTTGTACGCAAAATACGCTATTGGTAGAGATGCTGCCGCTATGAAGGCAGTCGTTGGTGAAGAAGCCTTGTCTACTGAAGACAAATTGTCATTGGAGTTTTTGGAAAAGTTTGAGAAGAGCTTTATCTCCCAGGGTGCGTATGAAGACAGAACTATTTTTGAGTCCTTGGATTTGGCCTGGTCTTTGTTGAGAATTTACCCCAAGGAAATGTTGAACAGAATCAGCCCTAAGATTTTGAGCGAATTTTATGAAAGAGAAAGAAAACAAGATGATGATGAAGAGGATGAAGAAGAGGAAGATGCTGACAAATCCCATGATTTGATTGATGCATAATGTGGCAGTAATGGCGTACCACCTTTCTATAACTAAAATTTTTGAAAAACACATGATCGTATAGAAGGCAGTTACATTCAGTATGTGGTCCATCTCATTCGTTCCTTTAGATCTTTTCAGTGTTTGAGCAGCAAGAATGCATTAAATGATCTTACTTATGCTACGCAAATCATTAAAAAAGTAACTGAAAGCCTTTGAAATTAAGCTATCTGCAACTTTTAAATGGCTTTCGTCTTTTGACTTTGTTTTATTTCTTCATTAAACTATTATATCATTACGAATCAGTATTACTTTGTATAGTACTGTGTATTCCATTTTTATTCCACATAAATTCGTACTGCCATAGTTGTAACCTGATAGTTTATTCTTATGGGTTTGGTAATACAATACACTTATATTATATGCAAGAAATAATTGGAGAATTAAACTGTGTGATAGGCGTATGCCGTTATATAAGAGGTGATAAGTAGTTTAATTCAAGGCAGCCTCTTTCTGTCTTCTTAAATTTCCAATGTAGTTGATAGCAGACCCAGCCTTAAAAAATTCAATTTGGTCCTTAGACATTGTGTGTTTACATAAGATTTCAAACGATGATCCGTCTTTCTTAGTCACCTTCACCTTTAAAGTACCCCCATTGTTGCCATCTTTTGCAATCATTTCTCTTAAATCGAGAGTTTCCAAGAGATCATTGGCAGAAATTTTATCATAGTCACTTTCATTGGCAAAAGTCAAAGGCAACATACCCTGCTTTTTTAAGTTTGTTTCATGAATCCTGGCAAAGGATTTGACTAAAATAATTGAGCCACCTAAAAATCTAGGTGACAATGCAGCATGCTCTCTGGCAGATCCCTCTCCATAATTGTGTTCAGCTACCACAACCCATGGTTTTTCCTCTTGCTTCCATTTGATCATCAACTCGGGAATACCATACTTTTTACCATCCAAGTCATAAGTTGTGTTTACTTCACCGGTTTCCTTGTTTACAGCACCGATTAATGTATTGTTGGAAATGTTTTCCAAGTGGCCCTTGTATTTTAACCAGGCACCGGCAGCAGAAATGTGGTCAGTAGTACATTTCCCTTCAACCTTTAATAATACATTGGTAGATAATTCTTCACCTGACCATGCATCGAAAGGTTCTAATAATTGCAATCTATCAGATTCAGGTGAGACATTAACAACAACTTCAGGATGGGGTTGAGGTGTTGCTTCAGGGTAGAATTCAGAACGACCCTTAATAAAACCTTCACTTGGTAATTCTTGGCCGCTTGGTGGTTCAAATCTAAAGTCCAGGCCATCTTGTAATTTAATAGAATCAGTGATAGGATTGTAATTCATGTCTCCTGAGTAAATCATAGCAGTAACCATGTCAGGAGAAGTTAAAAAGTTCATAGTATTCCTATTACCATCATTTCTTGCTCTGAAATTACGATTGAACGAAGTAAAAATGGCATTAAAGTCTGTAGATGCTTTGGAAACATCTGTTCTGTCCCATTGGCCAATGCAAGGGCCACATGCATTAGCTAAGACTATAGCCCCGTTATTCTCAAAAGTCTCAATCAAACTGTCACGCTCAATTGTAGCTCTAATTTGTTCTGAGCCAGGTGTCACAAAAAAGGGAATCTTTGGTTTTAAACCAACTGCCTCGGCTTGCTTAATTAAGGACACGGCACGAGACATATCCTCATATGATGAATTGGTACATGAACCAATTAAACCTGCAGACACCTTTTCTGGCCAGTTCTCAGCTTTAGCAGTTTCGCCAAAAACCGAAATAGGAGTAGACAAGTCAGGTGTGAAAGGACCATTGACATGTGGCTCTAAATCTGAAAGATTTATTTCGATTACCTTGTCGTATTCCGCACCCTCATCTGCTCTCAAAAAGTTGAACTCCTTGTTTGCTGCATCAGCCGCTTTGGCAATAGGCGCTCTGCCTGTTTCGATTAAGTAGCGGCGATGGGCATCCTGATAAGGAAATGTAGAAGTAGTAGCACCAATTTCGGCACCCATGTTGCAAATTGTCGCCATACCGGTACAGGACAATGTTTTGACACCTTCCCCAAAATACTCTACAATGTAACCCGTACCACCCCTAACAGTCAAAAGTCCTGCCAACTTGGTAATAACATCTTTGGGGGAGGTCCAGCCAGATAATTGACCTGTCAATTTAACTCCCAATACTCTTGGGGCTTTCAATTCCCATGGTGTGCCTGTTAAGGCATCTACCGCATCAGCTCCACCCACACCAATAGCAATTGCACCCAATCCACCAGCATTAGGAGTATGCGAATCAGTACCTAACATCATCAACCCTGGAACTGAAAAGTTTTCCAATACAATTTGATGAATAATACCTGAACCCGGACCCCAAAACTGAATACCATACTTTTCACCACAACTTTGCAAAAAGTCAAACACTTCCTTGTTTGTAGCAATGGACCGTGTCAAGTCATCTTTGGCTCCATCCTTGCCCACGATCAAATGGTCACAGTGAATAGATGCAGGTACAGCGGTGGAAGACATACCACAAGTCATAAACTGCAAAAGAGCCATTTGTGCCGAAGCATCTTGCATAGCCACACGATCAGGGTTCAACTTCAAATACTTTTCACCACGAATATTAGCCAACTGGCCTTGACTCAGAGCAAAACTCTCTTGTGGGTCAACCAAATGCGAGTATAAGATTTTCTCCGCTAACGTCAAGGGCTGGTTATTAGTAATTTTATTTACGGTTTGCAACCTACTCAATAATTTGGAGTAAGGAGGACACCGAGACTGGTATTCTTGCGGCACTTCAAGTGCCCTGTGAGCTCGGGTAGCTAAGTTTCTCCTGCTTCTCGCTACTGATCTGCTGATAGTTTGTCTTGAACTCAACATTGTCTGGTGGGATTAAAGAAAGGTTCCAAAATGTGGAAATTCCTCTCCATTTTATGGTCGTCTGAAGCTGTTACAATCATTTCATTTGCTTTCGGAACCAATAGAACAGGCGCTAGTTTGTATTATCTATGACTCAGAAACGTTATCGCCGTGCTGTTTTTCTTACTCTGATATTCTCATTGTCACGTGACTTAAGATGAGTCGTAATTTGGTTGCAAACACCACTATTGTGTGCAATACCAAAAAAGCCTATTAAAAGGCATTTGATACTGTTCTCTATGTGGAGAATGATCAACATTGTGAAGGAGTTTTGAACAGTGTTTCCGATTGTGGTTCACAGCAGTTAAAGCTGGCGATAATATTGTGAAAATACATTGCTTATGAACCAGTATTGTTTATATTCTTTTAATAACGCTGCTAATTAGTATTGTTAATGCTTTCAGATCTCAAAATTCACTGTATTACTCTACATCTCTAAACAAGACCATCCCAAGCGCGTTTTACCCATCCACAGTCTCTGATATTATCATCTTTGGCATCAATTTGCCAGTTAGTTTTTGGGTCATCGTAATTGGAAGATGCCTCTCCTGCTGGCTTAGAAATGCACACAAACCGGTTGTTTGGTAAGAAGCATCTTAATTGCGACGAAGGATATGGACAGGGACAGAACTGAGGTTCATCCACACATATGCCAGTATCTGGACATACATAGCGCTCGCATCGGATATTAAGAATTGTTTCTTCATGCTCATCTGGGGACTGAACGCGCCCATCGTGGCGAGCACCACCTCCATCGCCGCCAAAGTTATTGAAGAAGTTAAAAAAGTTGGCCGATACTAGCGATACAATACAAAGGAGGACAAAAGACAAACTAATCATTGGTGTGTACTATGTGTTACTGGTAGTGTTAAATAGTGTCTATGTGGCTGTCAAATTCCACGAGCGTGTCCTTTTTTTGCCTCTCTCTAAACAAAATATCAAATGGTCGTGTGTGGCTAAACTATTTGTACACTGGCTGCAACAAGCCTTATACACAGAAAATTATGCAATATAGATATAGGTATATAATATAGAGCCTAAACAGCTTTATTATATATCAGCAGTATTCATGTAGTGGCTTTTTTTCCTACTGAATTGTACTTAGTGTAACAGGATACACTTTTTTTACCAAAAAGTCGGTAACGGTCTTGCGCTCATTACTAGTTAGCTGCGAAAAGTCATGGACCAAGCATTTAACGGCGTCATCAGTAGATTTTAATCTTCTGGTTAGTAGAATATCAGTAAATTTCTTTGTAATATACTTACCGGTACACCTCTGTAGGAATTTGGTAATGTAAATGTAAAACCATTAGGAAAATCACTATGCTGAGTACAAAGATAATTGTATGGAGAGTATCCATTAAATTGTCTTCTGGCTGAGGCATTTCATCAAGCTTAAGCCAGAATGGGTTTTCACGAGTGATAGTAGTGTTGTTTTCACTCTTAGTGTCTAATTTGCTATCAAGTTTAGGGCTAGAGCCGTCATTTGGGGAATCTTGAGAAAGTCGCATATTAATAGTGCTGTTGGCGTCTAATTGCAATAATTTTTGATTTGTGGAGAGAATTTTTATTTATAATTGGTACAAAAGCTTGAAATAAAGAATTGCTGACACCAGGAATGGCTTATATATCTATTTGGTCCCAAATAATTTGTTCTGATTCCTTTTATTAAATTGTTTGGTTTAATTGTTGACATGGTTGGATTCATATTAACTGTTGATGCATAATTTATTACATTATTGATATATATTCATAATAACTTATTTTGAATATTCAATCTAATACTATCCAGTTCATATAGATATATATTTAAATCAAAATTATTCTGTTTGGTTTCATTATAAACGTAATACGCCTTTATGTTCCTTATTCTATCCCTCATCATTATCTTTTATTTATCCTAATCTTTCTTGAAGTAAAATCATTTTGACATCTTTACATTACTCATTTTTTAAAGCAGTGAATGAATCCTGAACTTGAAGCTTAACTTCTTGTAACGCTCTCAGCTCAGCTCTGACTGCAAAATACCAAATTAATCCATTCAATACTCCAGTGATTCCCACCATAGTGCTTATAAACATCAATATTGGCGAAGCCCATCCTAAAAATGGCGCGGCAATATGGAGAGCAATTACCATCAAAATAGAAAGAATAAAATGATACTTTCTCCAACGCGCCTGGAATGGTATAGTGTACTTTTGATACTCGCTAATTTCGGCCAATAGCTCTTGGTAAATACTCAAAACATTGGCATTATTATTGTTCCAAAAAACCGTCTGAGAATCATCCTTGTTTCTGATCTTTAGTTCAGCAAACAATGCAAAATGGTCAGAGTAGGAACAGTTCAATGGCGCCGGAAGCCTTTCGGTAAACCTCACTTGCGCATTTAAAGTAGTGACATTGCAAGAGTCTACTAAAGCATAGTCCAATCTACACGCCTCCCATGACTTGCGGTGCTCATTAAAGGTATTCAATTGAGAGTCACATGTTACCCCTGCCAACACAACTTGGTCCCTTGGGCTGAGTAAAGCAATTTCCGGAGCCGAAAGCAGCGTTACCAGTGGCATTTGCTCCCATGTATCGCTCAACCCACTCACTTCAGTAAACAACTTGAATGGTAACGAACCTGGTTTAGAGTTTAAATCGCCCACTTGGATTACTGCATATCCCGCACATTTGAGTATACGAATTATCTTGGAAATATCCCATGCTTGGCAAGCTCGGTGGCATGCATAGTTTGCGTCTCCGTTGTGACTATATGGAGCATGCATATGTGCATTTAAGAGTGCAATTGGAAGGGCGGAATTATGATGAGGTTTTAAAAGGGTGACTGCCACGCTTTTACCAACATAAAAGTCACCTCTAAAGAACGCTGAAGCTCTTCCATTGACTGGGAACCTATAAAGAAATGTTTCGGTGATAGGAATTTTGGATAATACCGCCAAACCAGGGCCAGTAATAATACCAGATTTGAAAATACGTCTATAAGGGTATACATTTTGGCATCTTTCTGAAATGTAGTTCCAATCAGACTCCACCCAGACCTCTTGTAGCGCAACTATATCATAATCTTCGCCTTGGGGGTTGGCAAGTCTGTTGGCAATGGCTTCTAGCCGCTGTGCTCTAACCTTAGATACAAACTTTAAACCCCAGGTATTTAGAGTTAGCAATTTTACAGAGCTAGCATTTTCCTCTTGTTCTTCTGTAACAGGCCTGGCCATAGTTCCACACACTGGCTGTTATGTTAAGACTGGGTTATTCGGTCTATACCTCGTATCTACTACTAGTATACGATCTAATTATTGTGATTTTGATATTGAGCCTGATACACGACCAAAAAATTACAAACTAAATCGTAAACAAGCATCTATCAAACATGTCAAAACTGCAACACTGATGGCATCGTAATGAGTACTCTAACGCCCTTTGATGAGTTCTCAAAGTTGCAGCTCCAAATGGTGGATTTTTCTGCCAGTATGGAGCGCACGTTGACTGATAAGCGGTCTCAACTAATCAAGGATAAACAGGACTATCATAGTAGAATTGGTGAACTCCGAGGACAAGAAACAAGACTTAAAGTGGAAATTACCAGTCTCAAAGCCAAAGAAATCAAGACAAAAGACTCTGTCAAAACCTCTATTGAATCACTTCAAACTCAAAGACTCAAGGTGGATGAATTGCTTCGCAAACAACACGAATTGCAACAACAAAGAAATGATTTGCAGGTTTTGGTAAACGACTTATCACAGCAAGTTCTAAAGTCCACTCGTGCCTTATCTGAGTCAAAAGCAGACTTGGAAATTCAAGTACAGCGTGATTATCCCGAATTAGTAAAATATGAACAATATTTGGGTCTAAAAATTGAGGCAGTAGCAATGGATTTGTTAAGATTCACATTTACAAATATTGATCCCAATCGTTTTGACCGCGAGTTCTCGATTGAACTCAATGTTGAGGGCGAAAATTATAAAATTGGCAACTCAAACCCAAAACTTGACGATGGTACGGTGACATCGCTTCAAAATGAGTTTAACCAGCATCAGGAATTAGTGAGGTTCTTAAAGAAGACCCGAAGCTTGTTTCGTGATTTGGTTTAGCGATTTACTTCAGTTCTTTGTATATTAGACAAAAATATTTATTGGTGTTACAAGTAATTTTCAATTAGAAGTATGCTGCTGCTGCCGATTAGTATCGCAGCTTTTGGACGGGCTAGCAACATACTTGGGTGTAGTCTGAGCTATATACGCTGGAGGTGGTGTATCTAGTGGAGATGTTACTGAAGTAGTCCAATTCAAAGTTGGTATCATATGTGCTCCATGGATACGGAACGCAGGACTAGCAGCACAAGCATTCAGGTGACTATCTCTGGCAACATTAGTTTTCCTGTGACTATTTTTCCCAGCCCTAAATGCAACAAATATTAGTACCAAAACCAAGAGCAACAACCCTGAAAGTATTGCTAATACGATAAATGAATGAGACATATCTTCGAACAGAGACACAGGGGGTGTCTCAATTTAGGATAGCTCCTAAGATTATATATCGAAAGCCCTTATTTCGTTTAAGGTAGTAATGGTAAAGTTGATATTCTGAATAGCAGCAGATTAAAAAATTAAAAAATAACGACAACTGCAGGACTCGAACCTGCGCGGGCAAAGCCCAAAAGATTTCTAATCTTTCTCCTTAACCGCTCGGACAAGTTGCCTTTTTATAAGAACTAAATACTCTATTTTTAATAAATTGAGTATATACTAGCTGAATCCTTGTCTATATGAAAGATTTGCAGCTATATTCTGTAGTGCCGTTCTTAGAAGCTGTGTGCTGAGAATTTAATGCCATGGTTTACAGCAACACAAGGGGAAAACCATCCTTGTCTAAAGCAAAACTCATCGTTCAATTTTAGAACAACTGCTTTAGCTCTTATCAACTTTATTCCCCTAAGATTAAAACTCACGTATAGTCTGATAGTTTTAGATTCCATGGACACTGTTTTTTGCAAAAGCAAGTAAGTTTTACTATATCAAGTTTCATATTTTTTATACTTTGGTGGCATTTTATAATGTTCTTTATACACTTGGGATTGGGATTTAAATCTTGCTTGTTTGTTAAAAGACTTTTTGCTGAAAGTGGCATAGATAGTTACACTACCGGTTTATATGTCTGAGCATATAAAATACACTTACCAAGCCTCAATTTAATTTGCAAAAAATATTGATGAATTTCATATTCAGACCATCTCTTGCTAAGTACATATCCTCTTTCATTTACGCTGAACTCAAAGCCCAGGACTACGAAACTGAGTCGTTATGGCAAGAAATTTCTCTTGCAGCACATCACCAAGAAGACTTTGGAATAGCACATACACTGGTTATAACTATATATAATCTATTCAATAAAGGTGGTGTTTTATTACTAAACCACCTGAAGCACTATGGAGGGTAGTCAATGCAAAAGCTTTAATCAGTTAGATCACTACTATTGCGAAAAAAAAAGTTAGTTTTTGTACTAGCAAATAAGCTATAGCATGAAGCATGCCAGTTAGCAGAAAACATCTCTTTTACGGCTTCAGTTTAAAGCACAAGAGAATAAAGCTAGATGCAATTTTAACTAAATACGCATATTGTTGATCTTGGCTACTTTAGTCATAATCAAATCTTATTCTTTAACTCGCTATTCACATATCCTCAAAATGATATATAACAAAACATAACGCTGCTACGAGTATAAGAGAATTACCCATATATCAACAACAGAACGCAGGTATTAAGCCAAGCTCTTGAGTCTCGCGATGACAAAATAGCCCTCGATAAAGTGCATGGCCATCCATGTCAACTTTTGTTTAAGAGGAATTCTGTATTTTCTCGCAAAAGGAACTGTGAACAAGAGAACTTCAAGAATATGAATCGCGTAGACTGCAGTGAAGACCGCGGTCGACTTGTTCTCGTAATATTTGTACCCATCGATAACAGCCGAGGGTAAATACAGCAAAATCATTTGGAACAAAGGATCGTTGGCAAACAACTGTCTCAATATCAAGGGATTGTACATATTCAATGCCAAAATAACAAATACAGGGTACATAAACCAGGAATTCTTTGTTGGCTTCAACACTGTAACAATGCGCTTGTTGGCAAATCCCTGTTTTTCAGCCGCATAGTTGGCCATGGCAATCAACTTGGCCTTGATATCACGCAAGTCGTTAACATTTACACCCTCGTTCTCCTTGACGCTATCCCACTCAAGAGATAAAGTTTTTTTCTGGCCATTGGTGGTTTCGTATTTAAGGCCCATCAGTTTCTCGTCCACAGCGGTCATAGCTACCGAGCTCTCAACAACATGCAACGGATTAGCACCACCGTAAACAACAACATAGTCGAGCAAGGACAATTGGTGGTCCTTATTCATATGACCAGTGATTCTTTGGCTAGGGTCTGACATATTTAGGGATGTTACGTTTGAAGAGGTTATGGTTAACCGATTTCGTATACCTGGGTCTAAATTTTTCAGTGAATATGGCTTGTGAAAAACACACCTTGAAGCATGGAATTTATAATAGATAATAACCCATTTTATGGTACAAGTGATAAAAAAGTATCAATAAAAGTACTAAGTATTGGTTTAAGAGCCATTACTTTGATATTGACAAAATGTTTATTTTATAACAAATTGAGAGTTTTACGAATAGTCTGCTATATTACATGTTCGATGGTTCACATTTTTAGCATCGAGTTCTCAACAAAAGCGCTTACTTTGTTTGATGTTGACTTCCTTTCGACTGAAAAGCCCACTAGTTTTGTGTAGGTATTTTTTGGCTTCAGCTCTGTTATGTAGCTTTAGAATAACAATTTGGATCATCAGCCTTGTTTTCAGAAATCAGGAGCTTATGTAAGTTTGACCTTTGTCTTTAAGATTTGAACCTTTATTATTAAGATCTGAACATCTATCATTAAGATCTGAACCTTTGTAATTTTTTCTTAAATTGAAATACGCAGCCTTCGAGTATAAAATACCACTTCCTCAATAACCTTTCTCTTATAACCCTGAGGAGTCATTGTCTATAATAATGATGGTGATAACATTGATAACATTGATAACATTGATAACATTGATAACATTGATAAAATTGATAACATTAACAACACTGCCAACTTCACCAACTTCACCAACTTTAATTACCACTACCAACACCAATAAAGCCTTCCTGTCTATTTCGCTCTCTTTGGCTCCGACTCTTCTCCTCCGTCATTTTCACGCTTCAACGGCTCCTCATCGCTGACATCAAGAGGCTCCCCTTCAGAACTGTCCTCCTCCTCGGAATCCTGCGAGTCCTCGTTTCCCGGTAACGCCAAAACATAATACTTGAGCGCATTCAAGTACAAGTCGTCCACAATCAACCTGGTCAAGTCCTCCCCATGCCTAAACTCCTTTCCAGGCTTCTCTCCCGTCCACCCAAACCACGAGAAAAACGACTTCATACCGGCTCGGTAATTCTTCTTGTCTTGTGATGTCATCTGCTTGTTTTTGGTTTGGTTCTTGATAAGCTTGGGACAATGCTTCTTGAGCTCTTGCGGCCATTCCACGTCCACCGGCTTGGAAATTAACTTCTCCTCCCCATTCTCCAACACTGTTTGGAAATGCTTGGTTACCGACTGTCTGGGAGCCGAGAAATCAACCGTTACGCTAAAATCCTTAAAGTGATCAAGATCTTCCTGGCTAGGCGTCTCGACCCCCGCGATTTTGTACTCAACGTATATGTTTTCGACGTTTTCCAAGTACTTGAGGTCCTCTCCACTCACATAGTCCGCAAAGTCGTCGTTTTCCGCAAACACAATGTACCAAAACTTTGGAATGCCTTGTAGGATGCTTCTGCGCTTAGCATATATAGTCTGCGTACGCTTGATACGGAAGATCTCAATTTCTCTATCGGCAACACCCATCTCTTTCTCCCATTCCGCAAGCTTGTCCAAGCTCTCTTGGAGCTGCCTTGACTCGGATTCTTGTGCCATTTGGTGGTAGCGGCTGTGATAGCGAGGGTGATGGCGGTGATGGCCAAATTTCTACAAATTTCATTTTTGAGTGCTACACTGCCATACAGTCAGCACACGATGTTAAAAGAGAATGACATCATATCCAAAGTTCTCTTGACTATTGACCAGTACAAGGACTTGACACACTTTAAGAGCGCTGTTGCGGACAACGAGTACACGCCGTTCAAGTCTCCGAACTTCTCCAGGACCCTTTTGTGGAAGACATGCTTGATCACGAATCTGTTCAAAATACAAAGCTGGGGACCGCATCTCAGCGACTCGCGGGCTGTCTATCATGAGCTAAGCAAGCGGGACGATATGGCGATTCCATGGTGGGAATTGGGTCTGGATAGCGTGTTTTATTGCAGAAAACAGGATGTTGGCGCGGGACGAGCTGCTGGCCGTAAAAGAACAAACCTCGCGCGCATTGGCAACGTAGAAGACCCGCTTTCGCCGCTGAGAACGCCGCCAGCGGAATACACGAGCACGGAGCAGGACGCGGAGTTGCTCCAGAGCATCATTCTTGATATTGATCGGCTTTTCCCTGGCGAGGAGTTTTATCACGCCAGCAACCCGCAGTCACACTGCGCCAAAACGAACTTGATCGAGGTTTTGTATGTGTGGACAAAATGCAATCCCCAGGTTGGTTACAAGCAGGGAATCCACGAGGTAATTGGCTTGATATACATTGATTTTGCGCAGGAGTCGATTGCAATACCGCATACCAACACCTTTTCTTCAGACGACTTGAATATATTAAGTCTCTTTGATGCCCAGTATTTGTGCCATGACTTGTTTACGGTGTTCAACAAGTTCATGGTGGACAGTGGGATCATTTCGCGCTTTTATGAGACCGAGCAGGTTCTCTGGGCCTCCATTGAGCGGTTCAACTCCAACTTGATGAAAGTGGACCAGTTGATCCACTACACCTTGGTCAGCAAGCTAAGACTCGAATCCCAGCTCTGGATCATTCGCTATTTGCGTCTTCTCTTGTCTCGGGAATTGGGAAATGATTTGAGGGTAGCCAGTCTTTTATGGGACAAGCTAGCTGCGGTTCAAGTGAGCCACGCACACGGACTAGTTGCTCTACCCGACATTATCATATTCATGGTCATACAGCTCTTGATTCAAATCAAATCTGAGCTTATAACCTGCGATTTTAGTGAATGTCTCTCTCTACTACTACATTACCCCATTAAGTCCCGGTTTTCCGCTCATTCTTCAAGACTGTTGATGGTCACCAACCTATACAAGGATGCTTTGAAGCTTTACGAGATACGAGATAACGACTTGAAGCTCTACGAATACGGTATCAAGCTTAATACCAGGTTCAATCCCAATCTCAAGGTCACCATGACATATGCCGGAAACTCTCTGCTGAGACCAGGTTCGCCAGCCCTGGACCCAAAAACGGCCAATATCAAGTTTGAAAAATACAGACTAGAAATGAGACTCAAGAAAAAGGCCCAGCTGCTCATTAATGGTGATCATTGATTTTTTTGATATCTCAAAGGCCTTAGCCTTGAGGTTGGATCGTCGCAAAAAAATGGCCAAATCCAATTGAAAAAAAAATGCACCAGCTGCATCTTTAAACCAACGAAGCTAAACCAAAGATGGGAAAGAGAAAATCTTCTGCTAAGCCACAGAAGAAGATCAAGCAAACGTTAGACATAACATTTACGTGTCTATTCTGCAATCATGAAAAATCAGTGATTTGTACGTTGGACAAGAAAAACTTGTTAGGTGAACTCCATTGCAAGATTTGTGGACAAAGCTTCCAAACAGCAATCCATTCCTTGTCTCAGCCAGTCGATATATACTCGGACTGGATCGATGCGTGTGAAGACTTGGCAGAAGAGGCTGAGAAGAATGGTGCTGCTGAACCTGAGAATGAATATAGTGATGAAGAATATGATAACCCAAAAACAGGCAGGCCAGCTTTAAACTCGGATGATGAATATTAATTCAGAAAGTGAACAGGCCAGCTTTAAGCTTAAATGACGTGTATTAAGCTGAAGTTGAGCATAATCGTTTTGAACCCGAACGATGAGTACTAACTTGGAAACCAGGTGTGCTAGCTTTTAACTCAGCTGATGAGTACTAACTTGAAAACCAAACTCTAACCGGATCAGAGGTTGTTTCAAATTAAAATCATATTTAAAGTGTATTATATTCATTAAACGGGTGTATGTCCTAAAAAATACAGCGTAGAAATAATTACTATTTTACATTAATGTTTGCGTGCAGCATACTTCAGCAACACTTTGTCGTATGCCTCGATAAGCAGACTGTCTATGCTGTCTTCATGTTTTGAACTGTCTGGTGAGTCAGGCAGTTCTTGTGATGGCTTTTCTTCTGGATCAGGTGTTTCTCTGTCATCCTTCGCTGCAAGTTTTTTCAACTTTCGTTGTATTTCACTGAAGTCAAGGGCATCTTGCTCTGATTCCTTCTCAATCATACTTTTTTCAGACTCATTCAGGTTGAATACTTGGTCTAATGATAACCCCCGCTTTTTCATCAATTCGAGATATCCTATGGTTTTATCCAAATCAGAAAATTCAACGCTTAACAACTTTTGGCGAATTTCTTCACCAGATAACTTGTTCAACGAATCAAAAAACTTGTTTTCCCCGTTAGATTCTTCCTTGCTAAAGTCATGTAACTTCAGTAATTTCAATACAGATCCCTCCTGTCTATTCAACTGACTCAAATTGGTTCTTGAGGTAGACTTAGAAACTGCTATTGGCGATGAACTGAGAGGAATATCTTGAGGATTTTGAGGAGCAAGCTTATCTTCCTCTGAGTTCTTAACTGTTTCATATTTTGCATACTTGTTCTTTTCATCCTCTGATGCACCTCTATATATTATTGAGGTTAAAGGCTCCGAGTCTATTGTTGGGTCAACTAACTGCAACCCCTTCTCCACAGATGAATCAATAAATATAAACCTGATCAAAGTTTCCTTACCATCGAGATTCAACTCATTCTTCAATTGAAGTTTTAATAATTCATCAATTGTTTCCTTCAATTCACGACGGACGGCCCGGGCCTTCTCAATAAACTTTGTTACAACAGGCGATGACATATCCAATTTTTGTTGCGCTTTCAATTCCAAGATTGTATTCAATTGCTCAGTAAGAGATTCCGTGTTTTTGTTAAATACCTCTTCTGGTATCTTGGTAGCAGTTGGGTCGTCTGGTTTTTTAGAGTTGTATAATAATCTTTCCATGTTTCTCATCGTGTATAATCCAATCTTTTCTTTGAAAAAGTCGGGAAACTGCTCATAATCGCAATCTAAAGTAATCAATGAAGTTGAATTCTTCAATCCTTCGATTAATGCAGAGGCAGTAGCTAATCCCATTGGATTTCCAATAAGTGAGAAATAACCCAAGAATTTGCAAAAAGGAAGAACCTTAGCTATTGAGATAATTGAGTCATCAGAAAAGCTGTTGTTTTCCAAATGTAGTCTCGTAAGACGGGGAAACATCGGTAGTTTTGAAGTAAAATATGATGTGATTGTATGCTCACTCAATTCTGATCCACTTGAGGTGGTTTCTCCACCATCAAGAGTCTTTCCATACGTTCCAAATAACCTTTGATTGTTAGATAAATCAAGGTATTTTAAATTTGGAAATTTCATAACTATTGTTTCAAAAACTTCTTTAAAGCTATCAGTAAACCTGTTATTAGTTGAATTCAAACTGAGGAAAGTTAACTTGCAATTTTCTAGCTTCTTATTAAAGCCAGGGCTACGCTTTGCATCCAAGAAAACTTTTAGCATATTTTGTGACAGAAAGTCATTGTATCCTAAGTCTAGTCCTCTCGCAAAATCTTGAAATAACCAAGATTCGGTAATAATTTTCAATTGACGAGGAGTAAGTTGATTATAGGCCAAGCCTAATCTGCTTGTTCTCTTCAGTACTGCCAATGTGATCAATGTTTCAAAGATATCTAAATCTGTTATACAGCAGCCAGTTAAAATTAAGTCTTCTATCCCTCCTCTTGCAACCAATGTTGCAACAAATAATGACCAGTCCATATCTGATCTATTTTCTTTATTGCATGTCATTCTAGCCTCTTCTTCTTGAGATGATTCTCCGGCTTTCTTCTTTCTTTTTCTTAAAACATTCACAGATAAAGAAGGACACTGCGTAATATCCAATCTATTAAGAACTGTGTTTCGAGATAAAAACCAACACAATAATGCCCATCCTTCCTGGTCAATGGGAGTGTTACGAAGACTTAATTTTTCCAACTGCTTTTTGGCACTCATGGCTGAGAGTAGGATCTTAAACTGTTCAAGTGTCAAGGAAACACCATCTAAGGACACACATATGATAGGAGCTATTCTGATAAAATCTGCAAAGCTCTGTATTTCAATGAGTGTTGGACATGGGTTGCGCAATTGCAATACTGGGAGTGGGGCCATTGATCCTTTAGGCACCTGTTTTAAAATTGCAGGAATTGGCAAAATCTCACGAAGATGGCAACATCTTGTATACATCAAATCAAGTGCCATTTTCTTCACAGGAACTTCAGTCAGTTTATGATGGGATATCATTGGTTTTTCTATGCCCAACAGTCTAGCGTGTTTGTCTACAGCAGTGTCCTCTTCCCCATTTTCATCTTTAGATGCCAGGTCTTCACCATCTGAAGAATCTTCTGAAATTTTGTTCACCACGTTAAGTGACCCGGTACCGCCAACAACAATTCCACCACCTTGTCCCATCTGTGACTTTTCAATTGCCAATTTGTCTTCTTCGCTCAATGGATGCACGCTTATGGTTCCATTCGGAAGGACAACAACGTTGCCTTTTCTGGGATTTCTCGAGGGAATCTGCTGAGGAGGATCAATTAGAAATGTAGACAGATGAAAGGCAACTCTTTTCAATGGTTTCAAGTTTTTAAAGCTTGGGTGCATATTTGTCCTCTGTAGCGTTTCACTTGAGCGCTTCAGTGTTGATGTCTCCGAAGTAGTTGAAAAGTCACATGGAACCGGGTCTGAATCCGAGTTTCTTCTATTCTGATTGGTATATAATGCATTGAGATCTACTGCAGGAGCGGAAGATGAACTAGCACTGGAACCACGTCTTCTCAAAAACGAAGAAATTCTGCTGGCTGGCTTCAGGTCTGATGATGCCCCAGAACCTGAATATGTACGCTCGAGAAAATTGTTCTTTCCATTACCTTCGCTAGAAAGCGACCCGCGCCGTGATGGTTTTTGCAGGTAAAACTTGATATACTCCTCTAAACGTGGGTCTGGGGTGTGCCGTGTTGAAATTGGTGAGGACATGGTCCTTGAAAGCTTGTACTGACTAGCATCAGTGTCTGAGTCCGAAGAAGTCCTTATTGTCTTTTTATTTGCAGCCTGGCCTGACTTAGAAGCCGATTGGTCAGAGGAATTTCGGTGGGAAGATGAAACCGAAGAAGCCTTATGTTCATCCTCACTACTCTTCAAAGAAAGTTTGCCTTTCAACTTGGAAAAGAATCCACCAGTTGATAGTGGTATACTGTGTTGTTGGGCTTGGGTTGCAGCAATAGAAACACTACTGGCTCTCTTTTTTCTTGTTGAGGTATTAGCTTCGTCCGGAGATATGCCATAAGACGCCACATGTTGTTTCGGGGAAACTGAAACTGATGGTTTAGCCTTGGTAGCATTCAAATCGTGAGAATTAGATATTGTTGTAGCCAAATGTGAAGGTACTTCGGGAGCTACTACTTCACTATGAGGCGTGGATGCCGGACTCTTGGTGGTACTGGTTTCCAGAGCTTTCATCAGCAATGGGTGACCAATGTTCGAATCACGGAGAAACCAGTCAACGTCATTCTTCTTTATGCCCTTCAAGTATTCTCCATTACCTTGCTCCACGATATCCTTGATGGCATCCAAGTCAAAATTCCCTGTTCCGTTGCCTACTCCCACCGGCAAACTCGCGGGACTGTTACTATCCACTGTTGAGTCGCCCTTACGCACACTACCAGTCATTTTGCCAGCACTCTTACTGGAGGCTTCTTCTTGCATATGTCACGTCAGCTCACCGCTATGATTTACCTATGAGTATCTGCTGATAACTTCTATCGGCACGAATATCAAGTCAATAAATATATTATCGACCACTTCTTAAAAACGAGAAGTCTGTTATTATTTTCAATCTTTATTTGTACTATACCGAGCTTTGCTTTGCAAAAACTCTCGCTATAGAGCAGTATCCCTCCTTTTCTAATAAGCAAAGTAACTAAAATTCCTTATGGTATTCACTGTTTGTCCCTAACGCGCTGGACCAATCAAATTTCAAAAGTCACCTGATATATATTTAACAAGATAGGCTTTTAATTAAGGGTTAATCTGATAAATACCTTTAGATTGCCCCTGGCCTGATTGTATTTGAGCAATGTTAAGAAAAGGAAATGAAATGAACGAAGTAAGGAATTTAAAAAAATTACGACAACTGCAGGACTCGAACCTGCGCGGGCAAAGCCCAAAAGATTTCTAATCTTTCTCCTTAACCGCTCGGACAAGTTGCCTCGTATATGATATTGGGAGCAATGGTTTTATTATATTGTTAAATTCATCTTAAGTTTATATTCTATTGAATGGTAGAAGATGTTATAAATCTGTAATTATGGAGCATTACTATCTTTACCAAGGAAGAGTTTTTTATTTATTTAAATTCACCAAAAAAACACACGGCAATTGTGTATACATTTATATAAAATTTTAATGGCATA
The DNA here is from genome assembly GCA_001599155.1 of Wickerhamia fluorescens. NCBI lineage: Eukaryota > Fungi > Ascomycota > Pichiomycetes > Serinales > Debaryomycetaceae > Wickerhamia > Wickerhamia fluorescens. Next base: position 650,294 of record BCGE01000005.1, on the reverse strand, counting down.
GTAATTGGGTTTAAATAATCTAGTAATTGAATTTAAGCTTTGCAGCAACTAAGTTTTAATATTGTATTAGCGGAATTTTGTTGCTATAGTAACTAAGTTTCTGTAGCATATCAACTAAGTTTAAGTTCAATCTAAAGCCAAAAATCATCTTGATTTATCAATTTATAGCACCTTTTAGTTACATGAAGATATGGCGTATCTCTTCGGCAATTTCTTAAAGGATAGAGGGTTTTTTTAAAACTTTGCAAAATCCAAATAGGTTGAAAGTAATTTATTAGCCTTAAAGGATATAGATGGATGTTTCGAAATTTTTTAGGTATTAAAAAGTATAGAGCTATAAAAAGTTATTTTATCCTCTAATTGATTGGTTTGCTCTATTTCTATAAATGAAATGGATCACCGGTTTAAAGAAATTTAATATCAAGTCAAAAATTGTGTCAGAGAAACACAAGTCTTGTTTGCCTAAAAAATCAAAATCTAACTCAGATATAATATATAGTTTGTTTCGACGACAGCACTTTGAACTGTCACAATTTACAGTAGCAGATTCATTATCGTTTTACAGATATTTTCAATTTCAAACAATTGCATGCATTGGCAGAAGTAATTTGGGCTTTGAATATATGTTCAATTAAACAAAAAAGCGTTTATTCAAAATGGGTCTATTGATGTTATTTTTTGTGGCATATTATAATTGTGTTGGATTTTTAAATAGATCGCAGCCGTAATAATCTTTTCAAAAGAAATTGAAGCGATAATAATAACCCTTTAATGAATTTTAATCACAACTGTTTTATATGTTAGAAAGAGATAATACAAAAGATGCCTAACTTGATGTTGTAATTAAAATAGACTACGTTTATCCCGTGTCAAGCGAAATATTAATGCTTTTCCAACTATCAAACAAGAGCTGCTTCATACGTTCAAAGTTATATACTTGCTATTATTTGCTTCATACAAATAAAACATTTAGATGAAACTGTAAATTGATAAGCACTTAAAATTTAAAACTTGAAAGAATATATGTATTCACAGTATAAATCACTAGCAAGCATAATAGGTCATTACTCTTTGTTCTTAAGTTCCCTTAATTTTTGTTGTACAAGTATAAGCTATAGCTATAAATTGGTCCTTTGTGATGCAAAGTATTCTCTTGCTTTTATTAAGTCTTGAAAATTACAAATATATATATATAAACGGGCTTGACAATATTAAAAATAACATATAAAATATACTTTTACTGACCAGCATTCAACCAGCACCAAAAAGTTTATATAGGATACTAAAAAATTTAGATATCAAGTCTGAGCTCATCTTTCATTGAATACAACTTTCAAACCTCTTTCCTTGGCTAACCAATTGTATTATGAAACTACGAAGATTTGCCTTGTTATTTGTTCCTTAGAGTGCTGCGCCCTGGTTATTACCTGTTGAATAGAACTATATATATATATATATATATATACATATATTTCTAGTTGACTATTTTTAAATAAGCCAGGGCCACTAAATTAAATGTGTATAGTAATTCTACAGCCTTTAGTTTATTAATACAAACTCTTGTTATTTATTTTGCCCCGGCCATTTATCTCATATAATTGTGCCTTAATTGGCTTCAAAATTTCAATTGACAATCTTTCAGTCAAAAACTCAATAACTCTTAAACCACATTCTATGATTATCTTTGTCAAAGTAAAGCTTTATCACTTGCTAAGTCGCATCAATGGTTCATGCGGAAATATCAATCATGTTAAATAAAGTACCGTATCACATACTTAAATTAAATTCCTATTTTTTACGTACCTTATTCTTGAAGTTTACTAATTATAGATCTAAACTTAAAACAAAGTATCAGTTTTTCTCTCAATCAGAGCTTGTACGAGGCTGCAACACATTTCCTATTTGGGTTATCTCTGGCGAAAGTTTTTGATGAAACCAACAAATTTAAATTTAAATCTAAATTAGAAACCAACCATTGGAGAGCTGAATCATCTCTAAAGTTGTTGTTCTGAGTTTATCAAACCCTGCGGAATGCATTATTATAAACGATTTTACAAGATTCATGCTCTTCATAATGAAACTGATACAAAAGCTACTGTTGTATATATATATCTATATCTATATCTTCTATCCGAAGGAATTAAGCTGTGTATAATAATTTTTTTGTCATTTAAGTTTGAATGGCACTTCTTGAATACACAAAGAGTAACTTATTCTTAATTAGTTTTATAACTAGCTATTTTTATCTGTTTTGGAATAGTAGTTATAACATTCTCGGAAAACAACTGGTTAAAGATCTTATTTTTGTTTAAAACATATTAGGCCATGTATCTAAATAATCCAGACAAATTATTCAGAACTGCCAAACACTTTATTAAACAGTGAATAGCTTCATATTTTCAATTCGATAAACCTTTTGGTGACTTCCCTACTATTTTTGTTTTTAATTCCAATAATTTCTCATAAGAGCATACCTGTTAACAAAAACAAAAACCAGATAAATACATTTTCAATTAATTAAGAAAGAGATAGTGTAATAAATAATTGCAATATATATACTGTCTCGTTTGCATTAAACCATTAATAGCGTACTATACAGCATAGAATAATGAAGTATTTATATACGAGAAAAGATCCATTCTGCAATAATAAACTTAACTTATTCTTCACCTACCCAATAGATTGAAGATGTCAGTTCAATATAAATAAAAGATAAGCAATAGCATTCATTTCAAAATGTATGAGAGTTAAGGAATAATTATTTAAAAGTACCAATTATGAAATTTTGAAGTTAATTGCTCTACGTTCGTTGGCTTTGCTTTATTCTGTCTTTCAAATTTTATTATTAGCTCCAACCCAAAGAAGGAACTGGTATTAGATATTTCATATAAGTTCGGGTTGGCTCCTTTAAAATGATTTATCTTCTAGAAACAAATACCATACAACTTTCAAGGATAGTCTAAGGAGTTCTATATTCGAAACTGAGGCTATAATTAGCCTTTTTGTAATTGCACCACATCTACTTCTTGTTTCAACTTCGTTCTCTCAGATTGACTTACAAAACGAATTATCTTGAATAAAAGTACAACTTAAACTGACTCATTTCATACATATTATCACGAGACCACATTAAATTTCCGCTTTTCATTATGACCCATAAACCTTGTAATGTAGAAAGCGCAAAAGTTTGTGCTGAAAAGACGTTTCAACAGGCTACCTAAAATCAGTTACCTTTTCAGGGTTCACAATTTGCACTGCCCCAAATATTGAAAGAATTAAAAATTATTATACAAACGAAGCAAAGAGCTAGTATCTACAAATCACTGTTGTATTTTTTTATGAGCTCCCTACCATCAACTTGAATGCCTTTTGTCCATATTACTAGAGCCTCGGTTCTTTGAAATAGATTCTTTCTCTTGTAGTTTTACCTTTATCGTTTACTATCAACTCTTCTCTTCATGATTTCCCACATTAATTCTGATACTCGAAAGTTTATTGGGGATATAGGTAACATGTCTTTATAATTAGGTTTATTTCGTTTTTTTGTGACAGCATCAGATTCAAAAGAAAGGGTACTAGCAAATAGCGCAAGGTTCGGCGCAAATTAACTATATTTTAAAATTCTATGGTTTCCGCTAAATTCTCTCTTCAAAGACAAATTATTTATAAAAAGCAAGTCTTGGAATAAATTTAGTAACGAGAATAGAATTGCGACGGTACAAACGAACTACTAAGCTCTCTCTCTCCCCGAATATAGGTTATCACAAATTTGTGTTTAATGAGCAGTGCAACCGCTACACATAAATGCTTTAAGCCAAAAGAGTCGAAACAAAATTTTGGTTCCAAAGCTGAGAATAGTAACTCTCGTAAGATAGTGTTTAATATATCGCAGAGCTATCGCATTGAAAAAGTATTGGGCGAAGGAGCGTATGGAATCGTTTGTTCAGCGCGGCATGAAGGCACAGGTATCAAGGTAGCCATAAAGAAAGTAGAGCCTTTCGACAAGCCTTTGTTCTGTGTACGAACTCTTCGCGAAATCATGCTATTGAAAAAGCTTAGACATCACGAAAATATTATAACACTCTTTGATGTACAAAAGCCAAAAGATTTTGCAAATTTCAATGAAGTTTATCTCATTCAAGAGTATATGAAATCAGACTTGAGCACCGCTATCCAATCTCATATATTAACTGACGAGCATTGTCAATATTTCACCTACCAAATTTTGCGTGGGCTCAAGTATGTACATAGTGCAAATGTAATTCACCGTGACCTTAAACCAAGTAATATATTGGTCAATGATAATTGTGATCTCAAGATTTGTGATTTTGGGTTGGCGAGAATAAACACCTACTTTTCAGAACAGAATTTCGATCACACAGGGCCCATAGCAGGAATTTCTCTATTGACAGAGTATGTCGCTACTAGATGGTATCGCGCTCCCGAAATTATGCTTTCGGCATCCCATTATTCTACTGCTATTGATGTATGGCTGGTAGGTTGTATAATGGCTGAAATGTATATCTATACGCCTTTGTTTCCAGGAAGGGACTATCGCGATCAGATAAATCATATATTTGGGGTTTTAGGAACTCCAGTTGGCTCTGATCTTGATGCCATCTTGTCAAAGAGAGCCCGTAAGTACATACTGTACCTACCATTTAAGGAGAAATTAAGCATTTCCACACTATTAAATACTCACCCGCAAAGAATTAAACGGATGGGACATATGAACATAAATCCCATGGGAATTGACTTGTTGCAGAAGCTCTTGGTATTCAACCCAAAAGTTCGTATTACAGTAGATGAAGCACTTTGCCACCCATACTTGGAAAGATATCACGACGTCAACGACGAACCAGTAACTACTCCAATTTCATACAAGGAATTTGACTTTGACATTGCTAAAAATGAGCTCAAATTACCAGAGCTCAAACAAATAATGTATGAAAAAGTCATGAACTTGTGGAACTAGCGTTAGTGATGTATAACACGATAAATAACAAAACTTGAGAACCAAGTATATTACTTATTGCAGAAATTTTATTTATGTGAAGTATCCATGGAAAAGAACATTCTATCTCTTTTCCACAGTGAAAAAGTGTAAAAAGGCGTACCCGAGAAACATAAATCCAGTACACAAACATCCCAAAAATATTGTGTCCTTCCAGAAGGCACCAACATTAAAACCAAAGCTTGTTAAGATCACGGCTCCGGGAACCTCTATTGACAATCCATATTTCTTTTCCCTTAAAATTAAGTCTTTGACTTCGTTTATAGACAATGCTTCATAGGCATAGTGAAAAACTGAGATCCATTCAAGCCATTTGATTTGAATTTTGAGTTCTGCACTATTGATAAATAACCCGGCAAATAATAACGAAAGCAACAAAACCAACACTGCCATCATGGTCGAAGTACCAGGATCTTTAACTAATATACCCATCAAAAGCATTTCAATAGCTACAGCAAAATTGAAAAGCACCAAAACCAATATAGATTTCAAAAATGCATTATGTTCCATTGTTAATCCAACTAAGGGATATGCGATACTGAGGAATATGATAGGAGGAAACACTCTCAATGGCAATACATCACACAAGATCTTACTGATATAGTAACTGATAGGATGATAATAGTTATTTGCTCTTTCGCGTATAAAAATTATTCTCTCAGTTGAGAATGAATACAAGCCACTCAACGAGCAGAATCCAAAAAACGCCAAGGCAAAGAAAAATAATCCCAATCGATTTTGGAACCCACTAATATCATTGGAAACATCATAGTACAAATATCCACAGAACAATCCAACTGCTAGTGCAAGAATATATTGAGTCAACAATAATTTTGGGTTTCTGTACAAGTTCTTGAATGTTCTCGATGATAAAATCAAAATTTGGCTCAATATAGTTGCCTTTTTATAGTATAAGTTTTCATAATCAACAGGAACCGAGTTTTCTTTAACAGTTGAAATTTCATGCTTCAATTCGTTTGCTATGACAGATTCGGCATAAATAAGTGGTAGCTTATTTTGAATTTGAACGAAGTTATCTTCAGAGGACTTCTTAACCCCAGAACTTTCATTGTTGTACTCATCACGATGTACTGCATAATGTTCCCATTCACGAGTTGTATCAACTTCGCTATTTGAGGGAAGTCGCGTAAACTCTTGGTGTGGATCGGCCCCATGGTCACTCAAGAGACCTGATATATTGGAGCCCTCAGCTATAGTATCTTCAGAATTTCCAACTTTGATAACCTTTTTGTGATCTATAGTTACATCAATTAAATAGTCGGCGATGTTGTATCCCAATGGACACTGATATCCATTCTTCCCAAAAAAATCATTACATTTTATCATTTCACCAGAATACACCATATCACCTTCACTCAATAGCAATAACTTGTCAAACAATGCAACTATATTGCTTCTAGGTTGGTGAATAGTAAATACAATAGTTCTCTTAAAATCTCTTGCTAATTTTACCAAGCATTCCACAACGTTTCTTGCATTAAAAGAGTCCAAACCCGAGGTAGGTTCATCCAAAAACAAGATCGAAGGTGAGGTAACCAATTCACAGGCGATAGATACTCTTCTTTTTTCCCCTCCTGAGATACCTCGTTGAAAGTCAGATCCAATAACACGGTCCTTTATTCCCAAAATTCTCAATTCATTTAACACTTCAATTACACGAGATTCTTTTTGCTTAGTGCTCATTGTTCTAGGAAGCCTGAGTAATGCACTGTTCAAAACTGTTTCATATACAGTTAATGTTGATATCAAATGGTCTTCTTGGTCAACAAATCCGACTATTTCTTTATACTCTTCCTTTTTCAATATGTTGCCGTTAACATAAATGTCCCCAGAAACTTCTCCATTCTTGTTTCTACCTGCGAGTATATCTAATAAAGTGGTTTTACCGGCACCTGAGCCACCCATAATTGCCAAACATTCGCAAGGATTGACCAAACCAAATACATTGTTCAATATTTGTCTGTTTGAAACCTTGAAATTAATGTTTTCAAATGAAAGCACTGCTGGGGTGAAGCTTCTATTGAGTTCAGAGCTGTCATCAGAGCCTTCAATAAAGTCATAATCTCCCATTCTGAAAAGTGGCGATTTCTTAACATTGTAAATGGTCGTAATGGCAATAGCTGCACACACAAATCCCACACTAACAACAAGAAGTATGTTGTTCCATGTCCAAGCCTTGTTTACTGGTATGTCATAACCAGGTATTTCACTTTTGTGCACACATTCACCTGATCTGCATGCCAAAGTGATAAAGGGATCACCAAAAACATTAGTTATCAAGTCATTCATATTTGGTTCGGAAAAGCGGCAGTTTTTTGATGCAATATCACAGGTGAAGTCACCCGGTCCACGGATGGTTTCAGTCAAAAAATCTGAAATGTCAATTGAGCCCGCTTCTCCACACAACATCTTTCCTGGTAAACATTTGCACGCCACTTGTTCACAGTTGTAGTGGGTGGTGTTTTTGGCCAAGTCATAGTTTAATTTACACTGGTTCAAGTCGCAGTAAAATGATTCTTTCAGGTCTATCCAAAATTGGAAATCACAGCTCTGTGCGGTTTTATTACAACTAAATGTTGCTTGTGGCTTTTTGCCTTTTAATATATCAATAATCTTTTTATTTGTTACATCACACATTTGATGCAGTTTCTTGACAGCAATCCCCGACTTATAGCATGTTCCTCGGAGTCCTTCAGGCATCATCGAATCGCAAACCGAATCCTCGGTGCACATGTTGCAGTTGATACCACCCCATCCAGATTTACAGGCACACTTGGAGTATTCGTCTCTGATCGGTCGATACTTATTACCATCCGGTAATGATCCACATAAAGGCTGCGAGCAGTCCATCCCCCCATATCCATCTCTGCACTCACACATTCCAGTAAAGGTGTTGCAGGACGAGAATTGGGTACATTCAAAATTGGGCAAATTGCAGTTAAAGCATGGTGGACATTCTTTCTGCAGCGAAACCTCCTTCCCTAAAGAGTCACTCACCTGAATCACATCATTGAATGCAATGCCTTTCTGAATCCTATCAAATGACTTCTCAAACTCGGCCTCTGTTTCAACTACCAAGACGGCATTAGCAACAGGAGCAATCAAACATGCTAAACCCACTAAAAGAGGCCCAAATTTCATCCTTATATGTCTAGAATGCCTTGAAGTTACTTCCTGGATCTATGGTCAGTCTCAATTATGCTTTAGTAGACACTGATACCAGGGTTTGAGCGATATTATATTAGCAACAATGCTCTTTTGAGTGGCGTATTCGTCTCCTACGCGTTGCGATTTTTGGCAGATGTCTATGATAAGATTGTCTGCAGGAATAAAAATCCGAGTAATTAACCGTAAACAAAACGGTTAAACAGACAGAAACAAGAATAAGCAATTGTTGAGTATTTAGAAAATGCCAGGAATTCAAAAAAGTAAGCAAACATATAGCCAGACACGATTTAGGCAAATTGTAAAGTCCAAACTACTTGAAAACAGCGAATTTCGTGGTCAAAAGGGAACTAAACTAATAAAAAACGATGGATGCGATTTGTTGATGTATTTAGTTTATGTTAATTATATAAATGAGTTGGTACAACAAGGCAGTAAATCAGAGCATGGTGGCGCAGGCGCCGAGGGAGAAACCACTCATCACAGGCTTGATAAGGCACATCAGCTTTTAATGAAAAAGTACAGAGGATAGTTGTATCTATATTATTGAATTGTTTATATGAATTTTGAATGCATGTCTATTTACATATTAGAATACAGTATTGGGGTTTTTCAATGTTTCAATCATATCAATTGCTGCCCTGGGGTCGCGCTTGTTATAGACAAATAAACCTTGAAGTTGGGCAGTGCTGATATTTTTAATTCCCAAGGCTCTATATTTGGCCATGAACTCTTCGCAAAGCTCTTTTTCGTCCTCAAAGAAACGCATGAACATCTTGCGTACTTGGTACTCAGATGCGTTGTTGATCATGACCTTGTAGTCAATTCTTCCGGGGCGCATGAGTGCTGGATCAAGCTTTTCGGGGTGGTTGGTGGTCATAAACGTGATACACTCCTCGGCACTAGCAACACCATCCAATGCGTTAAGCAAGCCAGAAAACGTAACTCCAGAGGAAAACCCGGCTTCTTCAGTTTGCAGTCTCTTGTTGAACGCAGCGTCGATATCCTCCAAGAGCAAGATCAGCCTTTCCGGAATATGATTCATCAAATGGTTGAGGCGGTCGTCGGTCAAGTTGTTTTCTGACAAGTTCAAGATACAGATATTGTAATCAAGTTCACCCGCCAATGCTTGGATAAAAGAGGTTTTTCCACTCCCAGGAGGTCCATATAACAAATAGCCTCTTCTGTATGGAATTCCACGCTTGTGATACCAGTCGCCACTGCGCAAAAAGTCCTTGACATCGCTTACAATGCTATCAGCCAAGTTTTCGTCCAATATCACCGAGCCTAACATGCGCTTTTTACGAGGCTGACCGAAGGGACGCCATTCCGGGCCCCACGAGGAGTATAACACTGTCTTGCCCTCGCGGGCTTTCAACGCTAAAAGTTTAGCTTCACCCAAAAGATCGCCAAACAATTTGCGATCCCGATAGAGCGTAGTTAAAGTAACTGTTTCAAATGGTGTTCCGCTTGTCATATCCAATAGCTTGCCTGAACGCTCGCGGTTAACCAACATGTATGCGCCCTTGTACCGAATCAAGTGTTTCCCTGGACCAGGAACCAACAGGAACTTGGTACTAACCGCTCCGTTATCATGCTGAACAAAGTTGGTCTCCACTGACAAGTGTCTCGAGTTTCTGTGTTTATACTGCGACATCCATTCGAGAAACCAGAGATACGACTTATCTTTGGACGGAATCTCGAGATCAACCAAGAGTTGTCGATAAACAAACCCTGATCCTTTAACCAACCCTTGCCGAGCCAATGCCAACGTTGTACCCAAGAGCATTAAACCCCCACCTGCTGCAAAATATGGGTTATTCACCACCACCTCCTTGAATCCTGTTTCAAGTATACCCTTGACAGATCCATCGGATTTCTCTCGAATCTTCTCAAAGTCTATCGACTGAGGTGCTTGCTGCGACATTATATCCTTACAACCGCTTTGGTTCTAACTCTTTTACCAATCAGCCTGGCTTCTGAAACGTGTTGGATAACCGATTTGCCCTTATTCAGGTTCACTGTTGGAACCAAAAAATTGATGGGGCAAAAAAGCAAAACAGGCGAAGTTAACCCGTAACTAAAGTTTTGCCTCTCAGAACAGGAATACGGTTTGGCTCAGTACCACAGACCACAATGGATCTGGAATACGATAACAATACAGATAAGAGAACAGACCAGGGATCTGCTCTTGGAAATGCTTCAATGGACGCAAATAATGGGACGGTGCCCTTAGATCAGAATCAGCAATGCAGCTCTGGCAACCCATTCATTGATGAATCAAGGCAGGATGAAAAAGAGAAGGTGGGGGACAGTGGAGTTGTACACAATAGTACGAAAATCAGCGACACAGAGCTCCGCAAATATCCATTTAAGACTTTGAATCGGATATTGGAAGACTTGAAGTGGTCTGTGGCATTTAAAGCACGTTTTGGACAGAGCTTGTTGAACAGCAAGCCGTTTGACTACTCAGACGACTTGTCAAAGCTTGTAATATCCAAGGAATTTGATGACTCGCTCTTGATTCTCAATAATAGCTTGAAATATAGTCCGTCATCCGAGGAGATATATTTGTCAGAGACTCGGCAATCAGTCATTATCATTCGCGGTCTCTTGGTTGCCGAGAACGAGAAGATATTTCATTTCCGCTTGTGTGTCTTGGAGACCAAGAAGAACCCTTTTGCTATGCAGCCAATTGATGTCCACGAATATCACATCATTCCTAGGAACCTTATATCAGAAGATGATCTTGCGTCGCTAAATTACCTGAAGAATGATACTGGCCTTGAGGATGATGCCTTTTTCAAGAGTGGAAATAGCCATAATAACCATATTTTGCGGGTCTCTCTTTACAAGCAAGAGTTTAGCCAAGACGATATTCACCCCTTGGTAGACAAGGATATAATCAAAGAGCGGTACTTATCTAGTATTCAAAAGCACCCTTCATTATCACCCGAAACAATCCCCAACATGGTCCATTGCTTCAAGACAATAATAAAAGTGTTGCGTGGACCCATCTTAATGGAGCCCGAGGATTCCATAAAAACAATTAGTCTCAATAACATTGCCTTAGACTCCCAAATTGGTGTTGAATACCTTCTTGACAAGTTTTCCTTTACGTTGAACCAAGAAAAAACCGACTTAGTACCCCCCAACTTAACATTGAACCCGGCTTTGAAAGAGTCGTACATCCGCAAAATTCAAGAGCTTATCTACTTGGCAAGAATTTATGGTAAGGACATTGCTAGCAATGAGTTTGAAACAACCTATTCCTACTCGACTAATATGTCATTGGTATTCACAAAAATACCTGAGTTCAATAGACATCTAAATATGGTTTACTTTAAAAGCCAAAACTCAAGCCAATTTCGATTTATGACAAACCTCAGTGTTTGCTCATACTTTCAGGATGAGTTAATTATAAAGTGTTTTGAGAACACTATTCAATCAGATCCAGAAAACAAGATGCACTATGTTGATGCACTTAGGAATCTCATAAATTACAGAAATGGGTCATCATCTAACAGCAAGCTTTCAAAATATTACAATAACTTATCTTCAAAAGGTGAGTTAATTGGTATGTATGAATACTTGGAATCAATACGTGCCTTGGGAATTGTTGTGCGTGATAACGATCACCTTAAAAACATCGATGATGATATTATTCTTGCAATGTACAAGACAAGTATTAAAAGCGACCCAAAAAACTACTCTTATTTCAATCGCCATTTGCAAAAAGTTGCAAGAGCAAGGAATTCAGCTAAACTTTTAGAGTATGTGGCGAATGAACTTTTGCCTTTGTCCATTTCACTAGAAGAGCTCAACATTGAAGAAATTACAGAAGACGATGTAGTAATTACTGCTTATGAATTTAAATTAGATGATGTGCTACAATCCAATGGATTCAACGATTACGCAAGTGAAGTATTAATTTTACACAGGGCTTTGTTATCAATTGCCGTCAATAGAAAGAGTTACATCTTGCTAAATTACATTGAAACTGCTTTGCCAGATATAATTAAGATTTCTAAAGATGGAATAAACTACCAAAAGGCAGCAGAAATTCTTGAATGTGACATTGGTGCATCTGATTTTGAAATTATCACTAATTTTCAAAACAAACTAAATGCAAACGTTGTTAACGACCATAATATGGACATCAGAATATTGAGGTGTTGTGTTAAACTAATTGCCGAAAATAGGAAGTCTGAGATTTTATTGAGCTTCCTCAAGAATGGAAAAATTGATCCATCATTGCTTCCTGCCGAAAATTGGCCTGCTGGTTTGGACAACATTGGTAATACATGCTATTTGAATTCTTTATTGCAATATTACTTTTGCATTAAACCATTGAGAGATTTGATTTTAGCATTCAAAGAAGATGAATCTGTATATCTCAACGAAGACCGTAAAATTGGGGGCAGAAAAGTTGAACCTTTGGAAATCCAGAGATCAAATCAGTTTATTTATCATTTAAGGCGCTTGTTTACTGAAATGATATATACAAATAGCAGATGCGTACAACCGTCGAAGGAATTAGCGTATTTGTCATTTTTGCCATTATCTCAATCAGTTTCATTCAAGGAAATTGGTATTGAAGAGTCTACTCAAAAAACCTCTTTCCAGAAATCAGCGACATCTGACCCAGAAGACCTTATACAATTGGGAGACGACTCTAATGGCGCCATCCTGGTAAAAGATGATGGCATTATCGACAAAATGCAAGTGGATAGCCCCAAGTACTCACAGGATGAATATGATTTAAGCTCGAACAAACAAGATAATGGTGAGCCCAAGATCCTACCAATAAGTACCGATCAAATGGAAAGTACCATTGAAGTTGGTAGACAACAGGATGTTACCGAATGCATAGAAAATGTTACCTACCAAATAGAAACTGCATTATTGCCAGAAAAGTTAGATGATGACGGAGAACAATTTGACCTCATCAAGAAGCTCTTTTATGGAAAGACAAAACAAACAATTACCCCATTAGACGGTGAAAACAGCAAACCTCGTATTTCTATTGAAAGATTTTTCAGTTTAATTATCAATGTAAGTGACCATCCAAAGAACATTTATGATTCTTTAGATAACTACTTCAGTGAAGATTTGGTAAAACTTGATGAAGGTTACGTGAAAAAGTCAATTACTATTAGTGAATTACCCGATGTATTGCAATTTCATGTTCAACGAGTCATGTTTGATCGCGAAAAATTGGTCGCATATAAATCGATTGAACCAATTCCTTTTAGTGAGAAGATCTACCTAGATCGTTATCTTGACACAAAGGACCCAGAGATTTTGGAAAAACGAAATAATGTCTTCAAATGGAAGTCTACTATACTGCGTTTATCGGAAAGAAAGGAATTGATTTTAAAAATAAATGAGCAAACAGGCATGTCAATAATCGACTCTTTGATAACTACTAAGAGATTTATCGAGTCAAATACCTCAATCGGGGAATCATTAGCAGCTAGTCCACTTACAGTGTTCACCATTCAGGAACAGATTGATAAGTTGAAAAAAGAATTGACCTCAATTGACGATGAAGTAAAGAATCTTAATTATAAGGTATCTCAACAGTTTACATCATACACAAAAGTTGGGTACTCAATTATGGCAATATTCATTCATCGTGGTGAGGCTAGTTACGGTCATTACTGGGTGTATATCAAGGATCCAAAGCGAAATATTTTCAGAAAGTACAATGATGAAACTGTGACTGAAGTGCCTTTTACAGAGGTGTTCAATTTCAACGAGGGAAATACTGCAACACCATATTACATTGTGTATGTAAAAGAGAAGTTGGAAGAGGATTATGTAGAGCCTTTGAAAAGGGTAGTTAACAAATGTTGAATATTGGTAGCCATTATTCTTTTAGGCTAGTGGTTCACTCTAAAAAAATGCAAGAACTTAGGAAAGTTTCGCTTTTAGTCACAAATCGGCAGAAAATGATATTTTGATACTTTTATAATTCAATATTTTGAATATATAGAATTGTATAATACATACGAGAATTGTCTAAATTAATTATGTGGAATACCTGCTTTTTTTAAAGTTTCCGCTTTTTAAATGATTCATCGTCCTCCTTTGCTTTATGCCCCATAATTGATTTATCTAACTCGCTTACTGATGGTAGCCGATTTTTTATCAATGTAGATGGCCCTATTGCTGAAGAGCGGGGGGACGAAGAAGACGGGATAGCTGAACTAATTGCAAGACTCGTTTTTAAAATATTGCTTTCCTTTTCCTCCACAACATCTTTATTCTCAGTACTCTGTGCTGGCACACACTGTTTAGCGTTGCTATTTACCACTCCACGAGCAGGTTCTGAAGGGTTAGTTGTCGACAGTAGGTTATAGGACGGAGCAGCAACAGGCGTATATCTCCGAGAATGCTCGTAGTAATTAGGCACAGGTGCATACGGTTGTTGATGGTCTAAAACCGAATTGAAAGAGTTTCTATGGGAGTAATAAAGGTTTGTGTTTGTTGGCTTGTATCCAATATTATGTGCACCAACACTAGTTGGCGGTGTCACACCTTCGTCATTATTAAGGTCAGTAGTTGGATTGGGCAAAGAACGGGTTCGAGTCCCGAAAACTCGTTCTTGAACCGAATGTAGTTGTGTGTGTTGTCGATTATTAACGCCTTGCGGCGTAGGATGTTGTGATACTGGCAGCAGAGTACCTACATCGCCTCCTTTCATAACCGGGAAAGGATATGATTGACGATGTGTGCTATGAATTGTATTTCCTGCACCATGTGATGATACTTCTTTATCCTCCAAAGGCGTTGAGATTGAATTTGAACCGGCAAGATTAAGTGGGCTATAACTTTTGATTTCTTGATGAGGTATATGATAGTGTTGAGACTCATTAAGCGAGGCCTGTGATGACTGTCTTGATATATGCGGTTGAAATGGATCTAGTAAGATTCTTGATTTAGATTGGTCGTCAAGCGAGGGACGATTGTTTCGCATGGCCGCCTCATTATAGAGAGCATATTGAGGATTAAGTGGATACAGTTGAGGTACAATTTGTATTCCTGGGTTGGAGGGATGGCGTGAGGTTGGTACAGTTAAATGATGATTAGCGTTGGAAGCTGATGGCGGTCCTGTCATCGCATATGGTTGCAGATTTGCATTCATCTTTTGCACAAGTAAAGAGCGAAACCTCATAAGGTCTGAATGGACCAGCTTATTGTCGTTACCAGACATGGGCGACGTTGCTTGATCCTCTCCTTGTGGAGCCGAGGAAACTGGGGTTCCATTGTTAGCACTTCTATGAGGCAGTGTTGGCATATTTTTCAGCAGTGGTACTGAATTCAGCAGCACCGAATTTCCACGATAAAAGAGAGCACGATCCATTATGTCAATCAATTCGATGGTGTCAGCCTGGCTCCTACGAAGCTCGAGAGCAGACGAAGCATATTTGGCTTGTAAAGATGCAACATCAACACGCAAGCCGTTCACGACATTATTCAACTCTAATATACGAAGACTTAAAGCATGTTCGGCTGATAATGTACGGCGGAGAAGTGGCTGGTCGCCTTGTTCCACATGAGAAGTTCCTTCAGATTCTGAGCCTTTCATTTTATCTTGTGATTGGACAGTCACTGAATCAGGGGAGTTGTTTCGACTATAGTTAGTTTGTTGCTGAATCAGTATTGAGTGGTGATATTGTTTTTGAGGGGATTCTTGGTGTTGTACCTGATTGTGAGAAAAAGGAGAGTTTGGAACTTTAGGATGTAACGGGAGAGGTTGTAGCATGTGGCGATACTTTTCACTTTGATGAACATGTTGCTGTTGGAGTTGCTGCTGTTGGAGTTGCTGCTGTTGGAGCTGTTGATGTTGGAGTTGTTGATGTTGGGGTTGCTGCTGTTGAAGTTGCTGCTGTTGGAGCTGTTGATGTTGGAGCTGTTGATGTTGGAGCTGTTGATGTTGGAGCTGTTGATGTTGGAGCTGTTGATGTTGGAGCTGTTGATGTTGAAGCTTTTGATGTTGGAGTTGTTTATATTGATATTGCTCATTCTGTTGTAGTAATGACTGGTTCTCATTCGTTTGAGACATTACTTTACTATGCTGCAAGTTTTGATTGTCTTTTTTATCTTGTTGTTCTTGTTGCAATAGTGAATGGTGTGATGAGATTTGATGTTGTTGATGTTGGGATGATGGAGAAATCTGTTGTGGCTTTTGTAGTTTCTGTTGCAATTGTTCCGGTTGTTGCAGTTGTTGTTGCGGTTGTTGTTGCAGTTGTTGTTGCAGTTGTTGTTGCAGTTGTTGTTGCAGTTGTTGTTGCAGTTGTTGTTGTGGTTGTTGTGATTGTTGCGGTTGCTGCGGTTGTTGTTGCAGTGATTGCAGCGATTTTTGAGGTAGTTGTTTTTGTTTTTGTGGTTGCTGTTGTGTATCTTGATGTAGTAGTTGCAGCTGGTGAGACGATGATGGCTTTTGTTGCAGCAGTGAGCTTTGAGGTGGCTGTTGATGCAGAGATGGCATGGATGTAGGGATTGCTTCTAGCCGTACCACTTCCTTGTGTGAATTAATATTCCGCGATGAACGCCGTTTAATATGGCGTAAGGCTTCAATGTTGCCACGCTTAAACTGAGCAGCAGAGTGGCGAAATTCCCAAGCCATTGAGCGGTTCAGAGGCTGAATTTGAGACTGAGAGGACTGGGAAACATCTCCCTGGAATGTGTCGTTGACCTTATGAAAGCCATACATATTGAGTTGACGAACAAACGACGAGATATTAGTGTGTTTAAAGTACTGTGCTAGAGCGCGTGCAAAATCTTCTGTAGGCAACACGCAAAAGGAGTCTCCCTGTCGGTTCCACCATATAAGATGGCTAAGGCTTTCATCATGAAGCATGTCATAGAGCTTATGAACAAATACAGTCTGAGGTTTTGAAGTTGTAGTTGATATTGAGTTTGCTACTGGTACGACCAGTTTCCCATCAAGAGGCGATGTAGGTTCAGGCGACGAAGGTGCACTTGGCACAAGTGTATCAGAGGACATAGCTGCATTTGAAGTTGATACTACTGCTTTTTCTAGCAGTTGTGGTGCAGCTGAGTTCATCGCGTACTGTTCAAGATGAATGTTTTGCTGGGTTTAAAAAGTGTTTTGTGAGTCCAATCAAATGAGCGGATGCCAAAATTTGAACAGCCCTTTTTTACAACAGCTCTACTTTCTTATATATTCTGAGGCAAGGGAGCACAAAACAGTAGTAAATTTATGAATTTTAAGTTAATGTGATTATTTTGGTGCAATTATGAGTAAAATTGGTGTAGTTTTAGTGTTTATGGGCCGACAAAGAGCCAAACAAAGAGTAGTTAGTTAAGAAAGTAGAGGTTCAAGGTTTAGAACAGGTCAATAGCGAAGCAATTATATACGTTAAATTACAGTGAGACAGATGAATTCCAAGCGAGAACACGGCGCTTGTATTGGGGATATGTGATAGTTTTTGCAATAAAATTGGCTAGAAAGCAAACAGTATCAATTAGTTACCTGATAATACCTAAAGACAAAATATGGAATTCTGTGAAACAAGCGAGATTTTAGTAGTGTCTAAATTATGGTGTAACTAATACTGGATGTAGGTAATATTATGATGCAATTAATACGAGACAAACATAACATTACGTATAACGATGGCTGTCGAAAATAATCAGTTATTTTCGAACAGGTATCCTTTATTGGAAGAGATTGGCAAGGAAGATCAACTTTATCTTGCACAAATAGTCTTTCAGTGCTAGTGGCTACATCACTTCCGTGTCGATGTTGTGGCATCATTTTGTATAGGTAAAAAGGATATTTGGCTACCCAAGACAATAGCAGCATCATATTTTTAAGAGCTTTTCTGCCTCACATTTCTGCTATATAATGTATTTCTGTACTGGAAGAGGAAGTAAGCTTGAGAGATCCCGAAGACCAAGTGATGTTCTATTTTACCCGAAAATGGATTGGCTGAGAATATAATTAGCCAGTGCAGCAAATGTGTGGTTTACATCTAATGTGCTCAGGACAAAAACAGCTTTTTCAGTGTACTGTAAGACATATTGGTAACCATCTGTGAATTTAATAGATTTTACCGGCGTATAAATTATCTTATTGGTAGATGATGTATGTGTATAAAACCTTGACAAAGAATAATAATTTTCCTAGCGTAAGATCAGACAATGAAAGATGCGTCAGCTTAATTGTTTCCATAGCTTTATAGAAAAGAAAAGAGTTCCAAGACAGTGGTATGACTGCAAATTTTTTTATGAAATTAAACACCAATGGCTATGAAGAGAGCTAAGTAGGAGAGCAAATTCTTTGATATGTTTATTCATATTTGCGTTTTGGTACTTATTTGACATAAAACGCTTTGTTCAAGATCTGGTTTTTTCTAGAATGGAAAAACCAGAAAAACCTTAGAGTTGTCTTTTCTACCTAGCCATTTACCAAGTGACATAGATATATGATACCTATCGCTTCAACTCCGAACCAAGGCCACCACATTTCATACCTTCTGAATATGCAACTAGGTATTGGAAAGAAGCGTGTATCACTGTAAATTCGGTTGTACTATATTCTGGTAAAATCTCTTTTGGGTGAATTTCTTATCTGCAACCTATTTTAAGCGAGTCTGAACCAGAAGTTATTTTGCTACCACAGTACTTCAACAAATAGCCTTAATGCATAAAATAAGAGTTAACACGGTGATAAAATATACCCGCATAGTAAGAGGATTCTAAATATAGCGTTTATAGACTGGGGTGTTTTTTCTTCAAACGTTTAAGCATTGTATTCGATTTATGCTTTTATCTTTGTATTTCGTTAATAGTTTCATCATTCTCTTTTATGAATATATATCATTGCCTTTGATTTTCAGACTCAGCGTCGTCTTTAAAAAAGCAGTAGCATTGTTATTTCATACACAGCCAGTTATTTGTTTTCCATGTTTCATAGTGTGGTATATTCAGCAAAAGAATATCTACTCAAAACAAGTAAGCATACATTATTTTTCTCTAGAAGATATCACAATATTTTTTTTAAAAAGTTATACTGCTTTATACTTCTCATCAAATGATATTGCAGCCTTTGTCTTAAAACAATAGCCGTGGTACTTGGCGTTTTATATATCATTTATACCTTGATATAATTATCTCACAATATATCTATTCAATAATATCAATTGTACCTACCCTACCTCAATTCATATGTGAGCTATACCAAACATGTTTAGAGGCTCATGCACTGGGTAAATTCAACATAGTTCATCCAGCACTTTAACTATTTAGCTTGAAAAATCAAAAGGCTAGAATAAACCACCGTAAAGACTAAAAAAATGATAATATAATTTTTTTATAAGCATATTAAGCTATTATGGAACGAGGCTCTGAATAAGGTTCTTGGGAAAGCGTTCAGAATCGGCTCCTACCACATAAATGTTAATTTGTAAAGGTTTCTTCTTGGTTAAGGTATTTACGGCACTGGGAAGTTACGTTGATTGCAACTGGCATTCTCTAGAATGGGCTGTTTGTATTTTCATAAATTCAGGCTCTTTTGTTAGAAATATAGATCCGAAAAATGCCGGATTTGTTTCACTTTCATGAATCCCATGTTTAACGACTACTCGAATGGTAAATAGTGGAGTTAGATATGAATTTTGAAAATAAATGATTTTCAGTTTCATAATTTTGGTAATGGGCTCATCTACAAGTATGTAAGTCTGATAGTCTCGGTTAGGCGCACATAAGTCTTTTGCATAAGTAATGTAACAGTTTTGTTTGGGCCTTACAATATTATTTTAGCAAAAAGGCACAAAATAGTTCTCACCAGGAGTTAACAGATAAATTGGCAATACAAATATAAGCTGCAACACAAATGTGACCTCCACAATAGATACTATATAGACATTGTTTGCAATATACCATACTGAGGACTACGACGTAATTATAAATTAGTCTTGACTCACCAACACGAAGATTCTTAATTGTACCAAGATATGCAACCGGCAGCTTAAATCAGTATTTTAATTAGATTTGCTATGACATGATTATCCATGGATACTACAACCGGTAAATGTGGGTTTATTGAAATAACCACCCCAAAATAGAGCCAAGTGATGAACATCCTGTGCATTGAAAATAAACCTTTCATATTCGCCGGGTTCTATTATATAACAAAAATGAGTAGCGCATTGCATATATGCTTAAATATACTTTCAGTAATAACGCTTATCACTGTCCAAAACTGGGTACCCGAATAATAAACAGTAGTTTGAGACTTCAACGCATAACAACAATTGAATTGATAAAATACAATCAGAATTATGTGCAGTGAAGTTAGCCTATTCCACTTCTGAATGCAGTAGTACACATTGCTTTCTATTGTATTCCATTCAATTACAGTCATCGTTAAACATTCGCTGGTCTAACAATAAACAAAAGTTTAATTGTGGAAACTATAGATGTATGGGATTGTATCCGGGAATGTTTTAAAAGTTATTGTCTAGAGTATTGCCAAGAGAACTGGGGAAAATATGCGTGTTTAGAGGCCGCAGAAGGTATTCGGTATTAGCATATCGCATAAATAGTAATATGCATAAATAGTAGTATGTATTTACATGTAATGAAGAGAACATGTATATACATTTCATACAAAGAAATGGTGATTATAAGATAAAAGTGCGTATACAAATACCGCAATGGCAGTAGTGAATTGATTATGGTTAATATTTGAACAAATACCTTAACACCAGCATTTTTTACAACATGCAAGTAGTGTTCATATGTATACTGTATAGACAGCCCTTATTTGAATTCTGTTCACATAATATGGTAGTATGCTTATGGAATTGCTCTCCGAGGAAAAACTTGGCGTAAACCAAAGAAAATTATTGAAACCATTAAAACTATTGACTCACTGAAAGTGTTGAAATTATAAGAACAGTCATTTGGATTGAAATAGGTAGTTTATAATGTTAAGGTCGTTTTATTTATTTTCTTGAAAGAATAGATAGTCATCAATATTTTATATTTATCATTTCATCAACCACTAGCTCATTGACCATTTAAACACTAATCATTATTTCATTAACCAATATTTTATTAATTATCAGTTCATTAACCAATATTTTATTAATCATCAGTTCATTAACTGCTATTTCATTAACTGTTATTTCATTAACTATTATTTCATCACGATCGTCATCATTTACATCATCACTATTTCATCACCATTTCATCACCATTTCATCATCACCATTTTATCTCACTATCAAATTATCTTCTCATCTCATAATTGCATCACGTTTTTTACTATTTTCCTTCTACTCATGCGACAAATTCATTACATCATTCCACCACTGTACCATTGCCAATCCCCTCTCCCCCTTCCGAACTACGAATTCAAATGGTATACGTAAACTATGTGACTTACCTCTTACCATTCATGTCACCTATGTAAACTTTTCCCTGCTATTCATATCGTCAATATGCTCTAACAGGAACACAGACGCTATATTCAGCCTTTCCAAAGAATTAATTACACTTTGTGCGTATCCATGCCGCCTATAGTTGCTCGTCTCTATTCAGAAACAAAACATTATAAGCCCAAATAGTGTATTAGCTTAAATATACTTTCCACGCATCACTACTGGATACAAATTCAACTTTAATTACTTAATGGTTTTAACAAAGAAATAACCTTTAATTGTTGCTTTGATTGTATATTCCATACTCCAGGGATTCTCCATATACAACTGAATTAACGCTTTACAGTATCCATCATAAATTTTTCCTAATGAAATTCCACAATTATTAACCAAAGCAGTATACATGATATACACTAAATATACACCCCATTTACGCCTTCCATACATATTCTTTCATTTACTATCTCATACATTTCAGCTTCCGAATTTTGTATACAATCTTCATATTTTATTTCCCTAAATTCCTCCTTCCAACGGTATTCCAACATCACACTTCGTCTAACTGTCCTTTACATATAAAATAGATCTACAGTACCTGCGCTAGGCGGGCTGAAGCGTCTGACACCATACCATAGCACCAACACATATTTTTTGCACCCATTTTCTTTGCAAAAACAACTGCGAAAACTTTCCATAGGTTTCTATAACCCTTGGACTACCATCATCAAACCAATATGCGTAGCTTCATTTAATAATATCTTTCGCTTATTCTTTTT
Source organism: Wickerhamia fluorescens (assembly GCA_001599155.1). Lineage (NCBI taxonomy): Eukaryota > Fungi > Ascomycota > Pichiomycetes > Serinales > Debaryomycetaceae > Wickerhamia > Wickerhamia fluorescens. The sequence goes on along the minus strand of BCGE01000005.1, from coordinate 627,897 downwards.
CCGCTCTTTTGTCCTGTATTAGTACTAATCTGTAAATGTTACTCATCACCCTTATGGCTCATGATGAAGGAATGCCAAATGATTACATAATCGGGATTTTTGGCGCCCCTGGAGGGCAATTGCGCAGAGCACGAAAAGAAAGGGCAAAACATCGTGGACAACACTTTCTCATCATCGCCATATTCCTATGATGAACTCCCAGCTCAACAATACAGAGAACCTGGAGCACGTCTGTCTGGAAGACCACCAGTTCAGACCAGTGTGCTTCGATAAACCAACTCCACCTATACAGCAGCAGCCGGCGCCACCCAGTCTGCTGGTGGCCCCGGGCCCAGCAGCTGTAGTGGGACAGCCAGCTGTAGGGAGCTCACAGCTGATGCTGCCCTCTAAAGAGGCGAACGTCATGAAACAGCAGCACCAAAAACAACAGAAGCAACATCAGCAGCAGCTTGGACAGCAACAACATCAACAGCAACAGCAGCTTGAACAGGAACAGGAAGAAGAGGAAAAGGAGGAAGATACAAGCTTGCCCAGCTCAACTGGGGCATCCACCCAAACTGAACGCTCAAGTAAACGTAACTCCTCTTCTATGCCATCAGACCCTAAAAGAGTTCGTTTAAATGTGTGTACCGGCACTGTTGCGACATCAAATACATCATTTAATAGTTCTTGCTCCACTATTACAATGCAAACACCAGCAGCAGCACCAAAGTTTGTTCGGCGGTTTCGCTCAAGACTGTTACCTATTATCCAATATACCCTGAGGGCACACCTTCACAGCAGCCACCCACACCATAGCAATCTGAACCACCACATGCACCAAAATCACCCTATTCTTCAAAATCATCATATGCACCAAAATCATCCATCCCATAATATCCACCAGTCTCATAATGGTCTGAAGCCACCTGCACAAGTTCCTCAGCTACCTCCGATAAACTTAGTATCGCTTAAGGAAATTGATTTACATGAAATTCTCAAAAATCCTCAGTTGAGACACGATATCTTGTTTGATCCTCAGTTACAATTTAGGCCAAACTTGGATGGAGAACGTGGCAAACGTAAACGAGGCGTTATTGACCGGTACTGGTTGGAAGTTGAACGTGAGTGCGAAAGCTTACAGACTGGTAGCAAAAAGAATGACGATACTATAAATCAAGCTATTGCTACTAATCCCATAACAAGCACCACCACCCTGATTAACCGTCTCCCAATCCTCTTTTCTACCATACGCGATATCTTACTCTCGCTTCTACCGGCAAAAGATCGTCTGATGGTTGCTGAGATTATGGATATTGATTTGCTCGTGCAACAGCTTAATCACCACTCATTTGACTTTGTAGAAATGTCTCGCTGGTTGGGTGAGGTTTTTAAATCACACTGTGCACCCATGCGTGATCCATGGGTAGCAGAGATGCACCATAAATTCGTGGAAGCTCGCCTGCAAAACTCTGTTACATTACTTGTGCTGGGATTGCGAATGATTTTTCAAATTTTAGAGGCCATGAAGCTTGATGTGGCTAACCACCAGATCCGCATATTACGTCCAGTGCTTGTAGAAACAGCAGTGGATTTCGAACGAGATTATTTCCAAACACTCATGTTGCATCATAAACTTAATATTGGTGACGCTTTGAGCTGGTTTTACAAAAAGTTTGTAAAAAAGTTTGGAGGACAAGGTATGCCAAGCCTGGATTTGGGATTTAGACCAATTATTGCAGAATCAATTATTGATTTATTACTGTGTCGTCAGATGGCTACAGAATTCCCCTCCACCTTGGCATTTGATCACACCCGATTAGTTCTTTTGCGTGCAGACGTTCGCCAGTTGGTGTGTGTCCAGCTTTGCGTGGTGCTCTACAAGCAGTTAGCCATTAATGCACAAGGTGCTGCTGCTGCGGTCAATTTATTGGCACCCAAGCGTGTGCTGCAGGTGCAACTGGAGATTTTGGCTATAGTCACTGATGATAATGGCAACATCAAGTGGACAAAGAATATTTCAGCTATTGCATTGCAGTTGGTTAAAAATGTTTATCTGGGAAATAAAATGACCAATTTGCCCAAAGACACGGTTGAATTTGGCTACAACTGGTTGATAAAACACATTCAGCCAAGTAGCGAGGTATACGGATTGATGGAGACTAAGGTTTTTAAGGATTTAGTACAAGAGATCTTGACAGGTGTGACTGAAGAAGTCACTAGTACTTCTGCCGGTGCAGCCAATACTTCTACGCTCAAACCCAAGAAGTGCAAAAACGAAGGTTCTAACTCTGAGCTAAAAAGCATAGCTGTGCGTATTGGTGTATTGGTCAAGTTTCATTGGAGTGTATTTGGCACCTATTATGTGGACCATATCAAATCGCAGCAGCACAAGATGCAACAGGATACCAAGCACATTTTAGTGAACAAGAATTTGATTGATGTTAGCAGTAGCGAAAAGAACTCTGCACATCGCACTGGAAACAAGGAACCGAGCAATGATGGGCTGAACACAACACCGGCGTTGACTATATAACAAACTTTTTTGTACTACTTCAGCATGTTTAAATGGTTTTGGGAGGTAATTGAATAATGAAGGGAAATAGAATCATACATGGCGGATCTAATCCGTTTATGTTGTAAGAACTGTAGCTATTAGGTGAAACAGCACGCTGAGGATGGTGAAGTATAAGCTGTATAAAATCGCATTATCTAATTGACTGCACGTGCATTAACCGACTCTCAGTATTTTGCCTGCAAAATGTGATTCCCATAATATAGCCTTTATTACCTAATCAGCAAAGTCTAAATTGCTTCACCGAGAACATATTAACTGAGATACAATATCTGCTTTGCGTAGGGTTCAACGTCAAACGCAACCCTAAACTTTTATTGGCCAACACAATGCAACAGATCTCGAATAGATATAATATCCTGTTGGCCAAAGAGAATATTCTTATTTTATGACTTTAGGTAAACTTATGATCTTAACTATTGTTAACTTTTGATCTAAACATGTGACATCGAATCTTTACAATCGAACCTATCATACTACATTATGAATTTTGCACTAATCTTTATTCCACCAACAGTTATTCACATTCGTCCTCACTGCTTATTCTATTCACCATTATGATACTTCTGCACTAATCGTATTTATGATTTTCGGTGTTTTGTTGAATAATCAAACACGATAATTGAATTACAAGAGGAGTCATAACTTTTTTCCACCAATTGATAAATCAAAATGACCATATAAAACTATGCTGATTCTCGGCATTGTAAGAACAGTTGCCGTGGCACCACTTGTGGTAGCTTGGCAGCTTTTAACAACGATGGCCTCCATGCTGTATTCAGTGATAAAGAATACTGTCTTTATTCCAGTGATAATCGTATGGCTGGTATGTGTGGCGTCGCCCCTTTACGCAGCACTTGTTCCCATATGCTATCTTCTTGAGATACAGATGACAACGAGTCCAGACTACAAATGGCTTTTGTCACAACTAAGAGTTTTCATGCTCCACGCAATGCATTATGGCATTGCGCTGGTAATATTTGGACTTATGACGGGGGTGATGGTGGGAACTATACTACGCGTGGTGAGATTTGTATTTCTGTCAAACAGTGCAAAGAAACCCAACGTTAAAGAAAGACACACCAAGGGAATTTCAACTACGCCAAGAAACAATAGTAGCCTTTCTCTTCTTCGTGGAGTGGCAAATTCAGTAGTTGTTGATGATCATTTTAAACCAAGTGATCATGCACGCCTAAAGAGATTTTCGGCGGCGAAATCACTGTCAATATCAAGCCTGCCCAGCAAAACTGCTGGTATTTGGAACCATTTAAGCCGTTCAGAGTCTCTGATACTGACTAATCCTCGGGACAGTGAAGGTCTTGACTGGACTCCAGTGTCTGAAACTGAGGGCAAGTGTGACCGGCAATTGGGCTATTCCGGTCATAATGACACAGCTACCGGCATTAACGAATGTTTAGACCTGCAGCTAGTACTGCGAGAAGCCACAACTGCCGTCGATATTACTGAAGGCTGGAGTGAGACAACGGCAATGTCCACATCGGGAACTTGGCGCGGTGAGAAAAAGAACCACATTTGAATGATAAATTAAATGTCAATTTCCAGGTATAAAACCATCGCAATAGATCTATTACGACCGTTCACGAGGCAATTTTAGTCGGAACCCTTCAAAACATGAATAAAAACCTGCAACATTTACAAGAAATTGGCAGGGCAATACCGGAAAATTTGCACTCTTCCAATTCGATTCCTTCGCAATTAGCAGGCAACAACCAAGTTGAAATCAGACAGAAGATTATCGGTGGCAATGGAAATTTTACTAAAGAAATACATTTTACACAAAATCAAATTCCCCTTTGTGTGGCATGGCCCGTGCTAGCGGTTGAAAATGAAGTGCATTACGAATCCAACCGACAGGGTGAACTTGGTCGTCTAATGTTGCTTTATTTGAATGAGCGTGGATTTACTGATACTACATTGGAGAGCGATGATGATGATGATGGTGAAATTGATGAGTATGAGTATGAATATGAAGATAATCAATATAAAGAGGAAGATGAAGAAGTTAACAAAAGCACTAGCGAATATATTGAGTACAACGATAATGAAGGCGATAATGAAATTTTTGATTGTACTGTAAGGTTTGATGTTCGCCACAACGAAGAGCAATTTGCAGTACGTCTCGAGTTAGTATATGCCCGAATTCAAAACCCACCTTGTGCTTTTATAACTTGTGAGCAATTGTGTGATTACATGCACATAAAACTTGCAAGCAAAACTCTTCAGACTACACAACTGATGCTACTAGAACATAGTATAAAAAAACTGTTACGTCTTTTGAAAATCAAGTGTTTTATTGATGACTATGAGTTGCATATGACTGCTTGCACCGAAAAGGAACATTGTGACATGAGCTTAAATTGAAAAAAAAGCACTGCCCAACAATTTTTTGAAGGCTGTTGTAAACAGAATAGGATAAGTGTACTTTTCTACAACATCATATTACTATAATACACTATGGTGTGCATATTGAAAGGCTGGACTTGACGAAACATAAATAAACAAGCCACCTTGAGGGATATTAAACATAAACAAACCAAATAGTTACAATAATACGGGGGCAGAGAATATGCAGCTAAAACGAAGCAGTACAAGAGTAATGAAAAATACGTACTAAACGGAGATATTACTTCAAAATGCCGAAATACATGTGGCACACCAAAGAAAAATGTGTAAGAATTCACTAGTGTGTCACAATGCAGGACTGTCTAGTAGATTTTATACATTTGAGACAGCATGAGTGAATGCGCATAATTCCACATATCATGACTATTATTAAATGAAATAATCCAAGCGAGAATATTTCCGAGGACTGTGACAATAGATGTCGGTATTAAAATCAAAAATAGTGAGATTTATTCTGGTAGTGACCAGGTGCAATTAATATTCCGCCAACAAGAAAATATGCGTTATCAGGTACCATGTCTTGGTAGTGCTGATCTTTTGGGATGTAAGTGATAAAATTTACTTGTTCATTCCGTAGATTAAGTAATGGTTGATAATAAAAATGAATGATAAATAATGAATAGAGAGATGAAAATGGTTAAAAAGATATTGCGATAAAGGTGAATGATGAATAATGAGACGATACAACTAACAAGAACAAAGAATTCAGAGTTGTTTTCTCATTCTAATTGATATGGTGCTAACTATAAAGATGTTTACACACTACCTAGTCTATAAGCAAGTTTCTCATTCCAATCACATCCTTGAATTTTAATATTAAGCATTTATAATCATTCTCAGAAAAGAGTCTATAAAACCTCTTGCTGGTCAACACAGGGTCCTAACCTGAAAACATACCCAAAACTTCCAAAAATTCTAACTAAATCATCTCAATTTTGTTTACAATCAACCTACAACTAGTCCTCAAAGATATCAACACATCAAACCAGCGCCATCTCGCAACGATATACTTTTATCGTTCTGATTTGATCCCGTTGGCGCAGCAGCTCGCATTTTCGCGGCATGGGTTTTTTCGGTATATAAAATTTTTTTGGTTGGTCACTTGAAATAAAACACGGCAGCACCAAGAAAGCGTCAGTTGGCTACCACCAACACAAGACGACGTATCACTACGACGTTATCAGCGTCAAACATGGCCGAAATCAAGAAGAAGTCCAAATGGGGCAAGTTGTTTGGTGTTCTGTCCACTAATGTGGCACAAATGGCCCACGGACAGGCCACTACGCCACCAGTTCTGCCACCACCAGCGCTGGCAGGGGGTGCTGGTACGATGAGTGCTAGTAGTATGGGAGGTGCTAATAGCGTGGGAGGCGCTAGCAGCATGGCAGGAGCCAATAGCATGACAGGCTCTAATAGTATAGCCGGTGGTAATAGTATGATGGGTGCTAGCAGTATGGTTGGAACTAACTCAAAAAGCATCACATCACTGCTGCACACAATCTCGCACGACGAAGATTTTATAATATCGCGGCCAGGCCGCTCTACGATGACGAATGATTCTACAGGCTCCGCAGCTCGTCTGCAGCCTGGTACCACTCGGTTAGCATCACCACCGAGAACAGGAGCAGCTCTGGCAGCAAGCGAAACCGCTTTGCCAGTTGCAAAACCTCCGCCAAGCTTGAGCAGTATTCCGCTGACTCTGAGCTTGCAGCTGCTGTCTCCAGCTAAACCACGTTTCCGCATGATGGAGTCTGGCCTGCACGAGCACAATTTGCGCTCTGCTAAGCGTCAGGAAAAGTTATCAAACATGTTAAAAGACTTGTTGGGAGCCAAAAAGCTTCGTGCGGAAGCAAAGTCTGCTGTGCCCAATATCTTGCATGGTATTGGCGCTAATGGTGTGGGTACTCCTCAGTCTCCTGTACTGCCCACCACTTCCGCTACGGACGCAGCTGCTGCTCAGCAACAAGTGAAAACCAAGCCGCCTACGCTTTTTGCGGGTTTGGTTAACCATGTAAAGAATAACACACTGCCGTACCATGACAAGACGGTAGCACCAGCAGTAGAGCCGGATGTGCGTTCTTTTGTGGAAAAGTATGGCCGGTGCCAAGAAGTGGTCGGTCGCGGATCGTTTGGCGTGGTTCGGGTGGCTCATAAAAAGGTGAGTGGCGCCGGCGCCGCCGCCATCAGCGGTACCGGATCCACCACGACAAACTCATCTTCTCCTGCCGAGGGTGATGAGGTTCTTTATGCTGTGAAGGAGTTCAAGAGACGTCCCAACGAGCTGGAGAAAAAGTATAACCGTCGTCTTACCCTGGAATTTTGTATTCTGCTGCTGTTGAAGCACATCAACATTATTGACACATTGGACCTCTTGAAGGATGCAAAAGGTGACTACTGTGAGGTGATGGAGTTTTGTCTGGGTGGTGATCTCTATACGCTCATCATTGCCGCTGGAAAATTGGAGTATGCAGAGGCGGATTGCTTCTTTAAACAGCTTATTCGTGGAGTCAATTACATGCACGATATGGGAGTTAGCCACCGTGACTTGAAGCCCGAAAACGTACTCTTGACCCAAAACGGAGTGCTTAAGATTACTGATTTTGGCAATGGCGAGTGCTTTAAAATGGCATGGGAAGATGAAATACAGCTAAGTGAAGGTATTTGCGGCCTGCTGCCATACATTGCACCAGAAGAGTTTGTAGATCAACAGTTTGATCCGCGTGGAGTAGATATATGGGCATGTGGAGTGATTTACATGGCCATGCGTACGGGTCGTCAGTTGTGGAAATTGGCAGACCCTCTGCGAGATGAGTTTTTCGAGGAGTACTTGGTGAAGCGCAAGGATGCCGCAGGCTATGAGCCAATTGAGAGTTTAAAGCGCGCGCGGTGCCGCAATGTGATTTACCTGATATTAGACCCCAAGCCCGACCGTCGTATAACAGGCAAGCAGATTCTTAGTAGCGAATGGGGTCGTGAGATCCGTGTATGTGATGCTGGCGAAGGAAGGATTTAGGGAAGAGAAGAAAAAAAGAGAAGAGTGATTTGAGATGATGCAGTGTTGCTTAAAGGACGGGTCAATTTTGGTAAAGACAAATTACCTTAGTTAAGGATCAACCATTTAAGTCAAGGATTAATTACTCAAGAATAGCAAATGATTCAAGCTAAAGGTTAATTGCTTTATTCAACTCAATAATGCGACTTCGCTTTCTGACATTTTTTTGTATATATTGTTTATAAGCTCTATAATTATACAGAATAGCACAGAATAGTACATCAATAGTGTTAGTGGCAGCCATCAATGTTTTGAGGCCCTGTAGTCGAAACTGTATATTGAAATCATACCAAAGACCATCAATGGACTGCTGGATCAGTTTTCTATAATTTTGATCCAAAAAAACTATCAACAACCTACAAGCGCGCACAGATTATGGTTGAACTCGCTGACTTTCAGCGCCAGGAAAAGGTAGGAGAAGGCACATATGGAGTGGTTTACAAAGCATTGGATACTCGGCACAACAACCGAGTGGTGGCATTGAAGAAGATTCGACTCGAGCTGGAGGATGAGGGAGTGCCGCTGACGGCTATTAGAGAGATTTCGCTACTAAAGGAGATGAGGGATGACAATATAGTACGACTCTATGACATTATCCATTCAGACTCACACAAGCTTTATCTTGTGTTTGAGTTCCTAGACTTGGATTTGAAAAAGTATATGGAGCTGATCCCCCAGGGCGTGGGATTGGGCGCGAATATGGTAAAACGGTTTATGAACCAGTTGGTGAAAGGAATCAAGCACTGTCATAGCCACAGAGTGTTGCATCGCGACCTTAAACCCCAAAACTTGTTGATTGATAAGGAAGGTAACTTGAAATTGGCGGATTTCGGGTTGGCAAGAGCGTTTGGGGTTCCTCTTAGAGCGTACACCCACGAGGTGGTTACCCTTTGGTACCGCGCGCCGGAGATTTTGCTTGGAGGAAAGCAGTACTCGACGGGAGTTGACATGTGGCTGGTTGGATGCATTTTTGCTGAAATGTGCAACCGCAAGCCCTTGTTCCCCGGGGACTCCGAAATTGACGAGATCTTCCGCATCTTTCGCATCTTGGGTACTCCGCTGGAGGAAACATGGCCAGATGTCACGTATTTGCCAGATTTCAAGCCCACTTTCCCCAAATGGGGCAAGAAGAATTTGGCAGAGTTTGTGCCTAGCCTTGATCCTGATGGGGTTGATTTGTTGGAGCAAATGTTGGTGTACGATCCCAGTGGCCGTATCAGTGCCAAGCGTGCATTGGTACATCCATATTTCCAAGAGGACGATAACGGTGAGGCTTACGATACCTTTCCTCGCCTGGTCAACATGGGTTAAGGGTATTTTTGACTACTATCTACCGGTATTTTTTATTTTTATAGGTATATTGTAACTAGTGCTAAAAGTATTACAAATAACAATGATATAGCCCTTCCAGAGGGACTTTGGTGCTGGATCTGGAGTATTCGATACTGGTGGTGCTTTTGCGATAGCTCAAGCTTATCTAGTTGGCGTTTCTGGTGTTGGCTAAGTCTTCTGGCCTGGTCAAGACGCCATTCAAGCACATTAAACCTTTTTGCCAAATCACAGTGGACTAGTTCGAGCAGCTCTAATGCCATGCGGAGGTTGAATTTAGTCTTTCCTTCGTCAACGAGTGTTGTAGCAAAGCTCAAGATACTGAGTCTCGGTGAAGGGTGCCATATTGTTTCACAATCCGAGCAGTATCCACAGCTGCCTTCTTCGCCGTGGAACTGTCCGCCATGCATGGGATAATGTAGGGAGTATTGTGCGTAGGTATCTTTATGTGCAGCTAAGCTTGTTTCTACAGCTATGGCCCTGTCTTCCATGGCGTTGGCCACAGCGGTTTCCATTAGCGCTGATGTGATGGGTTATATCAAGATTTTCTGCTATAAAAGTTGGGTTCCAGGACCATCAAAAACACCTAGCACAAGGAAAAAGAAGACATCAAGAAGAGCGAAGGAGAAGAGGCTATGCCAGATGTTTTTCTAGTAGCTTGTAATGTGCTTTTAGAAAAAGAGCGGGTGATTTAGAGTTATTTTTGATTTAGATAGGTTTTATATGGGGAGTAATACTGAAGGTGGAGACGAGTAGTATATGGAGAGTTTGGGTCAATATGGAACGAGTGAATTAGGTACTATATATATATATATATATATATATATGAAGCAGAAGCGACATAGAATTTTGGGTACGAATGGGTGCAAAATGGGTGCAAAATGGATGCAAAATGGGTGCAAAATGGCGCAATGAGCTACTGATGAGTTTACATAAAAACAAACCGATAGTGGATACCATAGGTTTTTATACGATGAGTTGGGCAGTCTATGGTTAAGTTCTAATAACGTGAATATTGGATTAGAATGTGTCATTTAGTAAATAACTCAGTTGGCCTTGTATGAACCACCCCATTACTTATATACAATATTGCCTGCCACACATTACCTGTCACACATTGCCTGCCAATAATTTTAGCCTACAATTCCAAAATTTCAAGGTTGAGAGGGATTAACAACTAAGGCTCAATGAAAGTCTTTAATATACTGTCATCTACAGCGTATAAGCATGATAAACACTCAAGCGTGACTATTTGACTGAGAGGGATTAGAGATTGTATGTAGAAGATGGTACACTAATGGTTTTGGTAATGGTAGCTATTGTATTACATTAGAGTAGTATACTATGTCATTGTTCACTCTTTATGTTACTATCTATATTACTCTTTTCCTTGTCAGTACACTTAGTTACTTCCTAATTTTAGCAAATCGTCTTTAGAATAGGCTTCTTCATCTTAGCGTTTTCTTCACTTGAAGGTTATGTTGAAATTGTGCTGACATTATGCCGGCTTCCTGCTCTCTTTCTACTTGTTGTCTCTTCACCGTCTTCACCGCTTTGAGTACTGTAGTTTGGATCTTTGGACCTTTGAAAATTCGAATCTCAACACTAACAACGACAGTATGAGCGAATCAACAGGAAATAGCGGACGGTACGATGAGTACACGCAGAGGGGAGACGATATGAATCTGCACCGAGGTAGCTATCGTGGGAGAGGACGTGGTCTGTCTCGCGGGTACAGAGGCAGAGGGGGTAGTGAGTACAGGGATTCGTACAGAAACGAGTACAGAGACTCGGGTAGAGAGTACAACTATAATGGTCGCGGAGACTATAATAACCATAGAAGCCATAATGACCAAGGCAGTTATTGGAGCCGCGAAGAATATGGATCTTATAGAGGTCGCGCAGAATACGGAGGCTACCGTGGCCGTGGAGATTACGATAACTATCGAAGTCGGGGGGAGTATAATAACAGAGGCCGTGGTGGATACCAAAAGTATAACTCTCGTGGAGGGTATCATCGCGATAATGGTCGTGAAAGCAACCGTGAGGATAGCCGTGATAACCGCGATAGCCGTGATAATCGTGACAACCGTGATAACCGCGATAACCGCGATAACCGTGATAATCGTGACAACCGTGACAATCGTGACATCCGTCAGGATAATCTGGAAGATAATCATGAAAAATTACACCGCAGCACTTATCATGAAAAATATGATGATAGATACCATGATCGTGAAGAAAAGTCTTTTGATCATAGTGATAAGTTTCACGAGGCACAAAGTGAGGATAAACACCGTGGTCACGCCCATCCAAAACACTTTGAAGGGGAAGCAGCTCACAAGAAAGAAGAAAAGGCAGAACCGGCTATCCAGTATCGTAATCCTTGGATCCAAATTTTAGAAGTAACCTCTAGACTGGCGCGAGAAGCCTTGGAATCACGTTACATTGAAATGGAAAGTATAGACAATAGGATTTCGGAGTTGCAGAGGACCCAGTGGAAGTTATCTAATAGTATAAGTACAATTGGAAGACATCAGTCAAAAGAAGAATTAAATGTGGCGTTAACTGCTGAGAAGCTCGAGGAGTTTAGTTATCTATAGCCAGAGTGAACTGGCGTACTGCAAGATTGGAACGAGTTAAGCGACAATTAGTGTCGAACTAATAAAAGGTTGAATATGGAGAATTTAAAAACAACACGAGAAATTAATTACAAGAAAAGGACTTACACATGGAAACTAATCACAAAAGGCAAGAGAGTTATAAGGCAACCTTCATCCACCAGATATTGCTATTTGAAAGATATTGCTATTTGAAAGATATTGCTAATTGAAAGATATTGCTAATTGAAAGATATTGCTATTTGAAAGATATTTCTATTTACAAGATATTTCTACTTACAAGATATTGCCATCTACAAGACATTGCCATCTACAAGACATTTCCATCTATTTATCATCTCCATCAACACGATACTATTTACTGATTAATCAAACTTGAGGATTTAATTTAGTAAATGGTCAATTTATTATTTGTTAATAGAACCAACATGCCACACTACCACCCATACCAAGCCTGATCACCACAATCAAAAAACAAAGCGAAAATCTAAATGTCTCCATTTACTAACAAATTATCCTTTTTAAAATGCCAGGCTAATGCTGTTTAAATTGACCCAATTACATTTATTTCCGGTGATTTTTAATACTAATAAGTTTCAACTACCTCGAAATAGCCCGTTTTAATGATAAATTTCACCAATATCACTGTTTCTAGCATCAAAGCACACATAATGACATCTACTTATAATATAAAACCGTAACTGATGATAAAACATTATTTTTGTATATTTTTGAATCCCCATCATATTGCCCATTTTCGGGCCTTTATAGGATTGGAAATTGTAGTGAAAAAACCAACACCGCCAACACCAGTAATGAACTTTGTAACTTCAGCCACAGACTCATGGGGGGTTCAGGCAGCTCTCTATGGTATATTAGCAGTCGGGGTCTATAAGATCACCCATTTTCTTTTGAGCTTAGGATCAGTTATCGCGGATGTGTTTGTTTTACCGGCGGTGAACTTTGGCAAATATGGAGCAAAGAAGGGCCATTGGGCTGTCGTGACGGGAGCATCCGATGGTATTGGCAAGGAGTATTCGTTACAGCTTGCACAACGTGGGCTTAACGTTGTGTTGGTGTCGAGAACGCAGTCTAAGTTGGAGCAGCTTGCGGAGGAGATTGAGTCCAAGTTTGATGTTAAAACACGTGTCGTGAGCTTTGATGCTACTGTTGATGCCGATGAGCCCTATGAGAAACTTGCGGAAGTCATTAGTAACTTACCAGTGACTGTTTTGGTCAATAATGTTGGTCAATCACACTCTATTCCTGTTCCTTTTATGGAGACGGACCCCAAGGAAATTCGGGATATTGTAGCTGTTAACAACACTGCCACGTTACGTATTACATCCACAGTGTTACCTGCAATTTCAAAGACAGTTAAAGAAAGCAAGACTCGCGGTCTTGTGCTTACTATGGGCTCCTTTGGTGGATTATTGCCTACACCCTTGTTAGCCACATACTCTGGGTCCAAGGCTTTCTTACAGGCGTGGCTGACGGCATTGGCAGGTGAATTGGCTCCGCAAAACATTGATGTGGAGCTTGTTATTCTGTACTTGGTAACCTCTGCGATGTCTAAAATTCGCAGAACCTCTGCTACTATTCCCAACCCCAAGACGTTTGTTCGTCTGGCATTGAATAGTGTTGGTCGTCGTGGAGGTGCTCAAGAAAGGTATGCAACTGCCACTCCGTACTGGTCACATGCTTTGATGCACTTTGCAATTGAAAATACTGTGGGTGTTTACTCGCATTTAGCCAACACTCTCAATCGTAAAATGCACCAGAGTATCAGAGCCAGAGCGTTAAAGAAGGCAGCTGCAAAGAAAGAGCAGTAAAGCTAATCTGATGTAATTGAATTATTGAATTATTGAATTATTGAATTATTGAATTATTGAATTATTGAATTATTGAATTATTCAGTAGTAACTTATTTATATTATAAGTAACTTGCCTCAGTATCTTATATTTAGTTTTGTATGAATATACACGGCTAATTGGTTCATATTTCTATGATTAGCTCATTTCTGGTAGTTTTCCAACAAAGTCTTTTTGTTGAAAGAGCATAACAATTATCAAAAATTACACTTGTATTAGGCTTTACAATACAGTTTCTGTTGTTTATAACATATTCTGATTCGTAATTCGACTCTTTCAGTAAAATGTGCAGGTACACTGTTTTGCTGGTTAAGACTATCAAAGTAATAAACTGTATAAATAACGAACACAGTGAGACTTCAAAAGCAACAAGGGACAGTCTCAAAGATGAGTAGATCAAATAAACAATATATATACTGGATAATTGAAGAGAGTCGAGGCTTGACCGAGCGTAGTAATTAAATATATTAATAACACAAGTTAAATGTGTTTCAGCCATCCCAGTACCCAGTATCAAGGAATGATAGTGGATATTCGCAAGACATTTTAATTATTCATTATATAGCATTGCTTACTTATAATTTAGAGGGTATTGTCCGGCATTATTACGTCTGTGACCAAGACAAATATTTAAACATTGTAACAGAACTTACCTAAAAGCCTCAATCCATAACTAGAAATCATTTCAAGCCTTTCAACTAGCTCGCGAGCATATATCGTTAACTAAATTAGTAGTACTAATATTACGGTATGACAATGTTTTGCATGTTTCAAACCTGTCAAAGATCCCTGTCGATATATTAAGTTTATAGAAGAATACTCCAGAAAAGCTTGCTATTACATCTAATTATTTCATCCTATTGTTCCTTCTCATTACTAATTTTTATAGTTCACCATAATTATTTTATTCACTTTCACCATTTCTATCCAATTCAGGTTATTGTAATCCACATTAATAAGTACATTTGCCACCCGATTTACATCATTCTTTCCACTATTTAAAGCTCCAATACCGTCATCTTACGCTGCCCAAATAAATATTGCGCTTCTTGTTCAATTTCTACATATTTACCTTTATTACATCCCATCACCACTAACCAAATTCTGGATCGCGTGCCACTACCCCAATTCCTACTCAACTAGTACCAAAATGGCCGCATCCTTCTGGGGAAGACAACTGGAATACTAATAGAATTTAATGGTGCTTCCTTTACCCTAATACACAGCTGAAGATCGTGTAGATTCTTCCCACACGTGATAGATCTTTCTAGAAGCCTCTGGACCAACAGCTGCGTTTGCTATAAAACCATCTGGTAATCTCAGTTCAAGATCACAACAGCAACAAAGGCATGGTTAAAGAAACTAAGTTATACGACTTGCTCGGCGTTCTGCCAACAGCTTCCGATGCAGAAATCAAGAAGGCTTACAGGAAGTCAGCACTTAAGTACCATCCGGACAAGCCTACTGGAGATACAGAGAAGTTCAAGGAGATCTCAGAAGCATTTGATATCTTGTCGAATAGTGATAAAAGAGCCGTCTACGACGACTACGGCATAGAAGCGGCGCGTGGAAATGCTCCTGCTGGCGGCAATCCGTTTGCCGGAGGAGGCGGTGGTGCCGGCGCCAGTCCGTTTGGTGGTATGGGTGGAGGAACCACGTTCAATATGGGAGGAAGTGGATTTTCCCAGGCTGATGCATTCAATATATTCTCGCAGATGGGTGGATTTGGCATGGGTGGCCAGTCTTCTGGCGGTGGAATGGACGATTTTGGATTTGGAGGAGGTATGCCTGGTGGATTTGGTGGAGGAATGGGCGGTGGAATGGGCGGTGGAAGCCGTCACCGTCGTCCAGAACCTGATACGGTCACTATGCCATTACCAGTGCTGTTGGAAGACCTCTATCTGGGCGCAACCAAAAAAATGAAAATCAACCGTAAGGGTCCCGACGGCTCGCGCGAAAGCAAGGTGTTGGAGATCAAAATCACTCCTGGGTGGAAAGCTGGTACCAAAATCAACTTCACGAACCAAGGAGACTACCAGCCTGAGTGTCAGGCTCGCCAGACCATTGCGTTTGTGATTGAGGAGAAGCCTCACCCAATTTTCAAGCGTGAAGGCAATGACTTAAAGATGACGATTCCACTCTCGTTTAAGGAGAGTTTGTGCGGATTCGACAAAGAAGTTACCACCATTGGAGGCAGAAGAATTCCCTTATCTCGTTCTTCTCCTGTTCAACCCAATTCCACTGCTACATATCCAGGATTGGGTATGCCTATCAGCAAATCGCCTGGCCAAGCTGGCAATTTGGAGATTTCTTACAAGGTGGACTATCCTGTGCTGTTGACTGCCGCACAAAAGAAAGCTATTTTAGACAATTTTTAAAGATTGTTAATACCGATTATATTGTTACCGCATTGTATGGCTGGGATTGCGTGCACCATCTTGACGATGTTGAATGATTTATAGATGCATTTTATAGCCTGTACTATTAAGAGATGAAGCTCAAAAACTAATGAACAGCAGCCCAAATATAATTGTGCCTATTGGGGTCTAATGCTGGATGAAGATAAAGGGTATTAAGATAAAGGGTATTAAGATGAGTGTATAAAGAATATAAATAAGTTTATAATGAATGAGATGATGAATAAGAGAGCACAAATCCCAGGACGACGATGACGTTTGTGAACCAAGTGTATAGCGAATATTGAATATTATATAACTTTTAATAAACCATTAAAGCCATTTTTTTTTGTAAGATAACCAGTTTAACATAATTTTTTGATCAGAGTATAAAAGATGTTTTTATGATTATGATTTTCAAGTTTTAAGTGTTTGGCATTTGCACTTACATCATAAATAATGTAGTTGTAATTACAAATGTTTATACAAAAGTAAGTAATAAAAATAGCAGTAATCAAGTAGAGTAAAATAGAGAGAAGTCTGATTCAATCACAGTCATTTTAAACGAATTTTAAAGAAATTTCAGTCACTTTTCAATCAATCTCACCCTCTATCTCCATCAGTTTTATCGACTTTGGTTTCAAAATTTGACCACTACACTATTCCGTCACTGCTAAATAACCTGCAATATAGAAATTTCCTTATTTTCCCCTGATTTGCACTTTTTTGCGAAAATGGCCCTTGATGGCTTTGGTTCCTTTAATAGACTGAAAACCGACTTGAAAAAATCATCAACACAACGAACTACACTGAAATGTCTGTAATTCTCGCGTCTGCGGGCTATGACCACACAATAAGGTTTTGGGATGCCCTTACGGGTGTGTGCTCTCGTACAATTCAACATACCGACTCGCAGGTTAATAGACTAGAAATCACGTCTGATAAACGCTTTCTTGCCGCAGCAGGAAACTTGTATGTGCGCCTCTATGATATTAGACAGACGGGCAATAGCGGCAATGGAACAAGCCAACATGGAAGTGGTACGCGCAATGGTGTTTCGGGAGCAGGAAATGGCAGCAATAGTGTGGGTGGTGGCGTTGGAGGCCAGAACAACAGCAATAATAATCCAGTGATGACGTTTGAAGGCCATACTAACAATGTGACTTCTTTGGCGTTTCAACTTGAGAATAAGTGGATGGTCACATCTCTGGAAGATGGAATGGTGAAGGTGTGGGATGTGCGCTCACCCTCGGTTCAACGAAATTATAAGCACCATTGTCCTGTAAATGAAGTAGTTATTCATCCTAACCAAGGTGAGCTTATTAGCTGTGATCAGGACGGAAACATTCGTATTTGGGACTTGGGTGAAAACCAATGTACCCACCATTTGATTCCAGAGGATGACGTTCCTATAAACTCGTTAACCGTGGCAAGTGACGGGTCAATGCTCGTGGCAGGTAACAACAAGGGCAACTGCTACGTGTGGAACATGCATAACCAGCGTGATATCACTTCGTTGACTCCAGTAACTAAGTTTAGATCTCACCTGAAGTACATTACCCGTGTGTTGCTTCTGACAGATATGAAGCACCTCGCGACATGCTCAGCCGACCACACTGCTAGAATATGGTCTACTGAAAACAACTTTAATCTTGAAACTACTTTACAAGGACACCAGCGTTGGGTATGGGATTGTGCATTTAGTGCAGATAGTGCCTACTTGGTTACAGCATGCTCAGATCATTATGTCCGATTATGGGACTTGTCAAATAGCGAAACTGTTCGCCAATACAATGGTCACCACAAGGGAGCTGTATGCGTAGCATTGAATGATGTATAAATAGAGACTCTAGGGTTAGAATCCAAATAATAGGAGGCAGGAACCTCACAGATTTATAGTGATTTTGTCTATTAAAACAAGATATAAACATTAAACGTCGTGATAAATTACTATGCAGATAATAGGAGGGGGAGAGGGTTTTGCAACTGCTCTTGGCTATATAGCGAACTACTGCCAACACTGATATTTTGACCGATCCGGGCCTTCCACGCAAAAAGAGGTATCCAATAAATCAACTGTGGCCATGGAAGAATTGGGGTTACTACTTGTTGTTGCACCGGCAACAAAGCTTTTATCATTATTAAAAAGGCCATCCTCAGCTGATGTACTTAGATTTATATTGACATCCATGTTTGCCGATTTCCCAAGATTTAAGGCAGTATTTCGTATCTCTTTGTTGGACAGGTTTTCAGGGGAGTGATTGGTTTGGTTTTCTAATTCTTGGTGCAAAAATCCACCAAGCTCAAAACACCACGCAAGTAACTCATCAATCCAGCATCTTACTATCCACCAAGCACCAAAGCTATTGCCACAAGTCAAACTAATTTGTCTTAAACATGTAGTCAAGAAATTACTTGTTAACAAAATGAATAATCGTGGGTTAATATCCGCAAACCTTCCAGGCAACTCTGATATGTATATGGCGATAGTATACATAATTCCTTCCGAGCTATAACTCTCAGCTGAATTAATGCCTGTGTTGTGGCTTAGCAAATGTGTGGTATCACTCGTTAAGATAGTCATTAACTTGGTAATGTTCTTATTGCTGCAAGGAATCTCACGTGAAACAATTTCCTGAAAGTCCAACCTTAACCAGTCTTCTGTCATTACCTTCTTTTGTTCTGGGTTTTGAAGAATATGTGATGCAGAATTGCCTGTTTCGACTGTTTTTATTAGTCTATTCAAATGGTTAACAAAGTTTTTTGCTAATTTCAATTTCATGACAACAAAATACCTCGTTACTTTGTTATTAAGCAAGCTATTTGACATAGTTTTGACATAATATTTTGCAACTTGCTTCAATGGAATGATAACATCTTGTGGTACAGAAAATTGCAACAGGAGCTTACTTAGCATGCGCATCATGTTTTTGTACATAATTAAGTCGCAGCGTTTGACCCACTCAGTAATGCATTCATGAGTATAAAGCCGGAAAACTGGAGCTGTTAGAATGCTGTTGAAATTACTGAAACTGGAGAAGAATTTGTTCATTTGCATAAATCTGAGTGATTCAAACAAAGAATTCACATGAACTTTATAAAGCGAATATAAGGTATCCGCAATATCATAGTCCGAATCCCTTGGTAAAAAAGGATATATTGATGGTAACTGAATAGTTATAGAAGAATTACCATCAAAACTGCTGTTGATTAGATCGAAAATCTTTGGAACATACCTTAAATGACAAACCAGAGGTAGTTGGTCAGACACGCAAAAAGAATGGAGAATGGACGGTGAGTTTATGGGAGTGAATGAAGGAGTACGGACACTCGTGGAAGATAATGGCGAATCTTCATATGAGGCAGACGAGTTTGTGGAAGATATAGGTGATTGTAACTCCTGTTGACCTGCGATTGACATGCCAACATAACCTACACCGGTCAAATTTTGATTCCTTTGAGACCGAGTATAGGCTGACTGTGTTTGTTGCAGTTGAGTTGGTGAAGCTTGATCAACGTTTAATTTTATTCCGCAATAATGATACTTAGATTGTCCCCTCATACCCAATCGTCTAGTAGATAAATTGGGAAATAATATACGTACTAGTTTGCCAAAGCTAGCGGGTGACAAAGGGGATAGACTATTATCAGCACAAACCTGGACATATCGGGCGTAAATTCGATTACGCGGGACAACCGCAGTTGGTGAAGATTCACAAGCATTTATAAGCCAAACCATTCCAAATAGTTGCCGTTGTCTTTCCTTTGAATCTTTTGGGCGATGTGAGTCCATAGTTTGCATTGGTTTGAATGTCTGAACACCCATACACTCGCTTGAAATAGCAGTCTCGTCATTTTCAGATGTTCTAATGGTGTATGCTAACTGTGTCAAAGGAATGTGAGAAATGTTGTATGCTAGCTGCTTCATTTCAGCATCACTTTCTTCGCCAACTATGCTGGGATCTTTCTTTACACGTTTCCGTTTTTGATTTTGCAGCAGCACACTTATGGAAGTTGGGCATTCTGTTGTGGTAGTATTAGTGATTTGCGGAGCTGATAAGTAGTGTGATTGCTGGGTATCAGTAACATATTGCGGATGATAGAATTGTGGCTCTTGGGTCAGAGTGTGTTGCACTTGAAAAGAGGGTGCAGTATTTGCTGTTTGATGGTGATGCAGAGTTTGATTAGTGTAATCATACAGAAAAAGGTGCGACTCCTGAGAGTCCAAATGCGATGCTAATTGTACTTGCGATGGGTTGTGTATGGCAGATTGTGGCGAGACTTGCAGAGATGTTTGTAAAGTAGAAATATGCTGATGGTGACGAAGAGACTGCTGGATGGGATAGTGGTTCATATCCAGGTCCAAGGTATATTGTTGATTAGTTGAGGGCAAAGGACGGGATTGAGCAAACTCTCCTACATGATGTTGCTGAGATGGTAACTCTTGTGCCTGTTCTTGCTGTGGTTGCTGTTGCTGTTGCTGTTGCTGCTGTTGCTGCTGTTGCTGCTGCGTTTGAGACTGTTGTGATTGAGGCTGTTGTAATTGCTGTGATTGATATTGTGACTGGTCTGGTACTTGTTGCGATTGTTCTAAGTGCTGTACTTTTTGTGGCTGTTGTGGTTGTTGTTCTAACTTCTGTTGTTGCTGCTGCAATTGAAAATCCTGGGGCTCTAATTTTATAAAGCTTTGCAGCCCGGATTCTAAGTTTGATCCTTCCTTGTCGACAGTATCGCCATTGCCACTTAAGCAGTCAAACGATGATCTTTGTTCTGGTTTTGAAGACAGATCCATGGCCACCTGCGGAACAGGGGATGTATTGTAAGAATTATCAACATTCAGGCTAGTGTGAAGGTGTTGATTCATATGATGTTTTTGCGTACAAAAGAAAACCGAGCGACCTGGTAACTCCAGAGGCAATAAAGTTCGGAACAAAGATTAAAAGCTCAAATGCAGAAGTAAAGGGTAACCCTGGAGCTGTAACAGTATTTGTACTACTTGCACTAAACTGCTCCTATTGAATTCAAATAGAGTTTCAAGTAACCCCCTGCCTCGGCACTGTTGACTCGCTCCCTAAAAAAATTAAAGTAAAAAGAATAGATGCCCAAGTAGGACTAGCCTTAGTTTTGAATGGGATGCAAAAGGAGTGTGTGGTGTAAATATGATATAACTAAGACAACTGCAAATCAAGCACTTAGATTGCAACCGTGATACTGGCCTTGGTTGGAACAAAAAAAAGAAGTATTGGTGTAATACTGCGGTTTGGATCTTTTGGTAAAGAATAGCAGTAGTGGCTTGTTTTTCTGAAGGGGCGCAGATCTAGAGATGGTAGGTGATTCAAGGGAGATCTGAACGTAGCTGATCCAGTGAATTATCCCCAAAGTAGTTGATTTCATACAAGTGAACCCAACAGCAAAAAAATAAGATCCTCAGTATGGTACGAGCTTCGCGTTTTTCTAGTTTTTAGGTGCTTCAAAAGGATTCCAAAATGCAAGTAGATTGTATGTTGTGACCGCCGATCCGTGTTAGCTCCTGTAGAATGAGTATAACAAACACTATAAGTTGTTACTGGTGTTGTAAGATCGACACCTAACTAATCTTAAGTGAATAATAGGGGGTCAATAAGCCCTTATGGCGGCAACCTAGGGGTTTAGAAGAAGAATAGCGGTACCAAATGCCCTCGATGGCAAATGGCTGCACAAAAAAAAGGCAGCACCACTTTTTTTAGGGCTAGCAGTGCTAATAGTAAAGAGACACAGTATTGATCGTAAAAAGACGGTACTGGGCACCACGTAAAAGGTCTTTTACGAAGTGTGTGACTGATGGTAGGACCAGTAGAATGTTATAGAGAAGTGTGATTCGAAAGACATCTTAAAGGTGGGAGGCTTTGATGGGAGTATTTATGACAAGTATTTATTATAGTTTTGGCTCATCTGTAATCGCAATGCATTAGTGAGTGTGATTTGGACGGGTATCGAAAAAGCATTACTAACGCCGAAGATGGCCAGAAAAAGGTAAGTGGAACCAGGAGTGTACATTTGTTGTTGCAGAGCGTAGTCATGAGGCCAGCAACAGGCCACAGTGTGTGGTTTAGTACTCAGAAAGTAGAAGCCTAAGAGATGCACAATAGAGTTTAGGGGAAATAAGTGTAGGTGGACAAGGGTAAGTGAATTGAGCTGAGTAGAGTGAATTGAGCTGAGTAGAGTGAATTGAGCTGAGTAGAGAGTAAATTAAAATAAGATTAATGAGAATCTGTATAATACGATATCGGCGCATTTGTTTAAAACAAACGATTGGGTGAATTCTTAGCTTCAACACTCCCGACGTTTGTTTACGGCAATGTACGGCAATGTACGTTAGTGTGGAAACAAAGTGGAGGGCATTTATAAGGAAAGGTTATTTTAATGTTAGTTCAACAATAACCCAATCTGAGTTTATTGAAGATGCATATTTATAATAGAATCCGTTTAATCTTCATTCAAAGTCAATTCAAATCTTACCAATGGAAGCTGATTTTTGAATATTTAAATTGATGTTTGAGGATCACATCTTTGAATGAAAACAGACTTTATTGATATTTGAAAACTATAAACCCTACGTATTTAATTAGTGTTTTAGGCACAATGTATCAAAAACCGAGGTTAATGCCCACATAAAGCATATATCCTGTATTAAAGGTTTGGAGCAACATTAAACCACACGAACAAGAATTTACAGTAGTCAACCATATTCCCGAGAAAAAAAAAATCGGTTCAGGGTGCTATTATTGGGCAGGGGAATAGACTATAAAAGGAATATACTTTTAATTGTGGCTCTAAACTGTGGCTGTAATAGCCAGGGGGGTATTTTGCTAAAATTTGCCTCAATAAATGTAGTATTTTGCCATATAGTTCACATGAATATGACAAACAAGCCATTGGCAAATCAGTTTCATTAGCACAAATTAAGTAATGTGTTAATAGTATACGATTTGTTATGCAATTACCTAATTTTGTTTTAAAGTTATTTCATGTATGCCATTTCTTGAGACACGATATCATCGCAGTACTTATTTTTGCTCATAGATAGGTTATATTGTAAACTTTGTATTGCAAGCATATATCAATAAGTCAAATAAAATACAACTTTGATTTAATAATCTAAAAAGTAATAAACCAAGCTTAATATATTGAAGTCAATAAATCCCAAGACCAACACACTTCTGGAGATGCTGATACATAAACAGTAAAATTTTCACCTTTATTATCCTCTCTTCTGGATTATATATTCAATTATTCAACAATTCCGCTATATTCCTAACGAACCACTTTTTTTAAAAGGCCAATTTCCATCCGACATCTACTCTTTAGTTACCTCCTCATTGGTAAGAGTTAATCGGATGCAAAAAATCATGTTGCAATATATTTCTACATGCAGGATTTTCAATTTTTTTGTTGTAGAGGCACAAATTTTTAAGCTCATCGCAGCCATCGCAGGTTGAGAAGTAGGCATCCTTTATTGATAATGGCGGTCCTTAACTCCAATCCGGAGATTCTCTTGCGCAAGAGAAAGAACACAGATAGAAAGAGATTAGAGAAACAAGAGCAGGCGCTTGAGAGGAAGTTAAAGCGTAAAAACAACAAGAAACTGAATAAGTTTATACGTGCTGAGACATTGGTATCCAACTACAAGTCTAACGAGTTGGAGAAGAAGCGTATCAACTCGTTGAGCAAGAAAGATGAGGTTATCAGTGGTGACAATAAAAAGTGTCGTTTGCTTTTTGTGATTAGGGTACCCAACCACACCAAGGGATTGGTAATTCCATCCAAGGCTCGTAAAATATTACAGGTATTGAAGTTAACTCAGGTCAACACTGGTGTGTTTGTGAAGGCTCTGGCCAACACAATGGCGTTATTGAACCTTGTGGCTCCATATGTGCTTATAGGAAAACCCTCATTGGCATCTATCCGCAAGCTCTTCCAAAAGAGAGCGCGTATAATACCTGAAGTTGCACCAGAAAATGACGAGGAAGATACTGAGGAAAATGACGAGGAAGAGACTGAAGTATTACCTGCAAGACTTGACAATAACCAAGTCGTTGAAGATAAGTTCGGAGAGACTTTGGGCTTGGTGTGTATCGAGGATCTTATTCACGAACTTGTATCGCTCTCAGAAAACTTTACTGCTATTACCGCTTGGTTGTTGCCTTTCCAGCTCAATCCCCCAGTCAATGGTTGGGGTCCCCAGGCAAAATTGGCTAAATTGATGCACGCAGAGAAGAACAAGAAAAGTATTAGTTTGAGTCGTGACTTCCAGTTGGCAGAGGTTGAGGACATGGACAGTATTATTGACCAGCAGAATTAGAGGGAAAACCTCAAAAGTGGCAGATAGCTAGAGAAAGCTCTTTTTTGAGAATAGTAAGTTATAATGAGGGTGTTGATGGTTCACATCATTTTATATTGTATTGAACAACTGTTCACTATTTGTCATTCTAAACTATAACTTATTCCAAATCAGACTATAGTTGATCTAAAGTGAATTTCATTAGCCTCCAAGTAAATAAGCCGGAAGCCTTGCATTGTATAGTAAGAACAAGTTATATATATACTGGACATAACCCTATATGGTAGCACATTTTCAGAGCTCACGTGTAATCTTTTGGGCCTTTTAATAATCGCTAATGTGACAATAGGTGCTACCGCCAATTAGCACTACAGTAAAAGTACTAGCCATGTCTAAAGCCTACTCAGTGTATCTGCAAATAAACTTTGCAGATCAATACACATATAAGTTGTTACAACTTCCACCAGAATTACTTGATCAGATCGAAAATAACGAATCAGCAGAGCTATTTATCAAGTCTGCCAGATTGGATACACCCTCTGCTGTCAACGGGTGTAAACTTGTGTTGTGTACAGATTCTCAGACATGGAGACTTAGACAAATGAACCATTCCAATACTGTATTGCTCTTAGACGATGTGCTGCTAAATACATCTCGGCTGGAAAATCACAGAACAGTGGAAAGCATAGTCCCTGGGTATAAAGATCCTCATGACAAACTTGTAGGATTTGCACAGACGTCTTACGAATATGAGCTCAGCAACATAAAGGGGTATATTGATATACATGGAATCCCTATTTATTCTGGAGATGAGCTTAGTGATGACACTATGAATAGGGACTCCAGACGTGTCACAGTAGCAGATTTGCTAAACGATTCACCTATCTCACGTAAAGAATTCTATCACCAGTGGTATGAACTCGGGGGAAGTGAAATCGGCGGGTTTGCTACCATACTTAGTCCGACGCTTATAACTGAGATCTTATCAACTA
Organism: Wickerhamia fluorescens; assembly: GCA_001599155.1. Taxonomy (NCBI): domain Eukaryota; kingdom Fungi; phylum Ascomycota; class Pichiomycetes; order Serinales; family Debaryomycetaceae; genus Wickerhamia; species Wickerhamia fluorescens. Next base: position 602,337 of record BCGE01000005.1, on the reverse strand, counting down.
TAATTACTGTTTTGATTAGTGACCAAGTGAATTATTTGGAAGACAGGTCTGAAGTACTATCTGTATGTGAAAAAATTTCTTCGCAAGACTTGTTAGTGTTTCCGCAACTAGTAGAGTCTGTGATCCATAAGTTTTCTATTGTTACTGATGGCAAGTTTACATTGGACAACGCGAAAGTGGTACAGTGGTTTGGTATCCAGGAGCTAGAAAAGACAGGACATGCAATGGTAGAGCCAAGAGACTTCTTGGTACACTGGAAGTCATCGTTACCCGAGTTTTACAATGTGCCACTAGATTTAAATGATTTGCGCGGTTATTATTGTCGTCCCATCGAGACCAGAATACAATACCTCAATTGCAAGGATTTATCTACAGAAATGGCAATGAGATTTGCACAATTGTTCAACTTGAGCAGACAATGGCAATATGAAGAATTTATACCTTATATTATGCCGCTTGTGCCGGCTGGCAAAAAGGTTGACTCTGTAATATTGAAGCATGGTAAGAAAAAGAAGGTGGGAAAAGACCGTTTTATTGTTTGTGCAAAATGAAACATATTTATTGGTTTTATTTCCTAATAATGCAAATATAAAATGTCTGAAAGATATATTTTAAAGAGTATGCTAAGATAATAAAAACAAAAAAAAAGATAATGAGGATAAGGTTGGCAAGATGAATTCAATAGTAAGAGAAAATAATATAAGAAATTGAGATGAAAAAAACAAATAAACATAAAGAATTGACTTGAAACGGATGAAATGATAGAATTGAAACAGATAAAATAATAAAATTGAAGCAAATATAGTTGAACAGTTCTTTCTGAACAGGATGGCTTTTAACAGTATGGTTTTAGGACAATTCATTAAAAAATTCATCAAAGAGTTTTGCCGAGAAATAATTATTACAATCATCGGCATAGTAAAGTCAATACAAACTCAATTCTTATATTATTATCTCGACTCATTAATCATCATTTGCGACTCATTAATCATAATTAATTTGTCAACAATTGCAGCGACTCATTAACCATGACCGACCGCGGGGCTAACAAAAAATTATTTTTTTTAAAAAACCAATTCCTAAATCAATAGGTGTTTCACGGTTACAATGGACACCCATACCTTCCTAGTATCCTTGATTGTATGTTGATCAATTCAATACCAACACCAGAACCTACTAACAGGAATTTAGAGCGGTGGATGTGCTGGAACGGCCACTGATTTGGCGTTCTTTCCAATCGATACGCTTAAAACACGACTCCAGGCTAAAGGTGGATTTTTTACAAATGGAGGATGGAGTGGGATCTACAAGGGTCTTGGATCTTGCGTGGTTGCCTCAGCACCTTCAGCATCACTCTTTTTTGTAACCTATGATTCCATGAAACGGGCTACCCATGGCAAAATGCTGACAGTGCAAAGCCATATGCTTTCCGCATCACTAGGAGAAATCGCTGCATGTATGGTACGTGTACCAGCTGAAGTAATCAAGCAACGTACACAGACTGGAGTATTAGGTGTGGGAGGCAAATCGCTGTCATTGGCTAATTTTTTATATTTAGCACAGAACAAGTCTGGAGAGGGTCTTTTGCGTGGTTTATATCGTGGATGGGGTACTACAATTATGCGTGAAATTCCTTTCACAATGATACAGTTCCCTCTCTATGAGTGGCTAAAGACGCAATGGCGCAATACCGCTGGTAACGACCTTTCTCTCATCCAAGGAGCAATCTGCGGCTCTATTGCAGGCGGTATCGCCGCCGCTACTACCACCCCACTTGACGTAATCAAAACACGCATCATGCTCAGCACCGAAAGAGTCCCTCTTTTACAATTAGTAGCTTCTATTGCTCGTGATGAAGGCTACTCTGCGTTTTTACGTGGCATTGGTCCTAGAACGTGCTGGATTAGCGCTGGAGGTGCCATCTTTTTGGGCTGTTACGAACTTGTTCATTCCAGTTTGGAAAATTACTACAATCTGACTCCACTTCAGTCATAGACATATAGATACAAATAGAGAAGGCCCTATTAATATACAATACTCATCGCTGTCTTCATCGGCAATGCTTCCCGAGTCTTAGCCGATCCTGTACATAGTTGGGTTTGGGATTTCTCACTTTCCCCCAAATTTTTTTAGCGATGATTAATACAAAATGACTGTATTTGCACAAGGCAAAAAGGCATTACGGTCTTCTTGTTTGATTAGTAACAGTTATCTGAGGAGGGACCATTAGGAGGATCAACAATGTTTTCGAATCATTTGCGAACTATTGCAAGTAAGTCAGGATGCAGAAGCAGTGGCTTCAAGGCAATTACTATGGGCACAAGATCATTCAGTGCTAGCCAAACGATTAAATTTGCAACAGCAGAAAAGATTGAAGAACTTACGCATATTGACAACTTAGGTAGTGCTGTACCACCAAAAGGGTCTTCTATCTCTCTCAAGAGTGCTACGCGTGACGATTCTAAGTATGGTGGTCGTCCAATCTATTTTGACTCTCAAGCCACAACAGCCACTGATCCTAGAGTCTTGGACAAAATGTTACAGTTCTACACTGGATTGTATGGAAATCCGCACTCTTCCACGCATGCGTATGGATGGGAAACAGAAAAAGAGGTGGAGAAAGCCCGTAAGTATATCGCCGACGTTATCAATGCGGACCCGAAAGAAATAATTTTTACCTCTGGAGCTACAGAGTCTAATAATATGGCAATTAAAGGTGTACCACGCTTTTACCGCAAGACTAAAAAGCACATTATTACGGTTCAAACAGAACATAAGTGTGTTTTGGACTCGGCGCGTCATATGCAAGATGAGGGATTTGATGTTACGTACTTGCCAGTAAACAAAGAGGGTTTAATAAACTTGGACGATTTACGTAAAGCAATTCGCAAGGATACCGTCTTAGTATCTATTATGGCAGTAAACAACGAAATTGGTGTGATTCAACCATTGAAGGAGATTGGTAAAATTTGCCGTGAGAACAAGATTTTTTTCCACACCGATGCTGCACAAGCATATGGAAAGGTTGACATTGACGTTAACGAGATGAATATTGACTTGTTGTCTATTTCATCGCACAAGATATACGGGCCTATGGGAATCGGTGCTATTTATATTCGCAGACGCCCAAGAGTCAGAATGGACCCTATCATCACCGGCGGGGGTCAAGAAAGAGGTTTGAGATCCGGAACATTAGCTCCTCCATTAATTGCTGGTTTCGGTGAAGCCGCTAGATTAATGCAAGAAGAGTCAAAGGTATGTTTTTTTATTATTAACCAACAGGTACTGGAATTGATGAGAATGATGAATATATTTCATACGCCAATAACAATTACGTGAATTTTTCACAAAAGAAATTGTTATAATGATAGGCATTATGCAAGGATCTGAAGTCAATTTAAACCCCAATAACGTATCGACTGATAAATCTATTTTATACTAAATGGACTCACCTGGCGATTTTCTTCACTTTTAATTTGTCATCTCATCATTTGGGATTGTCAAATAATCCCAGTGACTGAATTTCTACTTTTATCATTTACTAACCAAAAAACAGTACGAGCGTGCTTATATCGATAGGCTTTCTCTTAAGTTAAGAAATAGTTTATTATCTATTCCTTCAACTCAATTAAATGGACCTGCCGATCCCCTGTCTCGCTATATGGGATGTGTCAACATTTCGTTTGCCTACATTGAAGGTGAGTCATTGTTGATGGCTTTGAAAGACATTGCGTTATCATCTGGTTCTGCATGCACTTCTGCGTCGTTAGAACCACTGTACGTTTTACACGCACTTGGAGCTGATGATGCTTTAGCCCACTCATCTATTCGTTTTGGAGTTGGTCGATTCACCACAGAAGCTGAAGTCGATTATGTTATCCAGGCTATAAACGAGAGAGTAGACTTTTTACGAAAGATGTCACCGTTATGGGAGATGGTCCAGGATGGCATTGACTTGGACTCCATTGAATGGAGTGGCCACTAGCTTTGGGTGTGTTTGGCACTATTTATAATTGGGAGATTGCTGTAGACGGCGTGTAGTTTGATTTAGTTGTATCGGTGTACATATTTATACATATCAATCGCTATTAGACAGCTACTGTATTTCATAAGCGGTACCGGCGAATAAAATATACCGGGGTATGCGCCGAAACCGGTACACGCATTCGCCGGTACCGGCAAATCGATGACTGAATATGAATTGCCATATAAAACAGTGCCATAAGCCCAATTGCAACGACTAAATATTGTTAAACAGCACAAGATGTCGAAAGCGGAGTCAGCAAACTCAAGAGAAATCATCACAAAGAAAATCACTGTTTTAGCAGGTGATCATGTTGGTTCAGAGGTGTGCAAAGAGGCAATTAAAGTATTGAAGGCTATCCAAGAGAGTACACCACACCAACGTTTGCAGTTTGAATTCCAACATCACTTGATTGGAGGTGCTGCAATTGATGCAACCGGTGTACCATTGCCCAAAGAGTCATTAGAAGCTAGTAAGGCGTCGGATGCAGTGTTGTTGGGAGCCGTAGGTGGACCAAAATGGGGTACTGGGTCTGTAAGACCAGAACAGGGATTGTTGCAGATTAGAAAAGAATTGAACTTATATGCCAACTTAAGGCCATGCAATTTTGCATCAGAGGCATTGTTGGAGTTATCACCATTGAAATCTGACATTGTTCGTGGAACTAATTTTACGGTGGTGCGTGAGTTGGTGGGTGGAATATACTTTGGAGAACGTCAAGAGCAGAATGAGTCTGCCGATGGTGAGACTGCTTGGGACACAGAAAAGTACACTGTATCCGAGGTGACAAGAATCACCAGAATGGCTGCATTCATGGCTTTGCAACACAATCCCCCCTTGCCAATCTGGTCATTGGACAAGGCCAATGTGTTGGCATCATCCAGGTTGTGGAGAAAAACTGTCGATAAAGTTATGGCTGAAGAATTCCCCCAATTGAATATTCAGCACCAGTTAATTGACTCTGCTGCTATGATCTTGGTGAAATCCCCGTCTGCTTTAAATGGTGTCATTATTACATCCAATATGTTTGGTGATATTATTTCAGATGAAGCCTCTGTTATTCCAGGATCTTTAGGTCTTTTGCCCTCAGCTTCTTTGGCCTCTTTGCCTGATACAAATTCTGCATTTGGTTTGTACGAACCTTGCCACGGTTCTGCCCCTGATTTACCACAGAATAAAGTGAATCCCATCGCAACCATATTGTCGGTAGCTATGATGTTGAGATTATCTCTTGATTCACTTAAGGAAGCTGAAGCTTTGGAAAATGCTGTAGCCCAAGTCTTAGATTCTGGAATAAGAACTGCCGATTTGCACGGCTCCAACTCCACCGAAGAAGTTGGTAACGCCGTTGCAGAAGCAGTGTCAAATATTTTGAAAGGTTCAAAATAGCCTTCCACAGTTTATTAATGAAACACTACGAATCTTTAAAAAATAATATAACCAATATCATTAGTAGAATACAAAAAGAGGCGTACTAATCTCAAAAAAACCGTGTAGCAAATTCAAATGAATCATTATCTGAATCGACCATTCTAATAGGACCTATTGCCTCGTAAGATGCTGTTACAGATTTGTCACAAGACTCATTTGTATCATGCGCAGCATTGTTAAAGTTAATCATAGTAGTATCACTTGATAACAGCGCCAGTGTGTTGGATGCTGTACGTCTCTCTTCTGAAATACTTTTGAATGATACTGGGACAAATTCAAATTCATCTGGCGAGAAGAATTCTTCATCAGAGCTGATAAGGTTTCCCACGCTGTTGCGATGCGGAATTGCTTCTACTGGAGAATAATCAATCAATGATGGTAAACTAATTTTGCGCAAGCTGGATGATACAGGTATAGCCTTACGGTCAAAATCAATAGCTTTTTCAAACTCCGATAAGAACTGCATTGAGTTTAGCGACTGCTGCGAATCTTCTCTATCTATAGGTGTGAATTTCAGAACAGACTGTAATCCAGCGGCAGGGGACGTCAATGGAGTTTTGAATATATCTTCATCTTTATCATTGTCAAATTTTGTTGCAAATGATTCCATAATTTCATCAGCATTGAAATCTTCACAATGTTCATTATTGTAGTCTTCGAAAGAGGCTTCTTGTTTTGTGACACTATGTCTACCAGACGCTTCGCGACTTCTTGTGTGGTCGATTTCTCTACGCAAAAAGGAATCATCTTTATCAATTAAAACCCAATTCTCTACCCCATCGGAATACATTTCATCAAGTGCAGAATTACTAAAGCGTATTGGAAGTTTATGCATTTTGTGACGAGGTTTGCAATTATATTCGGAGATTTTGTCTTGCTTATCGTCACTTATCTCAATGATAGGTTTAGGGGCCACAGAAATGGAAGGATCCTCAAGTAGGGTCTTACTAGATTTAAAGCTAGCATTTTCAGAAGAGCCATATGGCCTATGGTCCTTATTGGGTGAAAAACTGGAAGGTACATCTTTTGGATAATTTGGTGTTTCTATAACAGGAAGTTTCTCAGAGTTACCAGGTTCATGCAACCCTAAAGCGGACTCTTTTATAACGCCCTCTTCATTATAAACTTTATCCACCTTAACTTGTGTGGGTTTTGTTTCAGTAGGTTTATTTTCGGTAGGTATCTTTGAGTACATTTTATCGATAGACTGGCTATTCCTATGGCAAAGTGTGGGTGCAGGATTGTAAATATTAGTAAAGACAGTCTCATGGCCTCTTGGAATATCAGTATTTGTAATTTTTCGAGAACAGTCAAAAGACACACTCTTCTTTTCTTCTGTTAGTGTTTTTGAAGCTTCTGGCTCCTTTTTACTTGGTAATATTTTTCCAAAGATTGATCTTCGTTTGCGATGACCTTTTGAGGAATTACCCTTGTTTTTCAAATTTGTTTGTGGTTCATCTTTACTAGCTTTATTCTCCTCACAATTATCTTGTTTTCCAGTATTTATTACTAGCTCATTAGAGTTTAATTGAGGTACAACTTTCTTCAGTTGAGGTTCAATGTTGATAATTTGTTCTTTAGGTTTATCGATAATTTGTTCTTTAGGTTTATCGATACTTTGCTCTTTAGGTTTATCGATAATTAGATCTTTAGGTTTACCGATAATTTGTTCTTTGGTATTATCCACAGACAGTTTATTAGAACCTAACTGAGATAACTCGCTTTTTATTTCAGGTTTGTCATTAATTTGTTCCCCTGTTTTCCTCACTGCTGGTTCATCAACATTCATTTGGGATCTATCAGCTTTTATTTGAGATTCTTCGTTTTTTCGAGAATCACTATTAATATTTTGGAATTTACTTTTCGGTGCTCGGGGTGTATTGTATCTCATTTGGGGCATACTGCCATTCATTTGGATTTTGAATTTCTTTGCTTTAGGCCCACTGTCGCTAGTTTTAAGTTCTCTAGTGTCAATATGAGATTCACCACTTTTCTGTTGACTACCGTTTACTTTAAATCCAACTCTCTTGACCTTAAATTCATTTCCTTTAGACCGAGGTCTGTTATCATCTTTCAGGGGTTTATGCATTTCAGACTCACTGTTCTTAATTTGAGACTCAAAGCTTTTCTTTTGGGGTGTATTATTGCTTATTTCAGATTCATTGCTTCTTGCTTGAGGTTTGTTCTTCATTTGGTGTAATAAGTTTTTTGTCTCTAGAGCTGAATCATTTTTGGTGTTGTTATTTAATGTGTTAGGTTCTTTTTGAGTTTTTGTGTCCCTCTGTGTTTCTGTTGGTTCCTGGTGGCCTTCTATTAGTTGCGAATATCTAACAGTATCAACATTTTTTAGAATGCTCTTCTTAACTGGATCTGTATTGAATGATGTGAAAATATTCAAGTAGTACTCCAAATCAGACTTATGTGCACTGTTTAGAGACTTTGTTAGGCTATTGTAGGATTTAAATAGCAAGTTGAAATTTGTGGCTGCAATTTCCTCAAGACAGGATTGTAAATCTTCAGCTAAAATAACTTCATTCATACTAAAATCCCGTGTTCGATTAAAACCGATCAACTCAATTCTTTCGTCACTAATGAATGACACAATAATCGCCAAATATAGGTTAGGGGATTTTTCAAAAGCCATGGTGGCATCTTCTATAGTAGTATTCAAAAACAAAGCAAAAGCAGATTTTCCATTTTCATGTTTATAAGAATTATTTGAGTGTGCAGTGAAATACAAAGTAAGCCCTGATTCATTCGATTTGAATAAATGGAACGGCTCATTCTTGCTCATTATCTTCGCCTTGTTTAACAGCTCAATAATATTATGGCCATCAACATCCAGATTTTCTCGGTTAATAATTTCATAGTTTTTAGTGAAAACATGATTTTCTCTACTAGAACTTGTCATTTTAGTAGATTTGCTAAAAAACCACAAATAACTGGCTTCGGATCCATCTTGTGAGGAAGGAGCATAATAGATTGTTGTCATCACATCATTTATGTCACAACATCCAACTACCTTCATTGAAGGAAACAGTTTAAAGCTGGGTAAAGGTTTTTCATTCACTAAGCAATGCATTAAAACGTCAGACACAGATATTGTCTTCATGGGCTCTTCTTGTTTTGCTGCATAGTAGACATCATCATCTATGGCAAGGAAAAGTAAGTAGTCCGAGAAAACTATTAAAATGATAGCATCATGGATACTGTTTTGCATTGGTTTAACATCCCTAAGCTCGTAAATTCCTACAATCTTTCGATTAACCCAGTTATATTGTAGCTCAGTAGGCCACTCTTTTGCCAATTCCGAAAGTATCTTTCCCGAGGGAGTGAAAAGTCTTTGTTTTGCTTGATTGCTTTGATCGGAATTAATGTCATTTGCCCCAAATGCATCTATAACATCAATAATGGATTTATAGTAGCCTTCTAATTCTGCAGCTTCGCTTGCAGTTCTAAGTCGACCTTTTTTTGCTCTGCTTTTTTGATAAGTATCATATAACCGCTGCATTATCAATTTCATTCTAGGTAATTCAACTAAAGACCCACTAACTACCGAATCAATTTTTCCTGCTGAGTAGTCTCCCTTGTTTATGTTTTTGTTTTGGAATATGCTGTGTTGATTTTTCGCAATGAATCGTTTGAGTGTGGGAGTAAAGTTTTTCAAGTTTGCTTCATGCCGTATAAATGCCTTGTAGAAATAAGGTATTATCATGCCCATAACCTTGAAAATTTCCATATACCCAAACCTATGGGCTCTATTTAAAGCATCATTCAAAATGCAATTAATTCTTGTGATTTCATCAATTGTTGGCGGAAAAACACAGTTTACCTTTGCGATACCAGTATTTGAAGTTGATGATAATACATAAATCCTGAGGGGAATGATCAAATTTTGTAACAAATTAACTAATCCCATAGTGTAATTTGTCAGCACCTGGACCAATTCCGAAATAATCGAGTCTATAACATTGTTTTTTACAAGGGGCTCTCTCCACTCATTTCGTGGTGGTTCTGAGTAAACAATTTTCATCACTTGTGGAGAATATTCTAGCAAAGAGTCAAAAAGCTGTTCTAGCTGATTTCCCAATAAGGCTACCAATTTATTGTTTTCCTTCATGGTCTCGCTAGATGCGCTTCCGCTGCCATTGTCATAAATTACGTCAAACAATGCTGACAGAATAGAATGTTGTTGTAAAAGTCCCATTTGTAATAATTTCTCCCCAAGCTGCACTGGAGTCTTTTCTGTTATTAGTCGCATACTACTGGCCAATTCTCCAGCATTTGTTTCATCCCAACGACTCTCAATTCCAAAGTTTTTCATATAGCTCGAGAGTCTGTTGAAGTTTTTTAAATTGGTAATAGCGAGTGCACGCCTTACAGTCGACTTTTTGTGAGCAGGACTCAAGTTTTCGCAGCTAGGCCAGAACCTTGACCTGTGCCCAGTAATCAAATTTTCATACATTGTAGTACCAAACTTCGTCAACGACTTAGTACAAATGCCACTATTTTCGTCTTTTTGATACACCATGATCAAGATATGACCAAATAACACTTTATCATAAACCGAATAATATGCTGCATTTGGGAAAACTGACAGCCACTGATCGGCGGTGCTTCCAAACACTGTGTCTATACTTTGGTCTTTTTTATCTAATACTCCAGTAAGAGGAGCCACTTGTACCGATTGCGGTTTCTCTCTGCCTAGCTCTTGCGTTGCCTCCTCTATTGCATTGGAACCGCTGCTATTCCTAGAGTCTCTTCGAATCGAATTGTTACTGAAAAAGGCATTGTCGTGCTCTCGAGACACATACCGACGGTAAATGCTCATCGTTTTCTAGTTCTTTTTTTGCCTCTTCTCACCTGTTATAACTTCTCAGATAGCAGTTACTGAGTATATTTATTTGAAAAGTAAATAAACACAACTTATAGTCTTTGTTAGAAGAAGCTGACCATCTCAGAGAGTGGCTTAACAATCCGCACAGGGTTTCAATGTATTGTAAACAAACGATCACCGATCAATTACCGTATTTGGATCAGCATTCCTGTACATTACAAAGTCATATAGACAAGTCAATAAAAGCTTGAAAAGGCCATATTTGATAGCTTCAAGAGGGCTGGTTGCTATCTAAAGGCCTAGAATGTAACAAGTTTGGGGTCACGCGGTAATCCACTATTATCAATTCCGTTTTTGTCAAGTTCTGATTTTGTATACTGTAGTCTTGCCTCATCAAATGAAAGGCCTTGCTCCAGCATTATTCTTTGAATACTCAGTTTAGCACCTTTCAGAAGACCCTTGCGTGTATCACCACCAGCAACATTATCTTCAATATTAAACGTTTCGCTATTCAATCCGCTTTCAATGTCGTGTTGAAAATCGTCAATCTCAAAGTAACCAGTTTCAGCACGCCTACGCATACGATAACGATCGTGAGCTTCGGCAATCTTGTGTCTGAAGTGCAAAGCAAGTATCAAGGCCAATACTAGTACTAAAATGATGATGTAATGCCCTTTTATGAATGATTTGTCTCCTTGGCTCTGTGTGTTACTCGAACTAGTGTCGGAAGCTCTAGGAGCACTAAATTCTTGTACTGAGTTTGCCATTATATACTGACTGTTTTAATGTTGTTTTCTGTATATTCAAAGAAGATATATATATGATCCCACGCACACTCTCCCTTGTTTTCTACAAATACCTCCGTGGTGCTGACGCTAGTTGTTCCGGTACTTTTTTTTTCAGGGTCTCTCACCCACCGATGGTGGAAAATATCAATTTGCTAGTATGGGATAATAGACAAAAGGCTACGATAATATATATAAAACAAAATAGTTATATAGCGCAGTTGCATATGCTGCTTGCTTAAGGTCTTTGCGCATATGAGATGCTGAGTGGTCTACCACCGTAAACGTAATTGTTCAAGTTCTCAATTGCAGTTTCAGCAAGCTCAGGGAACTCAAATTGAACCACGGCATTACCAGAAGGTCTTCCCTGCTCGTTATATTGCACTTCGGCGTTAGTAGTTCTTCCAACTGTTTCAAATAAGTCGTATAAATCATCGGTACTGGTAACATAGGGTAAATTGGCCACGAAAATAGTGTCAGACCTTTCACCACCACCAGTTACGCCTTCGGTAAACTCAGTGTTTTTGATTGCAGGCAGTCTTTCGCGAGTGCGAGATGCAGCAGCAGGGGGAGGCAAATCGCCTCTTTCAGCTCCGGCACCAGCTCCACCTGGAGGGCCGCGGCCATGACGAGCATCCAATCTTCTACCGTCCATTTCGTAACCTTGAAACATTTCGATTGCTTTCTCTGCATCCTCAATTGTTTCATACAAAAGAGTACCGAAACCTCTGGATTTACCCCAGTCGTCTGTCTTGATGTCAGCACGTGTAACCACACCGGCTTTTCTTCCTTCGTCCTTTAATGTTTGCCACGACACAGAGAATGGCAAATTACCTACAAACACTTCAAATCCTCCTTTATCGGTGGCTTCACGTCTACGGTCGCCAAAGTCTTCTCTTCTATTGTCTCTTGTGTCATTTCTGCGGGAATCTCTCCTCAGATCCCTTTCTTGACGTGGAGCTTCTCTCTCTCTCTCTCTTTTCTTCTCAGGAGGCGGATAATCCTGTCTCACGAACATCTCTCTGCCACGAAACTGGGTATTGTCAAACTTGGCAATAGCATCACGCACTTGGTCCCGGTTGGTAAATTCTACAGTAGCCATACCACGAGAGCGGCCTCTATTCATGATTATGTCAGACTTGACAACCTGGAAGTCTTTGAATAAGTCATCAATTTCGCGGGCAGTACTGTCAAAGGGAAGGTTACCTATAAAGATAGAATTGTCATAATTCCTATCCACAGGAGACTCCATGGAGCGACCGGATCCGCCTTCTCTTTCTCTATCACCGTCTCTTCCTCTACCACCGCGACGACCTCGTCTCCGAGGACGGCCAGCTCCTCTACCACTTTCATAGTCTCTACCACTTTCGTAGTCTCTTCCACGAGATCTGCTCTCGTCTCTTCTATTATCACGACCATAGCCACTGTCTCTTCCACCTCTGTCCTGGGTTCTCAGATCGGCAGGTGGCGACCGAGATCTGTTTCTCATTGGTGAGCGTGATCTGTCTCTCACTGGAGAGCGCGAACGGTCCTAATGGTTAGCAAAAAAAGCGTCCAAATAAAATAGCGTCACAGCAGGTAAGTCTTTGCCGTATAATTCAGACACACTAGTACCCCCTCATTGTTGACATCAACCAAAGAAAACACATACTCTTGAATAGTCATCAATATCCATTCCGTCCATCTTTAAAGCACAATTTCAAATTTCTTCCAATCGTTTAAAAGGTCAAGCTTAACTGTACTTGCGACTTTCTGCGGATTGTCTGTTTTAATAAGGCGTAACAACAGATGACAGCAGCCTCAGATACCCTTTTAGTTGTAACGGTTCCGTCGTTCTTCCTATTTCCCAATAACGCTTTCTCGCGATGTTTCGACAAAAACGCTGGAAAATGGGCTGTGCACGACCATACTTTTAGAGACCCAGGGCCTCGAGTAGCAACTGTAGCACAGACTATAAAAGACTCCCAACTGCCAGGTAGGACCATTGTGGCTACCAGCGGTAGTCATTTGTAAGCTTGCCCAGCTTTTAGTAAAATCCACAGCCACTCAACAAGACTTATTAAGAACTAAGAGTGCCGGTAAATACAGTAAAAGCCGTTCGAAACCTGGCAGAAACGCTCAAGCTCCTCGCAAGACTATTTCTCGGGAAACGGTAATACCAATCTTCTCTCCACTTCGGTCTCTTTATTCACCTCTTCTTCTCCGTCAAATTTAAGACGTACGCTACCATCTTTTTTGTTGCCCACCACAATCGCAGGATAGAAGGTAGTGGTCTCGGGATATCGTGCCAAAACCTTTGTAGAGTAAGGGTATGGTGACAAGTCCTTCACCTCTGATGTGGGTGGTATTAGAATGATCTCTTTGTAATTCGCTTTGAACGTTTGGCCTGGATTGTTATTTTCATCTGGTTCTGGGTCTCTAATCTCAAACTTAATTCCATCCCCAATTACCTTCATTACTTCACATTGTATCCACTCTTCAAAATGGCGGTTGCGTAGCCTGTAGGCCACATCTGAACCAACCACAATCGGTTCCAGGGGATTGAATTTAGACGTATAATACAGTCTGCCTGTTTTCCGAATATTGTTCTTTTTATTGACCTGGGAAGAGTACTTTGAGCTCAGATTTCCATTGTACGCGGGTTTACCCTTGTACGACACTTCCCTCTTTGACGCAGAATTATTGTTATTGTTATTGCTGTTGTTTAGGGCCTCTTTTTCGGATAGTTCCGCAATTAGTGTCTGAAGACTCTGCTGCGAAGTTTCAATCAATCTTTTAGCCGTTTCAATGTTTGACTTGTGCTCTAACACCTCCTGTTTGAGCTTTTCGAGCTCTTCTTCCAGCATGTCCTTGATCTGCACTTCGTTGGCATGCTTGAGGTAGATGTTATCAAACGTATTAGACTCGTTCGAATTGCAGATATCTTGAAGGGAGGTTACCACCATATCCCAGTTACCTTCTGACTCCAGCATCTGTAGCGTTTAGCACCTATTTTATGGGTAATATTGAATATATAAACCGTTGTGGTTTGAATTTTTTCTGTTATAATCGCTGGAACCATCAAAACGCCAGGGCCATCAAATCACTAGATATATAGAATGAACGTGACGAACGTCTCAATGCTTCTAGCAGGCGTCTTCGATGTGTTTTCGTATTACAAGCAAGTATCACACAATAAAAGACAAAAATCAGTCGCCGGTTTATCTTATGATTCAGCTCTTTTATCTATCTTGTCGTCAGTGAAATTGCTAGTGGCGTTGGCCAATTACATCTGGAATCCACTAATTATTGAACAATACCGTTCAAGGTTTCGCGTTCATTCTACTATAGAAATTAGCATATCGCTTTTGTTGTTGCAGGTTAGTTCTTGCATTGTCCAACTCTTTCTTGGTTGGCAGTTTATAACGTACCGCAGAACAAAAAACGAGTACCAGGGAGTAAGTGGGATATGCCTTGGACTTTTAGGTGTTCTTCTAGCTGGGCTTGTCTATCTGATTTGGCTCTGCGTTTGTAAAGAATTGTTTGCGCTAGACGTAATTGACTACATCTGGTTTCTGAGTAAACTCCTAGGCACTGTCTCTGTGTTACCACAAGCAACTGTAAATTGTCTATCTGAAAGAGTTGTGGGTTTGCATAAACACTGGCTCTTGCTCGGATGGATAAGCTGGATTTTTCTTGCTTTCGGCAAAGTGAATATGAAGTATGCTTGGTATCAGATACCTGTAAACTTCGATACATGGTGCTATTTATTGGCCAAGACTGTTGGTCTTTTACTTATTTCTTTGCAGTCATTAATTCTCTACAAGGGTTCTTTGTTTGAATATAAAATAATTGAAGCTGATAATTCACAGAAACACGTACACAATGACTGAGAATAAGCTCCTTGTATTTTTGATTCTGAGTGATCTAGATAGCAACGGGGTTGCTTAGTTGGTTATAATTTTCCTCCTAGTAATTTGACCGCTAAACGAACCCCGTAGCCAATTTTGCGGTCCTCGTCAATTTCATAAAGTTGGTGCTCTTGATTCTGATTGTTCAACGTCGTGGGCGATGTGGTGGGCGTCAAGTTCTCAGCGTTGTCATCAATAGCTACATAAGTCTCAACTGCCTCCATTGCTCCCTGAGAGTTAACGTCGCTGAACTCAGATTGTGTTGGGGTCTGTGCTTGCTTTGGCTTGGGGTTAAAGTCGCTTAAATCAAGCTTAGTGGCATATT
Organism: Wickerhamia fluorescens; assembly: GCA_001599155.1. NCBI lineage: Eukaryota > Fungi > Ascomycota > Pichiomycetes > Serinales > Debaryomycetaceae > Wickerhamia > Wickerhamia fluorescens. The sequence goes on along the minus strand of BCGE01000005.1, from coordinate 587,045 downwards.
TCATCAAGTTAGTTATTTCATTCTTCATGCTGCTTTTCAACTGAAGGTCTTTTGTAACAATTACAGCATTGCTTTCCAAGTCTAAAGAGTATGCACGCTTGGTATAATTTGAGGATCCAACCACAGTTATGCTAGGCTCTTCTTCATCTGGAACACTTATCCACAATCCTTTGGCGTGGTATGACCAGCCACCCACTGTGTTGACGATTCCTCTTTGCCATTCATAAACAGTTATTATTGATGTTTTACCGGCCTTAAAAACTTGTTCAAGAAACTTTTTGGCAAAGAGGAGGTATGCTTCAGGTAAATAGTATGACACACCAGCTGATTTGTAAAATGAATTTGCTTTAGGTGATGCAGTAATTACCAGTCCAACTGCCCGGCTATTTATCAAGCGTTCCAGGATTTCAGGCAACATGTTAAAATAGCCAGCAGTGAACCACCATTTGATATTTGGCGAATCTAAAAACGACAATAAGCGTAATATTGCAGGCTTTTCGGTAGAGTTATCAATCTGGGTTGGGAATAAGGGAGAGAATTGGGAAACGGGATAAACCAAGGTGTCAAAATCATCAGTATCGGAAAACTCCTCTAAGGAACCCAACTCGTGTTGTTTTAACAATGGGTCAAGCAAAAAAGATGTATCACCAATAAAACGCTGCACATTCATATGTGGTTCGCATGATTTGTTGGAGGTTGGCCATGTTAGTCTGAACCCTTCCTTTAATTGTGCCGACGCCAAAACCTGGTATGACACCGAGGAAATTGCCTCTTGAATCTTAAAGTAATAGTCAGTCAATTTACGGTCTTTGAAAATGTAGTAACGGTCTTGGCGATCCGTAAAGTAATCGTGGGACAAGTTAGCGCCGCTCAAGATAATCTCGTCATCAAACCCATATAACTTCATATGTTGCAATCCGTATGCCTCGTTAAAGCGCTTAGGTGTAATTGAGCGAGTAATTCCTGATAAATGAGGAGTATGGTACATTCTGACGTCTACTCGGTATTTTCCGTACTTTTCCACCAACGGTACAAGCAACGATGCTGAACAGATATTGTCGGGTGCCTCCCGCGTACCTCTCAAAGCATCAATGAGTATATGCACCCGCAAATCATCGTTGTTCTCCAATGCGCCTTCTAAACATTTTATCAATTCTGTCTGCGTCTTTCCAATATAAAGCGAGCTTAAAAATATACGCTTAGAAGCTGTCCCAATTTTCGCCTTCAATGTCTTATAAAACTCTTCTGGTGAGTTGAGAATATCTATGTCTCCTTTCTTCAACACAAATCTAGGTGCTATGGCATCTAGCTGGTGTAATATGGCTTTTAAGCGAGGATGGAAGTTCTCTACTGCTTTGGTCGAGATTTGTGGATTGTTGGTGCTATAATGTCTCTGTTGCTGGCTTTGCGGCGCCTTCCCTGGGAAAATATAGTGGTAGATAGACAGAATCATTCTAGTTCTGGAAGTATACTGTTTGTAGGGTATATTTTTGGCTATCAGTAACATCAACTAGATCAATATTTAAACGTGATAACGTGCTAATTGATGCACGCTGCTGAGTAGTTGAGGGAGGTAAAGCTCTGTGGAAAAAGGGAAAGGGGGTGATAAAGGAGGTATAATCGCTTAAATACAACTAGCTATACATGTAGCAAGTCTTAAGTGCTCGTAGGGTAGAAGTCCTCTCAACTCTTCAATGGGTGATGTTTTGCTGGGTTTAGAGTTTTTTCTAGTACCAAATTTTTTTTTTGGGTCTTGAGCGCACCCGATAAGGCTTACAAAGACAGTGAATTGAAGCCAGCAAAATCGAATTAATATTGCCATTTTGTAGAGAGTAGATTTCTGAGATATACCTAATCATACCAGTTTTGTATAATAGGTTATGGCTCTCTTTTTCTAGAGTTTTTTCGATGATTTTTGATAGTATTCGGTGTATTTTATCTTTTTATGTACAAGTGTATGGTTTTTTATCTGGCTTTTCCACCAGCAGCTTTGAAAATAAGCACATCTCCATCTTCTATAAGATACTTCTTACCGTGGCGGTACTGTTTTCCTGAGCTTTTCAAAGAAGACTCATTAAATGGTGCAGATTCGCTTTTCAAGTCGTCCCATTTGTAAACCAACGCAGATATGAAAGTCTTTTGAAGGTCTGTATGGATGACGCCTGCACCCTCTGGAGCAGTAGTTCCTTCACGAATACTCCACTGTCTAGTTTCCTTGGGACCACACGTGTAAAACGAAACCAAGTGCAATGCCAGTCTCATCTTTTCCACAATCAACGGGATAGCACTTTCCCTGCCATTTCCATGTTCTTGACGGTACTTTAGCAATTCTTCAGGCAGCTCGCGTAACTCGTTCAACTTGGTTTCGTACTGGGCAGAAAAGAGCACGAGCAAGTCGTGAGGACAATTCTCCTCAATCCATAGCCTTACACTGTCTAAGAACTCATTTTGCTGGATACCGTAGTCTTGTTCATTGACATTGAGAAGAAAAACTGTGGGCTTTGCCGTTAAAAAGTTATATCCATTGATGACTTCTATCTCCTCGGCAGTCCAGTCATCCATACTAGTGATTTTTTTACCCTCGTAAAGCAAATCTTGTATCTTCTCCAATGTGGCCAACTCAAACTCTATTTCTGCCTTATTGGCATTTGGCTTTTTAAACATCTTATTAGCCAACTCTATTCCAGTTTCAATAAACTCCAAATCCTTAAGGATTAACTCATCATTCACAATAACAAGGTCTCGGACAGGATCCACTCTGTTCTCCTCAATATGTATAATCTCATCGTCTCTGAACCCCCGAACAACCTGGAAAATCCCGTCCACTTGCCTGATATCCGCCAAAAACTTGTTTCCCAACCCTTGCCCACTACTTGCATTTCTCGTCAAGCCAGCGATATCGTACAAAGTTAAACTCGATGGAATCTGCTTCTCTGAACCAAACAACTCCGCATAGTGCTCTAGCTTCTCCAGTTGAGTTATGATAAACGACTTTTCTGGCTCAATCGTGGCAAATGGGTAATTTGCTGGGTTTCCCAATGTTGACCGTGTAATGGCCTGAAAGAATGTGCTTTTCCCAACATTTGCCAATCCTACCAATCCCAGTGTAAGATTATTACTTGGCCTTCCAAAATAAAGCTTACTGGACACTACTGCTTCCGTAGGCTTCTTTGCTAGACGTACTACAGCCAGATGTATCTGTCTAACCAGAGCTTTCATAACAAAAAACGGCTTTTACAAGAGAAGAAAAGGTTGAAAAAATCTTAAAATATTAAAATCAATGCTACTAGACATAGAAAACAGATGAATAATTATGAATCTGGGCCAAGAGCATAGTTATATGAATAATGTAGGTTTAGAAAACATGAATTTGTGCAATGAGAATTTCATGGTTATTGGTATTGGCTTGTGATGAGAATTTCTCTGGCAAATTATAAGTCAAATGCATATTTTGACTTTTGTCTGAAATACTGACCATACTTGTAAAACAAAAATGGAACAGGAATCATTATAGCAGCAAAACAGCCTAATAATGTAGAAGCCCATTGAATTTTGAGATTAAGAAACATTTGTCTGCCAAACAATGGGAAGGCTGCAGCTAAACCTGATCTCAATAAGGTATTTCCTGCTAATGCAGTAGCAGCAAAGTACAAATAGCAGTCAATAATGTAGGTCAAACATGGTAAAAAGACCATAAGTAATCCCATAGCTACACAAGCAGCACCAATTGTAGGGACAATCCAGTGGACATGCTCAGCATACCCTCCAGTCCAACCCATCCAGAACAAACCAATGCAGAAAATGGGAGCGCCAATCATCATGGGAACAAGTTTCAGCTCAGGTACCATTTTTCCTCCCAGTTTGGCTGCTTTGTTACCAGCTACAATTTCAAGGAGCAAGACAAGCACACCGCCGATCAATACACCAATCAACATGGATATGTAGGGTAATTCTGCTACACCAACCGAGAAATGGTAGCGCCCAGCAAAAATCAATGGAATAACTGTCAAGAATAAGTACATGATAGCGTAAACGAAAGCATTGTAAATGGAAACGAGAAGCAAGATAGGCTCTTGGAACAACATTTTGACGGGTCTGGCAACATTGTTTTCTGCAATTTCCTTGAAGCTCAAGGTGATCTCTTCATGAGGAGCAAAAATACCCCAGTTTCCGGTTCTTCTGCGCAATGTTTCGGCCTTTTTGACCAAAATCAATGGATGATGGGTCTCTTCCAACACAAAGATATTCAAAATCAAGCCTAAACCACCAACAATACCAGAAAAGTAGCCAGTCCATCTCCAGCCTAAAGAACTATTTTTCACGGTGAACCCGCCCATCACCGGACCAAGCATGGGGCCTCCAAAAATAAGCATGGCGAAAACGGTGATGGCAGCGCCTCTAAAGCGAGCCGTGTAAAAGTCTGTCATAATAGCAGGGGACACTACTAATGGAGCTGCTCCCACAAAACCAGAAAAGAAACGGCAAATCATAATTGTTTGAAGGTCCTTAGCAGTAGAGTATCCAAATGTAAACGATGTGTAAAGCAAAGAAGAAACAATCATTACAGGTTTTCTTCCGTAAACCTCCAGCAATGGTCCGAAAACAACTGGACCTGAAGCAAACCCCAAAACATACAAGGAAGTGGTCAAAGCCACCACGGAGTAGCCAATATGATAAATCTCCATAAGATCTGTTGATGCCTGGGCAAAAATGGCCGATCCCATCGATACCGAAAATGCACAAATACAAGCTGGTAGAGCACTACATAATTTTCTTCCTTCTGACCAATTCATTGGGTTAAGGGGATCCTCTGGGCTATCAAAGGCAACTGCATATTGCTCTCTGTCTGGTAATGCCTTGGGATAGGGCCTGCCGTCCCCCATAAGTGGCAATGGCTCATCCGTTTCGTTTGCCTTCTCCAAAAGCTCGTCCACATCCATCATTCGCCTACTCACCGTACGAGATTGCAGCACACTTGTGTGAACCCGTGACAAGTCGCTATAGACATCCCCGCTCAGCTCAAATCCAGTTCCACTACCAGCCTCTCTTTCAATGTCCCCCACAAATTCTTCTGGGTTTTCCATATCTTCAGAAGAGTTATTCATTTCGGTTTTGTTGTGACCAGCATCTGTAGAGACTGAAAGTCCATCTAGCCCATGCTGAGAACTTGATGCCGCTGATAAATCCGGTGCATCGTGAAACTTGCCGGAAGACATTTTAAATGTAGTTAAAAGTGCTACTTTACTGGTTATAGTTTTAGCTAAACAGTCTCTTGATTCTCAATCGGGAGGAATCAACCTTTTTTTATAGAATATGTCAAATAGCCTGTGATAGGTCTAAGCCATCTCTTATTGAAGATTTTGAACTTGGTATTAGCCGGTTATATAGTGGTAGCCGGCTAAAAGAAAACAAAGTGATAACCGACTCAGAATATAATTCCGAAAGTGCCGGAAAAATTGAAGAAACGAAGGTGATGGTGACATATTCCGGAGCTTTTATTATATAAAGGCGTGATCTGCTAACTAATGAATGGCCCTATATACGACCTTATTCCGGTTATGTAATTCATATATTCTCCAAAAATCACAGCAGTGATTTTGTTTTTGTTTTAGTTTCGGGTCGTAATAAAGAAACGACACCGTTGACCCCGAAGACCCCGTCGGATTTAGTTCCCAAAACAACATAGTTGAGGTTTTTTAGAACCGATCAATTAATAATTGCTCTATTAGGAAGTTGTACCGCTTATGAGCACCACATTTACACCAATATAATTAAGTAGGCTATTGTAATTAAGTATGCTATTGTAATAAACTGAGTATCTTATAGTTGAAAACGGCAGACGGCCAAACTATGAGGCGGAGTAAAGTACGGGAATACTCATAGGCAAGGATAAATTAAGGAGATGGATTAAAAATATTGAATTTAAAAGATCAAAATGTGTCAATTAAAATTCAATTATGAATTAGAAGCCAGGTTAATCTAATAACACAAATTAAATCAATTATTGGAATAAAAGCTTTATCAAATTTAAAAAAATTCATATGGATATTACAATTTAGACATTACAATTAAGATATAGACATTGAGGGGCTCTATACTTTTAAGACAAGCATTTCCCCAGATCGTATACTTAACCTAGTCAAAACATATACATACATCTTCTATATTAATACCAACTGAAACACGCAAATTAGTTGAGGTTTATTAAAGTAATGCTAATGTAAGTATTGAAAATGTTTATAATTTTATGTCAAAAAATTATAACCGAGGGCTATAAAGCCTTGTGTTGAAGAATACGACGCCGTGCCTTATGCAAAGACGGCTTAAGCTTAAAGCTGAAGTATTTTGCTGGACTACTATTTGGTAGTATGTACCCCAGAATGCTAATGATTTCGTGTCAAATAGTGAACTGGAGAGGGCATATAAGATATGTATAGATTATATATAGAGAGAGACCAGAGTCTTAATATAGTATTGGTTAAATAGCGAATTGGTGATTTTTTGAAAAAAGACAAAAAATTAATTACTTAACGAACTAGAAAGTGTATCGGCCGGTAAACCACTTATTAAACCATTTAAGCTACCCAAAAACATTACTGCTTATACTAAGAAAATAGCTCAACTATAAATAGACTATAAAAAATTGATTATGTAACCATCCAAGCTATTCAATTTACATAACTTCAATACTTTATTGAACAAGCTTATAATCGGATAGATTTATAAGCATGTATTCGTATACATTTTTACCGCCTTGTTAATTTGAAATTTGCACATTTTCCATTCAAAATGTGCATTCTATTTGCTCAGGCTCTAGATGGAATCTGTATCTACCTTGTTTTCCTATTGTTGGTTTCCAAAAAAAACCGCCTTGGTATCTAAAGAGAACCATCCAATTGTCAGGTTTTATTTCTGCATTTATGGCGCATATAATGAATTTTCCATTTCTCTAAATTGTTTCTTTATACTAAGCGTTATTCTTTTCCTTAACGCCTGCCTTACATTTCTTTCTAGTACAACATGGAAACCGTTCGAAAACTCTGTCAAAATCGAAAACTGATGACACTGTTGTTTTCACAATAGCCTTCAAAAACATCTAGAGGCGTTCATATGCACAATTTTGCTATTCTTCTAACAATACAGATCATGTCATATATGGAAATTTACAATTGACTTATTTATATCGTAGATAGAAATGTTGTATGCGTAAACATCGGATGCATAACATTCGGTTTTTTTAAAACAAATTCAATATACTATTCCTTCATACCTGTGTATTTGCTATATTCTGGAAACCCGTTATGCCTTTAGACCTGCCCAAACCGAGGCATATCTGCATAGATCTTTAAGTAAATAATAAATAAAAAATACTCAAAAACAACAATGTTAATATTATTACTGTCAATAATAATTACTGTAGTGTTATGATATCACGTGATAACAATTATTCTATTGTGTTACTTTCCGATAGCTCAATACTTGTTGGCATTTTAAAAATAAAGAAGCGAATCAGCCATTAAAAGCCTCAAGTCTATTCATTTTGCTCTCAAAATCTTTAGTATTCAGTATCACATCATTCTATGCAGGGATCTTTGTTTTTGAGAAATAGGGGTACTAAGTTAGACATAGAATATCACATTAAACCTTTATAATATATTGGATTTAAGATATCGAATTAAAACCAATATGTAATATCGCAATTATGATACTATTTACGAATTCGCTATCGAACACATAACATACTTACCTCACTTAGAATTATTTTCTGATACTCTATCGATACTCTCAATTCCAATTTAAATTTAGCGTTCACATCAAATGGCTCTTTGTTCAGATTTCACCTTGATCCGCCTATTGACTGGCTCTCCACTAAGGAATCAGTTTAATCCGTTTATTGGTGGCCTTTTGCTCGGTTATTGGTGGACTTTTACCTGTTTATTGGCTGGCTTTAAGCCTATGTTAAAATACATACACAGCCCAAATTTCCAAATAAATTATTAATGTAGCTGAATGCTCTGTATCGTTATCCATATGCATGCACCCTTTCAATTGTAGCAAATAAGAAGGAATTGCACATTGTGGCTGTTTAACTAAGCCCTGTTATGTCGTACGATTCAAGGAGGCGTTATCTCAGGGTGCAGCTTTTGTATTTCAGGTCCATACATGACTTTAGGCAAACTTTGGTGCCGTGTGCGTTCCATTCCATATTCCCTGTACTGATTACTGTTAACCCACACCCCTTGTAAATCAAACACACATTTCATGGACTATACGAAATAGTGGACTATTGATAGACGTGGGGGCTATTGTTTCTAATGGAATGATGGTCACAGGCTTGTTGGTTGATGAAAAGGGGAGGGGGGTCTTGGAATTGATTGCGGGTGTGCCTAAGCTGATTACAATAGGCTGATGGTATGGAATTGTAATTGCTTATATTAATTAGTGTATGAAATTATTAACAGTGAATGAATAGTGAAGCAAATAAGAAATGGCAAATGAAACAAGTATCAGTAAATAAAAATGAATAGTAATTGGAGTCAATCAGTTATATTAATGATTATTTTTGCATCTACGTTATAACTAGTATTCTGATCACTTTTGCTAATACTTCTCTTCCTGGTTTTTTTTTGTTGACTACTTTGGTACAGGCTTTACTTGATACTGTTATCTTGAACTAATTTATTACATCACCATTCTTTAACCCTTACCAGGTATCAAGTTTATATTCCACTGTATCTAATGTCACTTAATTGTGCGGAAGGTTTAAACGAATTGACTAGTGACATAAACATATTTTGATCGTATCATCAAGAATTCCAATAAATACAGATAAGTTATATGTATGTACATTGAAAATTTCACCTTATTTGGCTAGAATCAAGGAACCGGGTGTGTCCCCTAATGCATTCAAACGTATTGTTTTCTTGGACCACAACATGATGTCAATATCTATTTTTCCCGCTCTATTTAACTTTATAATATAAGATTATGGGTAGTGGTATGAGAGAAATATTTACGCTATCGAAGTCGCACAATACTTTCACAACGTGAATAATATTAGTTGTAGTTGAGAAAATTGCTAGATGTAAAAAAAATATTATATAATTGATAGGACAAAGTTTCTAACCTAATGACTTTCGTCTGCCAAAAAAGACACAGTCAATTAATATTCACGCAGTTAGATTATAATGATAAAAACAGCATGTTGTTGTATTACATCATAAAAAAGATTACTGCAAAATCAACGACTCCAGATTGCGGCAAAATATGTATAAACAACAAAGCTTCTATATGAACACGCATATATAATGACTTTACTAATACCAAACTTAAGCACTAAGCTATGAAAAATCACTTTCAACGTTATCTTCAACTACAGTAGCTCCAACAAAGTCCCATATCTTATCATAGATCTTCAAATTCCACCAAATTCGTATACCTCAGAATATACTTTTATCTTTGTCAAGATATAGCATTGTAATACGAGTCTCATATCCTTGAACCTTATATCCTCCCTTTCGCTGCACACAGCAATTTAGTCCTTTTATCTCTTCGTGAACATCTGATGTTGCAATGGTTGCAACTCTGGCGGCACTGATGTTTACAATATTTATGAAAATTGTTGGGAACTGGAACCATCAATCACCTAGTTAGTATCGTCCATGTCGTTACTTGATTTGCCTACACTGGTACTTCAGCAGATCATTGAGTACTTACCTCAACAGTCGCTTATCAACCTTTCATTGACCAACTACAAGCTTTACAAACCATGTACGCAAAAACTCTACTCAAAAATATTGGTGCTGCAGGACCCTATTCTTCATAGCCTGCCACAGGGCCGGAAGAACGACTTTCTTGACTCAAGATACACAGCAATTTATGGTTTTCAAGATACTTCATTAGATATAAGTACGCACCTTAAGCTTTTGGCGGCACGGCTTGAGGTTTTGAAAACGTCTTTTGAGGTGAACCCTCAATTACTTGAACATGTCAGCGAGATATATGTGCTAGGACAATTGGATACTAATAGTTGGGCCCATTTGAATGCATTATTTGAAAACTTAAAGGGTCGAGTGTTACATAAGGTTTTTGTGAGTGATGAGAACAAGAGACGTGAACTTGAGTTTCAATCCGCAACTACGTATGACAAGGCCGTGAAAGGAACACAAGAAGTGATTGCTAGTCGCCCTTTAAACGACTGGTCTCACTTTGCAAACATAACTTCATTGATATTGCCTCGAAATCACAAATTGTTTTGGGACTTTATTGAAGCTTGTCCGATGCAGTGGCCTAAACTCGCTAAATTTAGATTTGTATTTCATCCTACTGATATGATGAAGAATATTACTTTGGCCAATATAATAAACTGGTCAGCTCTTAGACATCTTGAGATAGTCCTTGGCTGGGACTATGGGCAAAATAACAAGGAGTCGCAAGACTACACCCTAGAATTGTTAAACTTAATACCTCCTCTTAATATAACTCACCTTTCGGTGTTACAAGCTGGACAGTACAAAACACATTCTGCCAGTGAGGCATTCGACATGCATGTGTTCAACTTTGTGCGGGACTTGAAAATCCAGTACTTGTGTATTGAACACAATCCCGTTGCAATGTTTTCTGATGGATTTGAAGGAAACTATCTTCGTCGATTAGAGATGTATTGCCATACATTACCTCACCTTTTGAAGACCGCAACAGTGTTGGTGCTACCCAATTTTTTTGAGCTGTTAGCGGCCTACGAACAGCCTATGAATACACTCTTGTGGAATGGATGTAAATGTGCTCATTGTACCCATCACTTGGCTATGTTAGATGAATTTCAAATGCATCATAAGTACTACAATGATGGATACAAGGATATGAACTCTAGTGTACTTTTTTCAACGTTGGGATTTGAGTTTCTGAAGCGAATGCTCTCTGGAGACATGGTATTAGGTACGCAACATGCGCTGTTTCCCCTTTTCAGGACTCGGTGGAACTTTCACAACACAAAATTCGGGGTACCGTTGGTGTGTTATCCCGAGTTTCTGGTTTTATTTGATGAAGATGAGTTTTTTGATTCACAGCAAAAGTTTGATGTTTGTAAGTTTCAGCACATACAGTTTCAAGACATGGCACTGTGTGTCTGTCACCATCTAGACTTTTTAATCATGCAAATAGTTAACCTTGCGCGAGAGAATGCAGAAGAGATTGTTTTGGGGGAAGATATGCGAGATGGAGGAGACTCGGAGCCACTTTCAATTCGGTGGTTGATAATAAACGGATTTTCGTATGGTTTAGGAAAAGAAGTTAATGGGACAAATTATTTTACAAATATATATGATGATAAAAGGGGAGAGGAATTACGGAATGGTGATTAGGCATCTGAAAACTGGACTGAAGAGATCTAAAACTAGAAATAAAAGATGACCACTAGAGCTAAAAAAGGAAAAAGAATGAAAATGGTGATTTTATTGACTAAGAATTACAAAAGTCTAAAAATGATTAAAAATCAAGGATCTGAAAAGGTCAAGCAAAATTAAAAGAAAAATTCTAGAAATGGTTGAAAATCATTAAGGAAGACTAAAAAGAATTAAATACTAGAAATGATTAAAATTAATACATTTACTGAAAGAGCCTGGTGGTTGAAAATGACTTAAGATAAAATAAATGATTAAAGATTGACGACTAAAGAATAATAATTAACAAATTAATAAATTCGAACCGCTGGCGAAAAAAGTATTTTTATACCGACGTCTTTTTCAATAATAAGACTTTATTAATTAAATTTATGTTGATAAAAGATAAAAGATGTAAATCAATAGGCAATATAGAGCAGGACTGTTGATAATTACTTTTTATAATATTAGAAATGACTCTCACGGTTCATCCGAGGTGTGAAAATAAAACGGATTTGCAAAAATAAAACGGATTTATGAAATTAGAACGGATTTGTGAAAATGCCCAACCCCATTCAAATTTCAACGGTTACAGCTACCGAACCGAACATAACAAAACGTAAAAAAGACAAAGAGAATTAGACATAAAATAGTAAAGAAGAAATAGACAATCAAATATTCGCATATAACCAACTACCTATCATCAATAATAGAGAACAATAATTTGGAAAATTGCAATTCTGTTTTAATTTCAAATAATAATGCGTGTACAATTTGATGAATCATATTGGCATATGTATATAGAGGAAAGAAAATCACATTGCGCCTATATTGCTCTTTCAGTTTGTAATGGCCAGGTTTGAATGATGATGGTTCAAATCATATTTGAAGATCCCAAAATTAAAACACTATGCGCTGTTTGTATTCTCTATACATTACGATGGGTACTAATGTCCTATTGCTTATATTCCAATTTGTCCATATTTATTCCATCACTTATTATGCAACACATAAATTAGTAACATTACATGTTTGTTGCCATGTAAATTGGCATAATACACATTTCGCAACACAAACCTATTCTAGCAACTTTTAACACTCAGCCTATACATTTGTTGCTATAAACCTATACACTACTTTTGTCAATTACACTACATTATCTTACATCATTGTTTATTCATACCACATTATAATGCTTAATGACATCTCGTCCAATCAAGGCACCGAAGATAGTCTCTACCATACTTCAAAAACTTGCTCAGCCCCAAGAAGGAAAGTTGACACTAAGATCGAAAGTTGACACTAAGATCGAAAGTTGACACTAAGATCGAAAGTTGACACCAAGAAGGAAATCCAGCACCAAGAGGGAAACTCCCCAATAAGATTTAATGCCAACTCTTTCTGCTGATCATATCATACATTACATAACAAAACAAAGCATACCGAACATTAATGTGGATACAAGTTTAGACGCGTTCGCTTGTTTGGAAACCAGGAACATTCTTCGATTAACCTGCACAACGGACTGTTAGGGAAAGTATTGGCTGTAGCAACAGCCAATACCCATGGGTATGACAAATCCGAGGAGGGTGTAAAAAAAGCAAAGCAAAACCGAGGGAAAGAAGTGATGGCGGCAACGTTCGTCTTGCAGCATCATTAAATTATTAAAAACTGTTGACGTGGGCTCAAAATCCGGGATTAAGGACCAGCTAGCCGCTTTCGGTACTTCAAAGCACAGCCTAAAAATGAGTTATTGGTTTCTTTAATGCCATGGCGCAGAGAGTAATTGTCCATCTGTGTGAAAGCAAAATACGATATAGATGAATACATGTAGGCGGGGTAAAATAGTGAGATGAGCGAATGTGTAACATGAAGTAAGTGATTAGCTAAATGCCAATAAAAAATATAGATGAAAATGAAGATATGAATATAGTCAGAAGAATTAATATTACCGATTAATTCTCTCTTTCAACCTTTTTTGTAATCGGACCAATCCCCATTTCCGACTTTAATATTAGTTTATTAAAAATTGTTCCAAAAAAAGTTTTGCACACTTGAAAATCAAAACTGAACCCCATACCTTATAATCGAAACATAATAAACTTATATACTTGATATCAATTATTATCACTAAATAAATATTATAAAGCTTAATTGTTTATTTTCATATTGCTTTTATTCACTTTCAATTCTTCTACATTGGTAGGTGTCTTTTTTTTACTACTTTCTCTACTACACTTAATAGCAGATCCTTTAATCTGTACCAACTGTTACGTCCTATCTCTTAAAAGTATCGTTGATGATGGTTGATACTGCATTGCACTGCATTTTGGCCCCCTATTCAATTAGATTCCATCACGCCACGCCAGATCCGATTATTATTACATTTCCACCATCAACCCTTTTTCTTTAGTGCTATTTCTCCAGCCGGGATGTGCTCCGGATTCCAGGTCCTAAACACTACGGGAATACGGTTCCACTTCGGCATCGGAATGAAAATTGTTTCAAGAGGGATATTTTATCCGGCCTTCCTTACCCTGCATACTACATGCACAAGACTCGCATGAAAACCGGCATATCAAAACTTTGGAGCTCATAATAATCTCTTCAACAAAAGAGTACAAATATACGTACGCCAGCCGTCCATTAACGAGGCTGGTCGCAACGGTAGGCGCCGTGCAGTGCCGGACGGTTAAGTATATGTTGTTAAAGGTGTAAATACAAATGTCATCTTAGGTGCAGCTAGTGTCAAAGTTAGCCAGTAGAGGATATAGACAGAATATAACTAACATAAGATGATTAATGAGATGCAAACCTAAGTATATCATATAGATAGACAAGAAATTCTTAGGAATATTGAATTATTGCCTAGGTTAACAGGTATTACATAGAATCAATGAATAAGAATTAGGGTAAGCAATTAATAAGCAATAAAATAGAGATGGTAAGTATATTAAGATGAGCGACTTTATTAATTTACAGTAAGAAGATGATTATGAAAAGTTTAACTTACATAGCAATGGGTCGAGGAAACTATCACTAAAATGTATTTGCATTATCAAATATTATAAATGATCAGTCAAAGAGCTAATAAAAGAGCCAAACAAAGAATTGACAATAGAAATGATCATCTAATTCAAAATTAAAAGTGTAACGTAAATGAGTAGTTATGGTATTGCAAATTGTAGTTAATAAGTTATTTTTCTTCAATCGTGATTTTGCATGCTACACATGGCTTTTGTTCACACTTAATATTTGTAGCATTTATTGCTTATTTAGAGAGGTTACCGATACAGCTTCGGTGTTTGCTCCGCGAGCTACCTTTTAGAGGGGGTGCATTTTCAGAAGTCCGGGTTTGCACCGTTTAGCAGCACGCACACCCTTGTTGCAATTGATGCGATACTACGCGCGCGGTTATATACCATTTGGTATAGTGATACTACTGATGAACAAAACTTAGTAGACTTGATGTGTAAAAATGTATTACATGTATTTTACAAGGCATGCTATCTATGCAAGGATTTTCATCATTGGTAATACTTCTATACGGAGGGATATCTATATCCGCCGAGTATGCAGTGGTAGCGTGCATCTCGCTAGATATAAGGGTGCGAGCAAGGGAGCAAGCGTAGAAATATTGTGAATGTTTACCTCCGTGGTATATTGTAGTGTAGATATGATTCGGTGAAAATACAGAAAAATAGAAAAGGAATAAAAATTAAGGCTATGTTAGTAAGAGAAAGATCATTGGAGTAGTAAAATTATACCAATGCTGATATCAAGACTTAAAAAACGATATAGATGTGCATTATTTGTAATCTGTATTTGGTGTTACGACAACTATTTTCTTTTACTGTTTTCTGTTTCCTATCCATCTATTCCCTATCTATTGTCCTATTTTATACAGTTATTTAAATTTCTCTCCTATTGTCTCCGTCTTTTACTCTTTCCATTAGTGTGTGTTTTATAGTGTTGCATGCAATTGTCTTGTCTGGCAAACCGCGCTTCGCATTGTGGCCAGGGGCAAATATGTTTTCTTTCGCCAGTGTGAATGCGGTTGTGACGTGCTAAATGTCCCAGGGTAGTGAAGCTGCGACGACACACCTTGCACAGGTGTTTGCGTTTTTCTTCGAGTTCCGGCAGCACCGACAGACGGTAATATACAGGTGGTGGGGATGCTATTGGTGTGTGAATAACATGCTGGTGGAGAGGACTCAGGCTCAGTGTTTGTAAGGGTACTGGGCTCAACAAGGGCGGGCATACATGTGTTCCAACAATTGAGTGACTAGATGTTTGTATAGGATGAATGTGGTGAATGTTAGGTATTTGGTTTGTGGGCGGGGTGGTGATATGATTTGCAGATGATGCATGGAAATGATGTATTTGTTGGTTGCCAGATGCTGTATGATGCATTTGTGGGTTCCCAGATGGTTGATGACTGCCAAATTGATGTGCTTGCTGAATGGTGTACACCTGGCCTATTTGTGGGCTTGCCTCATTGTGGACAGGTGATGCTAAGCTGTTAAGAGATTGACTGCGAACCGCCTGTCCCTGTGTAGAAAGATTCTTCCCTACTTGAAATTGGTATGATTGAACACCTCCATGAACTGGCAGAATGTTATGGGTGCGAATTGTGGAAATGGGGCTAATTGTGGAAATGGGGCTAATTGCAGGGATACTGTTTTGACGTTCATCCACCTGCTGGACTGAATATTGAGATTCATAAACCCGAGGGTGAGGAACTCTTCTTGGAACCTGTTCATGTTGAATATGGCTGAGGTGTCTCTGTGTGAATTCAGTCGGAAGAGGAATGCTGGTCACCAATTCGCTAAACAGCGGTAAACTATTAGTTGAGCAAAGCATTGTGTATTGGTATAGTTTTTATTAAATAAGAAACCGGTAGAAAATTGGTGCTTTATGTTTCGAATATTACTATTAATGTTCCAAGGAAATTTGACCACAAGATATAGATCTACGATTAAGGTTTTTGGCTACGTTTATAAACCCCGGCCCGCTGTTACCTCTGTTCTGTGCCCTTGAACTGCATCCTCCTTGGTACACTCATAACCTACTGACGTATACACAGGCCCTGGTGATGGCTTCGATTTTTTTTTTTTTTCGTCCACTAGAGAGAGGTCGGAAATTTTTAGACGTAAAGACGGCGCATTGCAGATACGGAACCACTTGCCTTAGTGCTAGTACCGGGCAATGCGCGGCTGCTATTGCTTGCTGAGAAAAAAAAATCCTCGTTATACCAGGCATCTTGCTGTTTTTACGATGATGTCTGGATATAGTATCATTTTTTGAGAATTGATGAGGAATGAGCAATGAGTAGTAGTAATGAATGGCAATAGTGTGATGTGTTACAGATAGCAATATAGGAAATTTATAAATAAACATAGTGGCAATAAAACCCAAATTGAAGTACAGTTAATGCCGAAAACTGAGTTGAATGATTAGGCATGTAGCTGTTAACTATGTAGCTGTTCAGTGCTAGCTGGTTAATAATACTTGCAAATAGGTAAGATTCACCCGGGCAGACAAACTCTTCTTACTAGATATTACATAGATATGCTGGACCAATATTACACGTTGTCTCATAGCTCGCTTATTCTCGCTAGCCAGACCCTTTTAGAATGTTGTTGAGCAACATAAAAAACACAAGGAATAAGATTTTGTCAGAAAGAAAACTCGTAATTGATGGGAATACCCACGGGAAGAAAAAGTTGAAGAATAAAGAGAGGATGTAAACGGATTTGTAAACGGATATGTAAACGGATATAGAGGTGAATTTGATATAGATGTGTATTTGATATAGATGTGTATTTGATCAATGTGAATTGATGTAGAAGTGTATTTGGTTAATGTGTATATGCTTATTTAATCCAAACGTTTACGTAGCATATTGAATAATATAGAAAGGTTTTCAGTCTACCGTGAATTGTCAAAACGAATAACGGACTGTAGAATCATAAAATTAATTAAGTGAAAATCATAATACTTTACTTGAACATAGGGTGAGTTGTATTAGTTGAAGCATACTTAATTAAATCTACTTTTTAAGCTTCGGTTTTTTCTTCAATTAAATTAGAAAAATGTGAATTTGCTTTTATTCCAATATGGTGCCTATACGCTTGAATCATGAATAGAAAGTAATATTCCCCGTAGTATAACTAACTAAGGCGTATCATGTTTATTTAGTAGCAACGCTAAAATAAAGTAGCAAGAGGTAATTCACTACAAAGCTTACAAACCGGTTAATTAAAACATAAGTCAGTATTTGAACCAGTCCAAGAAAGATGAATATCGAATCCAACATCAGTTTCTGTATTATTTACTAACACCCTGTATTCAGTGCACCGGAGATCACTGTTAACATGTAAGGTAATATGAATAACAATTTGTAAAATATTTAGTAGACTGTGCTTTTTACTTGGTATACATGTATTTTCCATAAATTGTTCACGTTTACAATTAGTGTCAATTCTATTCATCATCCCAGCCGGTGATATTCTCTTAAAGCCACACCTCATAATAAACCCGATCAGTAATACAATCATTCCATTTGTAATATCTTATATCATATATTCTTTTTTCCATATTTAGCTATTGATTATTTTCTTGATTTTTTCGATCTCTGCAACATTTCATCCTCTGAAGCAAACCAATTGTGTTTCGAGTGGCCAACCGCCCAAAACGTTAGGTATTACCTCAAAATCTACATCTCACAATCTGGGTATACATTTGCATAATATAGATGTTTGCGTATTAATAATTATATTGTATCTTGAAAGACAAATCAAAAATAAGCTTCATGAATTATATAGAAATATACAAACAAAAAAGAATCTGTTTTTTTTATAGTTAGGGTCTTTTGGATTGGGCTGAAACTTGATGTTTATGCTCTCAAGGTCTTTGATAATAATCAATTATTGCTATTTACTACCCTATTAAACGGCTCATATATACCATACTATAGCACCATATCATGCAAAAAGCCCTTTATTTACAATGCTGAACAATAAAAAGGGCTTTTAGGTTGCGTAATTCATCCTATCTGTATATCATGCGCAAATGAAATTGTGGGGTCCTTTTCACATTCTTTCGTATTTGCGTACAATTCTGGGAGAAATTCAAACTGGGCCGATTTTAAAACGCCGTACAGCTAAGAGGTTTTTCGTTCCACACCAAAATTTCAAACTTTGGAATCAACTAAATGGCTTTTTACAGTTCAGAGCTCTTGCAATTTGTTCCGTTTTGACTAGATATTGGCCCTAGCGAGTAATTTACAAGCCGCATTTTTTTGTTCAGGGTTTTGGTGAAAAAAACAAAGTTTTTGGCCAGGAAAAAAAGATTGGTAACCAAGTAGGTCAAATTTATAGTAAAGCTTATACTAAGAAATGACGATAAAAGCTAAACATGGTAGACTAGGAAATATGTATTAGCAATGTAAATATAGATTATAGTGGAGATATTGTATATACTGCTTTAGATCAATGAGGAAAAGTCCGGAATTAGATCTGTATATTGTGAATATACAGATCAAAAACGTAGATCAAAGAATAAAATTAATGATACTTTTTAGGTTATGTAACATATAAGTCAAAGTGATCATTAAGTCTGTGTTACATTAAGATCCAGGTGCCATTTAGATCAATGTAACCATTTAAACCATATTACAAAAAAGAGAAACTATTATATTTCAACTTAAAAAGCCAGAAACTATTCATTTCATAAAGGTCCTTTGTTAAAAAAGAAAATGACGTTATAACTAACCTTTGTTACGTTCTTATTGTAAACTAGGACCGACGATTATTGAGTTTTAGCAATAAAACTGAATACCTTGAATGGTTTTATTGATTACTAAAAAATTATTAATTAATGTTTAAAGTACGTAAAATGTAATATGAATGTTTTGGGTACAATACATAGTATCTCTTACATCAAAACAACATTTTAATGACTGGTATATTGTATATATAATTGGTACTAAAAATAAAGAATTGATTATTATTTACCCTATTACTTTCATAATCACTGAAATATTACCTTCTGACATAGTAATGTTAATCTAAAAATAGTAATTTTATCCTCATAAATTAATTGTATACAAATATACCGTCTAAATACTCAACAGTGTCTCTTTTTCCAAACTAGAAATCAAAATACCATACTGGGCTTTTTTTTAAATAGAATTGGAGACAAGGAATATTTGACTTATAGCTTGATTGAACTAATTTGGCGATATTTTACTAAAATGAAATAATAATATATATATTTTGGGCTTAAAGCCTAATTATATGCCCTTGATAGGTTCTCTAAAGAAGTTAACAACTAGTTTTATTTTGCGTGTATAAAAATAAATAGTCTTTCAATTATTAAAATCTAGACTTTTGCACAATAATGGCTTTGTTCATGGTAGTGTATGAAAAATGAGCATAAAACGTAACAGTTCAAAAACTAAGATAGTTGGCTAAAAGTTCGAAATTGTTTGACTGAAATAAAAATAGCTAGCCTACAATTTTTTTTCTTAACATAAAGGGGTGCCTACTTTAGCATTCTTCAATAAGATAATTTTCTGTTTCTTGGTTATCACTAGCACTATATTCAGCGAGTGTTCACTAATGTAACCCAAGTTGGCTTAAAGAATGCGCCCTAATTTAGGTACCGTGCGGTATTATAATACGTCAACTGAGCAGAAAATTGAATCTTGTTCTGTATGTTTTGCTTAGGTTCAGGCCTTCGAGTTGTTTAACCAACATAGATTCAGTTCAAGAGTTTGAAATTTTTTTGCACCCAAAGTTAGTTTTTATATTAGTACATATTGACCATTAAAATTAAAATATAAATGTATGCAAAGTTTTCTTCCAAAGAGGCAAACTAACTTATTTGAAAAATGCCCTATAAAACTTTCACCTACAATTTCGTCATAAGTTGTATGGAATCACTTTACATAGCTCTTCACTTCTTTTAAAAAAACAGAAACTTACCTATGATTATAGCGTATTTTTCACAAGTTAAAAAGATTAAAGTCGAAGAATCATCATCATAATTCTCTTTTATAGAATGGGACTTCACTACTATTATTGTATACAAATTTTAATTTTCTAATCTAGTGTACTGTTTAATTACAGGAATTCATTTTAAATTCAAAAACTAATTAATATATAAACCACTAATCTTTACCAAAATCGCTTACTTTTGCGCCTATTGACAACATATTTCACCCAAACGACTTCATCGCCATACTTTGCCATTAATTTTTGGCCTTTAATTTTAAAAATTTAACCTTTCAACGCTTTCTCTAAGATCGCATGTCGTATTTTTCATTAACACGTTTTATGTCGCAAATCGACCGGGGTATGAATTTTTAAGCCAGAGGACCAACAAATCTTGAAGCTTAAGTTATACCATAACTATGTGGAAACGCCTGATTTCAATCACTACAAATAAACTCAAAGTGTTTAAACCTCCATTTGTTCCGCTTGTCTCGGAAAACGGAATTCCAAATGCCATTGGGAATACACCATTGCTTCGTCTTCCCCAAATATCTAATGAGATTGGTCGCAATATCTACGTCAAGGCAGAGTTCATGAACCCAGGGGGGAGTATTAAGGATAGAGCAGCTCTTTACGTTATCAGAGATGCCGAGAAAAAGGGTTTATTGCCTGGTGGTACTATCGTGGAGGGTACCGCTGGAAATACTGGTATTGGCCTTGCTCATGTGTGCAGAGCATTGGGGTATCAGTGTGTGATATACATGCCTAATACACAAGCACAGTCAAAGATCGACTTGCTAAAGCTTTTGGGTGCCCAGGTTTATCCCGTTCCCGCTGTTCCCTTAACAGATCCTCAAAATTACAACCATCAGGCACAGCGCCACGCCGAACGTTTAGAAAATGCAGTGTGGACTAACCAATTCGATAACACTGCCAATAGACAGGCCCATATTGAAACTACCGGCCCAGAAATATGGGCTCAGCTCGATGGTAAGGTTGATGCATTCACCTGCTCCACTGGTACTGGTGGTACATTTGCAGGCACCACCCGTTATTTAAAATCCATTTCCAATGGTAAGGTCCAGTGCATTTTAGCTGACCCTCCAGGAAGTGTATTGTACTCGTACATTACCTCAAAAGGTAAAAGCATGGACCGCGAGGGCTCTTCATTCACCGAGGGAATTGGTCAGGGCAGAGTCACTGACAATTTAAAACCTGAAATTGACTTAATTGACGGTGCGGTTCGTATCGCTGACTCCGACTCAATTGCAATGTTGTATCGCTTGCTCGATGAAGAAGGCCTCTACACCGGCGGTACTGGTGCTTTGAACGTTGTTGCAGCAATGCAAGTCGCTCAAACATTACCGGAAAATAGTAACGTTGTTACTCTCTTGTGTGATTCTGCTCACAAGTATAGCGACAGAATTTTCTCTAAGAAATGGCTTCAGTCCAAAAACTTGTATGAGGCTATTCCCTCACATTTGCAAAAGTATGTTACCTTAGATTAAGTAGTAGACCCTTGACTCTTTTTGCACCCTAAATCCGTCGTGTGAGATGTACAAAAAAATTTTCCGTTGATGTATGATCCATCCCGAAGCATATTGCCACCTTAGTACAACCCCCATCCATAAACACCCCCCTGGGCCTTGTTGTATGTACATACTCATCTGAGTAGACCTACATTATATGAAGCAACAGATCCACCAGGCGGTAGAGATTGCACTTAGTGGCACGGCCGACGTCGACCTAAAGACGCAGGCATTTGATTTCATCAACCAGATAAAGTCTACACCGGAAGGATACAAGTCATGCGTAGATATATTGATTGAGTCTGCTAGCCAGGGTCAAAAGATCAATGAAGGACTCAAGTTTTTCATCTACCAAGTCATTGAAGAAAATATTGAAAGACTTAGTGATGAACAGTTGTTCACATTAAATACTCAGTTGTTCTCTGTTTTAGCAGATTACATCAATCAGCCAGAAGATGCAGTGTACTTGAGAAATAAGTTGGCGTCATTATTTGGGCGTGTATTTTGCAGTGTCTACCTACAGATATACCCATCATTTTTTAAAGACTTGATTGGAAAGGTTTTAATTACCAATAAACAGCTTGCAATAGACTATTACACAAGAATAATTATCGCGATTCATTATGACATTGGTGACAAGTTTATCTCTAGATCAAGAGAAGTACAGGAGAGAAACAACTTGCTCAAGGACGCGATTCGTGTTAATGATATGGATGCATTAGTGGATTCGTGGGTTAAGATCTTAGCAAATTCCAACAATTCAGACGAAATATTAAACAATACGCTAAAAATTGTTGGTCAATACATTAACTGGATGGAAATCAGCTTGTTTGTGTCCAATGATTTTATCAATTGTATTTTTCAGTATCTCAATAAAGAACATCAAAGAAATGAAACTTGTCTCACGCTAATTGAGATAATTTCTAAAAAAATGAAACCTGAAAATAAGTTGCAATTAACATCGCTATTAAATTTAACTTCTATAATCAACACCGTCAGTTTGGCAGACGAGGATGTGGAGTTTCTGGAAAATGTTGCTCGTTTATTGAACCAGTTAGGCCAGGAATTACTTATTGTTTTAGAAAATCAGCCAGACTTGATCAATCAAGTTAACGAACAGTTGTTTAATTTGTGGCCATTGATTTTCAGCTTTTTGAGCCACGAGTATGATGACGTATCGCAGCAGGTTTTTCCCTTTATCCAACAGTATTTACTCTTGTGCAAAAAAAATACCGAATTAAACTCTCTCGAGTTACTTTCTACCTTATTAAATAAAGTCATTCTTAAAATGAGGTATGATGTCGATGATGATGGGCTCGATGATGAGGGAGACGATGTTCAATTTCATGAAATCAGGTCAAAGTTGAAAACTTTTCAAGATACAATTGCTATCTTGAAGCCCGATTTGTACTTGGATGCGATAACCATAGTAATCAATGAGTCGATTTTCAACAACACTGATACTAAGATAGATTGGAGAACATTCGAACTAGGATTATTTGAGTTGCACAATTTTTCTGACAGTTTAAGAAATAACTTGATAAACTTGCCAAAGAGTGAGATTAACCAAAGTAAACCGTACTCTATTTTTGAAGAGTTTTTAATTAAGCTTATAAATTCAGATTTCATCATCAGCATCAACCATCCCAAAATTCAAATTGGATTTTTTGAAATTATTGTCAAGCATTATAACTTTTTAAACAACCAAACCAACCAACAACAAATTATTCATCGTATCTTGCAAATATTTACCAGTCCTCTTGGCATGTTCAATGATATAGAAAAGATTAGATTAAGAAGCTGGTACTTGTTTTTTAGATTTATCAAGTTGACTAAACCTAGTCTAAACAACGAATCTTTTATTCTGGAGTTGATTGTAAAGTTACAGCCATTGTTGGTTATTAAGGCAGAATTACCTACTAAGGACGAAGACGATGATGTCATCGAAAATGGTAATTTTAATAATCAATTATACCTTTTTGAAACTATAGGCTTATTAGCATCATTATTGGCAAACGATATGTTACCTACCAAATTAAAACTAATTGATTTGATATTCCAACCGCTTTTCAGTGATTTAGAAAATTGTGTTGGAAGCTCTGAACAAAGTAAGTTGCAACAACCTTTAATTGCTTTGCAGGGTCACCACTCCTTAATGGCTATAGGTACCTTTTCTAGGGGCTATGATCATGAAATTCAAAGGAAGTACTCTGATGAGGTAGTTGCAAAAATTAACAATGCTGCACAGGTGGTGTTGATTACATTGGAGAATTTTCCAAAACATGAAATTATAAGAGATGCCGCAAGGTTTGCATTTGCAAGGTTTATTCCTATCTTAGGAAATCTGATCAATGTTCATTTGACTAAATTGATCACATTAGTCTTAGCGGCAGATAATTTGAAAGTCTCTGAAATTAGTGATTTTCTTAGCTTTTTGGGCCAAATTGTTCACAACTATAAAAACAATGACAATATTTATCAATTACTTAATAGTTTAATGACACCCTTGGTGGATAAAATATTCGAAATGTTAAGAAGCAATCCCTCAGAAGACCAATTACTACCGGACTTGGTGAGAGATAAAAACCAATTGAAAAAGGCGTTTATGAACTTTTTAACTTCGTTGGTTCTCAACCACTCAACTAGTTTGTTAGTCACTGAAACCAATAAGCAAAAATTCCCTGAAATATTGACTACTCTTATTGAATATGCATATGATTTATCGGATACCAGTGTTTCAAAATTGGCAGTCACGCAATTAATTAATATGGTGAACATTTTTGGAGTAAGTGGTAAGATTAACGATCCCGAAGACAAATACAGTAGTACCCTTCTGCCCTTGGAAGGTGTGGACGAGTTTTTAATTAATAAGGTGACCCAGTTGTGCTTTGAATTGCCTTTTCAAAATCAAGAATTTGATTTGAAGGATGCTCAGTTTAGATTAATTGGACAGGAGTTATCGTTATTGTTAAAAACATATCAATTGACAAAGGGTGATGAGTTTTTGAGTTATTTATCGGCATATTTGACTAACATGGGGCTATCTCAAGACTTGATGAATGATTTTGGTTCCAACTTAGTCAAATGCGATGCTCGGGCTTTTAAAAAGTATTTTATTACTTTCGTATCCCAATTGAAAGGTAAATAATGGGTGGAAGATACGAAGTGATGACAACTCGGGTGGTATCAACTTTTGATGAAGTACAGAAAAACGAAATATAGAGAAATGGCATTTAACAAGATTACAACAAAAAGCAAAGAATAACATGCGTATACTCTAGATAGAGAAACCTGCGATAGAAACCATGGTAAACAAAATAAATATTCATGTTAATCGAAACAAAATAACTCTATCAGCAGAGTTTGTATATCTTTTTGTAGTCATCCTTGTATAAATCGTAATCGAAGGGAACCAAATTGTCTTTGATATATACTTTTGTTGTGTGCAGTCTCATCGCATAGAAAAATTTTGATGCGATGAGACAGGCTTAAATGAAAAGGTTCAAGCTCAAAGGAATTGTGATTCATACTGGAAACATGCCAAAGAATAAAGACGGAGAAGAAGTTGTAATTCCGCCGAAGGATGAAGAAGAACTTCAGTTAGAAAAGCTTATATTCGGAGATGTGGCTGGGTTTGAACAGAACTTAAAGAAGCTTGATAACTTGTACGACTACTCATCGGAGGAAGAGGAAGGGGCCGCATACGATTCTACAGTTGATGAATCAGATGATAACGGTGAAGATATACAGCATGTTCAGGATGATGACTTATTCTTCATTGATGATGGCGAAGAGGTAAACGAAAAGAGTGATGACATGGAAATAGACGAAGAAGAATACTCAAATAGCTCTTCAGACGATGATGAAGACAATAATAACGCATGGGAAGACAGTGATGATGAAAAATTGAACATCTCGCTCACTTCTTCTGATAGGTTAAAAAAGTTGAGAAAACACGAAAGCGATTCTAACATATCAGGAAAATCATACTTGACAAGACTACGGTCACAGTTCGAGAAGATCTACCCTCGACCGGAGTGGATCGATAAATTAGAACAACAAGCTGAAAATAAAAACGAAAATAGTGATGATTCTGATCTGGAGATGGGTGTCGACGGTGATGAGGATGCTGTGCATGCGACTAAGGATAACGATGTTAATTCCGTATTGCAAATTTTATCATCAACTGAAAAGTTTGTTATAACAAAACAGCTTAAGTTAATATCCCCCAACAAAATATCCATATCCAGACTTAAAGACGCAAATCATCAAAGAAGATCAAAATCTGCCATTCAATCTTTATCATTTCACGATACTCATCCATTGTTAATGACAGGTGGATTTGACCGCACTCTCAGAATCTATCATATTGATGGTAAAGCAAACAACTTGATTACATCGTTACATTTGCGTAACTCCCCAGTCCAAACCTGTCAATTCGCTCCTGTAGGCCATTCTAAAGCCACGAGCGAACGAAACTTGATATTTGCTGGTGGTAGAAGAAGATATATGAATAAATGGGATTTAGACAGCGGTGAGGTTGAAAAGATTTCCCGTATGTATGGTCATGAACAGACGCAAAAGTCGTTTGAATATTTTAAAATATCCCCTAAAGGAACTTATATTGGTTTGACCGGAAACAGTGGTTGGTGTAACTTGTTAAATGGTGTTACTGGTCAATGGGTAAGAGGATTTAAAATTGAGGGAACAATTGTTGACTTTGAATTCGCCAGAGATGAATCGTTTATCATCATCACAAATTCTGCAGGAGAAGTGTGGGAATATGAGTTATTGAGAACCACACAAAACAAGCTTGCAGAGAAAGGAACGCCTTCTTTCGACGTGAATTCTCATACTAAGGTCTTGCGCAGGTGGCAGGATGATGGCGGTATTGGTATCACTAAGATAAAATTGGGAGGTCCAAAGAACCGGTGGTTGGCAATAGGTACCAACAATGGTATCGTTAATATTTATGATCGCAACAACATGACGGCAACTCCCAAGCCAATCAAGACAATTGAAAATTTGATCACTACCATTTCTACCTTGAGTTTTAGTCCTGATGGTCAATTATTGTGTATTGCATCCAGAGGAAAGCGTGATGCCTTGCGTTTGGTTCATCTTCCATCTTGCACCGTCTACTCAAACTGGCCAACTAGCGGAACACCATTAGGTAAGGTTACCGCTGTAACATTTTCGCCAAATAACAAAATGCTCGCAATTGGTAACGAGTCCGGCAAAGTCACCTTATGGAGATTGAATCATTATTAGAATAAACTTCCCCTAGACTTAATCACTACTGGACTTAATCACCACTAGATTGGACCTATATAGATTATACTGTAGTCCGCTGACAATAGATTTTGCATCCATCCTCAACTAGTGTAGCGAAAGCGAGATGAGAAGTAAATACCACGTGATCAAAGAGGACCAAAATTCAAAAATGGAGCCAAAGGGATTTTCAAGCCACTACATAGTACTATATTTAACACAGCATGGCTAAAATTGTTGGAGCGCCGTATGTATACCCATTTTATACAATACAAACATACTAACACTCAATAGAAAAGGCCATGATCGTTATCGCAATCCTGTGACGCATCAAATGTCACCTGCTTTGTACCGAGTCAGAGCACCTTATTTTAAAGCAAATATGATTGGCTTGGCTGTTTTTACTGCTATTCCAGTGGGCGTTTACTGCTACACTTGGTACATGTTGAGCAAAGATGAGTTTGGAGATATTCCAATCCCTCCTATTGCAGACGATGAGTTGGCTAAGTTAAAGAAAGAATATGCGGAGAGCAAGAGCAATAACTAATGGGAGGGGCCATAAGTAATGGAAGGATTAACTGAAATGAATTGGTGACTTGACTCCTTGATGAATTTAAAGTTTATTTACAACGGGGTAAAGCTTACCGTTTTCTATATATACATCTTTGGCCAATACCTTGTAAATATGTCAATAGACACGCTTGTTGAGATGTAAAAGTTATAAATAGTGTTTAGCCTGTGGCAAAAGATGCTGCTTTTCATGCTATATGACTGGTTCCATGATAAATTGAGAGCCCACGAACCGGGTACGGCGCAGGGCTTTGCACACGTGAGGTAGAATAATCGCTCCTATTGTCTTGGTTTGGGGTTGACAGATTAGTGCGAGAAGGCAAGTCAAACTGGCTCAGTGGTATTGATGGCTGTTGGTAAATACTTTCATTGTTGGTGATTTGTATTTGTGAATCGTTATATGTTAGTGATGAAGCAGAATTCTTTCGCTGCAGCTCATTTTGATTATCAGTTATCGGCGTATATGCTAAATTTGAGCCCCCCAGAACAGTACGAATACCAGAAAAGCCAGTTTCATTAGATTTCGGTTCATTTTGTAATCTGTAATCATCAGCAAGCGGATGGTACTTTTTACGGGTTTTATGTTGTACAGATGGTCTTGTAACGTCATGCATCTCTAATGGGACATAATCATTAGCCAGTGACAGTTGTGTTTTGAGGTCATAGTCTGTAGTGATAAATGAAGATAAAGAGGGATTTGTGTATTGAGCACTCAAAATTTGGGTTCTAGAACCAGATCCGCTTTTTTGAGGGTCTGCGAATGGGTCAACATTACGAACATCTTCATAGGAAGCAAATGAGCCCAGTGCAAGGAGTTTGTAGGGTTGGGGTTTATCTTCAAATAAAGACAGCTGGTTATTTGATTTTCGAGCAAATGTCAGGTTATTTGTAGCTAATGAGAAATTGGTCGAAGACTTATGTATAGGACCAGGCTTAGAAGGGGCATGTAGGGTTTTGTACTTGAAGTCAGCATCAGTATCTTCTGATTGATCAGAAAGTGAATTAGCAGTGCCAAAGAAATCGGTTTGTGTTTCCATTAGGTTGAGCTCAATTGGACGCCTCTTGGATTTGAAATGCTTGAGTGCTAATATCCTTACATTATCGTTAACCACAGAACAACAATACTTTTTTAGCGACAGCGTACCATCTCTGTGTAATTTTGGCTTGACATAGCAGTATAAGACCATGCCTATTAAGAACTTGAAGAAGAAGATGGACCAAATCACAACAGATAGGCACATAAACGAAAGAATAATAGAGAGAGCCAAGTTTGTAGTGGCAAGTACACTTATGTTATGAAGAATGTCATTTGAAGTACCTCCGCCTGTTGCGTAGTAGCGCAAAGTCAAGAAATTAATCACCTGTCTAGGGGTGTCCGCAAGCAATATCTGCAATGCTGTGTCTATTTCAGTATAGGCAAAGAGACAAGCCCAGTCAAAAAAGTTATCTTGCTCCACCTCGTTAAAAAGGCAAAAGTAATTATATGATCGTACAGTGTAGATGAGTCTTGCAATGGTGTTGATGTAGGTCAAGGCAATGTTTTTTGTCCGAATAGTATATATTGCCCAAATCCAGCGATAGAGCAAGAAACAACACTGGAATATGATACACCCAGTGAATATCCACTTGGCAATAGAATATGCATAAGGCTGATACTCATCACTAGACCAGCGGTGAAACACAAGAATGTTGATGCAGGTGTATATATCCGATCCAAGCAAGATAATCGAAAGGATTATAAGAAACCACGCCCACAAGAACCAAAATACGGTTGATGCCTTGGTATTATGAAAACTGTCGACATCAACCAAGTCAAAAGTGGTGGGTTCCAACTTATACTTTTTAATTTGCAAGTTTGCGTTAAAGTGGTTTGATGGGTCAGACATCTTGTGTACGAGAAACAAGGTATTGATAAGTAAATGTTTTAAATGTAAGGTATAATATAATAAGTTTAGCTGTGATTTCTTATAATAGCCGCAGTCTCTGGAGAATACGTAGTCGGCTCTTTAGAATGCACTTGAGTTTTAGCTAAAACGTACTAGCTGTCCTTTACAAGGCTTTCTTCCTTTCTGGTACCTCTAATATTTAGTATAGTCCTCTCTTTAGTACCTTCTCGTCTTCAGCGCTTTCCCGTTTTTAGTACTTTCACACCTTCAGTACTCTCTCGTTTTCAAAAATCTCGTTTTCAAGTAATCCTCTTATCAAACAATTTTAGCTCGGTTACTTATCTATCAAAGACAAGTATAAAAGACTATTTCTCGCAATCTTTTATAAACAAAGAAACTCTTTTGGTGAACTCTATTTGATGTTTTCTGAGTGCGTGTCTCAACAATGTCCATCACTTGATAGAAATGTATGTGTTTCAGCCGAGTATGGAAAGTAGCTGACTTGTATGTTTCAGACTAAAACCAAACCAAAACCTAAAAATTTCCCTAATCCAGTTAACTATCAGGTGAACAAGGTATAAATACAATACCAATGCTTATACAACAGTTTAACTCCGCCTGTTGTCCGTTTTGAATGGGTTTCAATGGACCTGAGCTGGTTATAGTTACGGCGGCAATTCCAAAAGAAAATATTGTGTATAAATACGCAATATTTAAACCAAAATAAAGCTATAGACTATCTGTTGAGCATAGAATGAGTCCAGTACATACATACGTATATATATAAATCTTTTCTTATGACTGGAATCACTACCTCTATTACATAAGGGATGACAGAGGTGGTAGAGATGGCATATATGCACTACAGGTGGAAATATATCCGGGTAACACCAAATCTCATGATGAGAGAACAACAAAAATGTTGACACTCACGATAAAAGGGTAGTAGACAGACCCAAGGCCTCCATTAGAGGCAGTTAAACGCAGAGTACGCACGTTCCAAGGAGACTCCCGTAAGCAGATCGAAGGACGATATAATTGTCTCTAAATAGAATTAAAAACGGCTAAAACAGCTACTAAACGGCAGCGGGATGTCCACACAATTTAAGCCAGAAGAGATTATAGAGCAGTTGAATCAGGCCAAAAGCTTGGCCTATTCAAACCCAGAAACTTACCCCCAGGTACTCAAACATGTACTAAAGTTTATCCCCAACCTGGAAAAGCTTATTGAGTCGTGGTGCGTGCAGTTTTTGGCCGACTCGTTTGTGGAGAATACGGCGTTGAAGCATAGTGACAAGGTGGATCTTGCGTTAGATGCGTTAGACGCGTTGATTGCTTTGTCGAATGTAAAGGACTTGGAGACTTTCAAGAATGTGGTGAACATTACAAGTGTAATCTATCGGTTGGTTTTCAAGTACGTAGCTGAAAATGACGGGTGTAACGCTATCTGGAGCCAGCTCACGGAGTTGAAAAACTCCTTAGTAAACAAGTTTCAGTCAAACTTCCCATTGGACCCGTCAGATAATACAGAGCATGATTTGATGAGGAATGTGGGCACCAAGTTGGAGTTGATAAAATTCATCATAATTGTCATTGACTACCAGTCCAAAACAACGGTAGTGGGCTCAAATGTTGGGAGTCCACCAGTTAATACGTTTTCTTTAAACAATGTTAGTCCAAATCACTCACTTATAAAATACCAAAACATGGAGTATGAGGCTGTGACTTTATTAGACTTGTTGTTGAAAACCTTAAACCACGATATAATCATCCCTTCGTTGGTTTCGGCCACCGTAAACCATCTTGGCGTAATCATAAAGCGGAAACCGCAGTATGTTAATAAGATTTTTAGCGTGATCGAAAGCTATGATTGCAATACTAAGTTGCAATCTAATTACCAAACCATCGAGCTGTTTAAGTTGGCGAGAAAGTATGTCGACCGTGTTCTAAAAGTATTCATTCAACATGCGCTTCGCAACAACTTAGTGCCCACAAATTTTCAAAACTCCCTTAATAAAAAACTAGCCTTGTTGGTGGAACGCGGCAATGATATTCGTAAAAAGAATATTTTCAACATCGAAGAACCCAATATAAAAAAGCGCAAGTTTGATGGGTTTCTTAACCCGTCTAAGAAAATCATCCCAAATGACTACAAAAGCTTGTACTGTCTCAATGATGTCAATGATGAGCTCAACAATTTCGACTTGGCAAATGTTCCACAGCATATATTAGTGCAAATGGTAATTACTGCTTTGCAAAAGGCCAATGTCACCAAGTTAACCAATGCACTTGAAATTATTAGCTCTCGTTATACTAACGTCGTAGGAACAAACATGGCTGTAAAATCTGAACCACTTGACGCTTCAACAAACGTTTCTATAGAGAGCGCTGCGAAAAGAGTCAAGCGGGAGCCTACGGACGACAATGATGAAGATGATGAAGACGAAGAGGACGTGGGTGAAACATATAGCCCAGAAAGTGTTTACAACTTACCGCCACCCAAGGATTTGTCATTTCAAGAAAAGAAGAACCATATTAGTATAATCATTAAAAATTTTTTCAAGCTTGCAAATAATCCCAGCGCCGTCAACATCGACGATACTTTAAAGGACGAAGAAAACAATGGGGTGAATAAGGAGCTTACAAAGATTGCCATAAAGTCATGGAAAAAAGACTCCTGGATTATCATTTTAACTCGACTTGCAACACGAGGTATGAGAAGAACGATATTTGAAGAGTCTTCTCCTGATGCTCAAAATCAAGAAGAACTAGGAGACATGATCAGAACAGCTATATTCGATTACTTTTTAGACAACATTCATGGTAGAATCGATTTGATCATTGAATGGTTGAATGAGGAATGGTACAGTGAACGAGTATTTTGCGAAGAAAGAAACATTAGAATAGCTAAAACGAACAAGGAGCAAAAAGATAAGGATAATCAGGAAAAAAAGAACGGAAGCGAATATAATAGAACTCTAGACAATAATAACCAAGATAGCGAAAGCCAAGACAGTCAAAGCCAAGACAGTCAAAGCCAAGACAGTCAAAGCCAAGACAGTCAAAGCCAAGATAGTCAAGGCCAAGACAGTCAAGGCCAAGACAGTCAAAACCAAGACAGTCAAAACCAGGACAGTCAAGACTACAAGAAGTTACCAATCGAGACAAAGGTGTACAATAAATGGGCTGGCAAAGTACTAGACTCCATGATTCCATTTTTAGAGCCAAATGACCGCAAGATATTTATCAGATTATTGAGTGATTTGCCCTATCTCAATGCAGACCTAGTGGGTAGAATTAAATCATTATGTTTTGATCCCGTAAGATCGAAGATTGGGTTTCTTTCTTTACAATTTTTGATCATGTACCGACCACCTGTTAGAAGTGCTTGCATCAAGATTTTAACAGAAATGACGGAAAGCGATCAAGATGACTTGAAAGAAGAAGCTAAAAAGCTATTGGCTAAATACTCATAGTAGAGTTTTCTGTATATAGTTTTCAAATTTATATGGTCTTAGCGCCGTCTACAGTTACACGGTGGACGATCAAAGCACCAAAAAAAATCAAGATTTTGTAATGCCACAGCCCAAGGGCACAAGACTATAAGTAAATTTAGTAGAGACAACCAGTATAACCAATGAATGATAGCGTTTATGGATCTGGTGATCCTTGGGAGAACGGGTGGGCGAATGAGCCTAATACAGATGCCCCCCTTTTGTCAACTTATACACCAAGCAATTACCTAACATCATCACAGCTTTTAGCCCATGAGAGTAACGATATTGGTTCTAAATCAGCAGAATTAAACATGAACTCGTTACCAGAGTCAATTAAGCGGCTCCATTCTTTAATAGGTGATAGCGTTTCTACCAACTCGGATCTAGAGACAATATTTGATAAGCTTGTTATTAAGGAATACTTGACGGAATACCAAAAGTCGAGGTTGTTGGAAATCATTTACAGCAATAATTTGGTCCCAGTTTCAGCAGGTAATCATTTCTATGAGATCTTTGGGTTAGTTTCTTTGGAGATTGGCGTTCCAGGCGCAGGTGATTATGTCACTTTGAAATATAGACTCAATAATTTACCAGAATTACCCAATGACTTGGTCAATATGTTTAAATCTGATGCATCCAGCTCAACAAAAATGGCAGCATCACACAGTGACTCTAATTTTGCAGACCCCTTGAGTGAGCAGTTGGCAAATTCTTCTTTGTTGCCATCAGATTCGATTGGAAAAGCAGCAGCCGAATCACAGGGTAATGCGTGGGAATCTTCATCCGAGCCCTTCAAAGTTTCTACTTTGGATCAAGGTATATTGGAAGAATCTCGTAGATCAGAATCTAACCCAAGCCGTGACACCCAATCGGCACATCCAATTGATCAGAAACTGATTAAAACGTACGTTAATGAAATAAGAGATAAATTTAAACCATTGATCGGAGCCAATGATCTGATTAAAATCAAGGAAGTCCCAGAGAAAGAGGGAATTTTATTTAAGCACACCAACTACATAATTACACACGACATCAAACTAGGCCTCAATAGCCATGGGGGAACCAAAAAAGTGGTCAGAAGATATTCGGACTTTGTGTGGTACGTATACTTATTTTTTAATCTTTCAGTTATAATACTAATATTTAGGTTATTGGAGGTTTTGCTTCAAAAGTATCCATTTCGAATTATCCCAGGTTTACCACCCAAAAAGTTTTCTGGTACGTACAGGTGTATTTTAAAAACTTATGATAACAAATACTAATAAAACTGCAGTAGGGCCGTCCCCTGATTCTCAATTTTTACAAAGACGCCGACGCGGGCTACACCGCTTTTTGAACCAGCTTATAAAACACCCTGTTTTGAAAATAGAGCCAGTTGTCATAACCTTTATGAGTGTTCCAACTGATATTGCGACATGGAAAAGACAGGCGAGGGTCGATGACTCGTTAGAGTTCAAAGGCCAAAAAATACTGCCGCTTTTTATGAATTATATTTGGCCTGCTATTGGTGCCGAATTTCAAAAAGCATGGGATGCGGCAGACAAATCCATGTGTCATCTCATCGAGACATGGACTAAAATCGTTTTGTTAATTGAGAGGTATGAAAAAAGGCAGCAGCAAATAAGTCACGATAATGGCAAGTTTGTTGAGATTATAAATGCTTTCAAGAGTGGAAGCAGTCAAATATACCCTGCTAATGGAGACACCATTATTGGGGAAGTAAACAAAGACGATTCACACTCAATCAATGAGTCACTTGGATCAATCACAGACTACTTCACCAAATCCAGCCAGGTTTTGATTGATGAAAGCTATACGATAAACATGCTGGTTTTGGAAAAATTCAAGACCTATCTAGACTACTTGTACTCACTCCAAGAACTATTTGAACGCACCAAGCGGTTATCTGGAAATACAATCGATGCTTTGCAAAAGAAGATTAAAGAAAACGAAACAAAATTCAACAAGTTGAGCAACGAAGATGCGGATGCCAAGGCAGCAGATTTGGGTCGCTTGCGGCAATCAATTGTTAATGACAAACAAGAGATTTTTCAGCAGCTTAACAGGGACTGGCTAATCAAGAACTGCTGCTTTCAAGAGTTTTTAATGTTTCAGGAAACACAATATTTGATCAGCGAGATATGGATCGACTGGACCCGTGGCCGGCTACGGTGCCAAGAGAAGCTTACTGGATTGCATGAGTCATTGTACCGAGAAATCGAGAATGATATGCCATTTACCAGATAAGAAAAACGCTATTATTGGGTAGTATTTAACAATATGAAGCTATTATATTCAAACGGTGAATTGACAAACGAAGAGAGTCCTTGGTTTATGATGAACATAATAAAATAAAGATGTTACTTGTTCAAAGGATAAATGATATATGAAAAGAGAGTTTCAATTAATGATGAATTGAACACAATAAAGAAAATATTTCCTTCAACGGCACATCTCAAATCAATCACCAACACCACATCTCAAATCAATCACCAACACCACCATCGCAAAATCTGATCAAAAAGAAATATTAAACAGCAAAACCAAACTCTTCGTCTTATGCAATATTTAGACTATAAGTCACTTATCACATTTTGCCATTTCTCTAAAAGCGGATGGTGGTTATTTACCAACTCCAAATTTGAATCAAAGTATTCTTTGCTCAACACCTTAGTGATGTTTAATTCTTGTTTGCACTTATCAAACAACTGTTCATTTCCCTTTGATTTTATAATTGCCAATATCCTCCCAACTTGAACCCCTAATTGAGCTCCGTGTGGGTATCCATGGTCAAATCCTTTTTGTAAGCCATCCTCTTTAGCCTTAGAAAGGCCATCCAAATAACCTTGTTTCTCATGATTTCGCTTAATATCCATATTGGCTTTCAGCAAGTCTTCTGTATCTTCCCAGACATCATCATCTACATTTTCTATCAGCAACTCATCAGTCTGCTTGCAACTACAGCCTGTACACGCCATCTCGTTAATGATGAACTATCGTCCTGTATCAAGAGAGCCATCCCAAAGTTCTGTATAGAAAAACTGAGCCAGCATTGAAAAAGTTTTTAACGGCGGCTACCACAAGAGGTTAAAACATAACGCTCATAAGACGAGAGATCGAGGCTTTTAACTACTATTATTTATATATATCGGTGCAGGCACCTTGATAGAATCAAGCAGTACTTTTTTAGAAGAGATTTGGAGGCAGAATGGCGGAGAATTTGATTACTCAAGTAACTCAAGACACATATACGGGTACGCCCACAGGCTATGATGAAGACAGCAATCTTGATTATAACTCGAAGATTCATCTTAATATAAGAGGAAAGAATTTTGTTATTACTCGAGACGAGTTGATGAGCCTTCCGGAGAGCATTTTGTTGTGTCTCTTCCCCAACGGCGTGTTTTTGGATATTAACGGACAAGTTATTAGCAATTTGACAGAGGAAGATGTTGTGTACGTCAATTTCGAGCCGCAATGCTTCCAGTACATCGTGGATGTGTTTAGCGATGCGCAGAGAGACTTATTGGAGTTGCCACCGCTTTCTCCGCAAGTGAGCAACGGGTTTATAAGCGGACGCCAGCAACAACAGCAGGACAATGTCTTGATGCATAAACCAGCCATTATTGTATTGAGAGAAGATTTGGACTTTTACGTTATACCACCAAAGGCAGGCTTGAATGCGGAGCAAATAAGGCTGATCAAAACCAGCGTGTCTCACGAACTACTCAAAAACAAGCTTATATTCAGTGGTTTGGGTTACAACTACGACTTACCGCCACACGCAGGACAGAATTTGGGTCCTGCGGAACAGCATTTGTTTGACATGTTGTGCTCCTCGGGGTTTGACTCCTCTGGAATATGGGGTAGCCGGTCCTTAGAGCCATCTAAATGCGTGATCCTGTCCTTGCTGTTAGTGCGTCTTAAGGCATCGCCGCCTACACCTCCAGACTCGCCTGCGTTGGCTCCAGTGACCTCCAACGCCTCGCAAACCTCGAGATCTCGGTCCAGGTCGCGTATCGCTTCGTTGGCCAATAGTGCTTCTAGAGCAGCATCGCGTTCTTTATCAAAATCAAAAAAACAAGCAGACAATACCCAAAATAAATTACTATTGTTCTGGCGGAAACCCGCCAGAAAATGTTGGTGGTCTAACCAAAGTATTGAGGTTGGCATTGATCCAAATAAGGATATGTTCAAAGGGTTTGACGAGAAACTGATGAAAGTTACAGTACACCTTAGAAGAGTCTGGACTTTAGAATTGTCAGTGATTGGTGTTCAATAACGAAGGAATAGTGTTCTTTTCTTTTGAAATGGCGCCTCTTTAATTACGATCTTCCTTCCCCATCCCAGCACATCTAAGAAGTATATTTAAGAAGTTAACTTTTTAATATATTTCCAAACATATCATTCAAATATATTTTCTTTAATATATCTACCGATTGCTTTATCTAATCGCTTGCGATTGGACCTTCCCAGTTTATGTTGCGCCCATTTTAATTTGATTTTCCCTAATTTATGGTTTACCTAGTTTAATTTGGTTTACTTTATGGTATTCACAGTATTACCCCTAGACTTTATTGTCTATTCTTTTGCTACAATATTCTAATACATATCGACGTTTTTTCTTCTCTGTTTATTGTAAGCTTGATAATTTCGGCAGAGCCTATTTCAATTGGCGACCGTTTCTCATCTTTTTAATGTAGTGGTAGCGATAGACAGTCAAATCCATATAGAAAAAAAATTGTGAAACAGTGAAAAATCTATTCCTTCTACAGCACTTTTTGACAATGACGTCGATATTGATGGGTAAATCCCAAAAGCTTGAGCAATATGAACAAGAAAGACTTGAACACACGCCATGGGTGGAAAAATATCGTCCTAAAAACTTGGACGACGTTGCCTCTCAAGATCATGCCGTCAAGGTCCTTAAGAAGACAATCGAATCAGCAAATCTACCACACATGCTCTTTTATGGGCCACCTGGCACAGGTAAAACATCTACTATTCTTGCGCTAGCCAAGCAGTTATATGGACCCAGTTTGTACAAGACCAGAGTGTTGGAATTGAATGCTTCAGATGAAAGAGGTATTTCTATTGTACGGGAAAAGATCAAGAACTTTGCTCGCTTGACCGTATCAAACCCGTCCAAGAGCGATTTGGCAAACTACCCCTGCCCGCCGTACAAGATTATTATTTTAGACGAGGCTGACTCCATGACCAATGATGCGCAATCGGCATTAAGAAGAACTATCGAAAACTACTCTGGCGTAACTAGATTCTGTTTGATATGTAATTATATTACCAGAATTATTGATCCATTGGCGTCAAGATGCTCCAAGTTCAGATTCAGATTATTGGATAATAGCAATGCCCTCGAAAGATTACAATATATTGCAAAGGTAGAAAATATCAACTTGAACAAACAAGAGCTGGTATTAGAAGAGGTGCTAAAAATTGCTAATGGTGACTTGAGAAAGGCAATCACATTTTTACAATCTGCTGCCAGATTGAGCAACTCTTTGAGTTTAGCTACTGATGGAGATGTAGATATGGTGGAAGAAGGCAGAGCTGGTAATTCAACAATTAGTATTCAGTCCATAAGAGAAATTGCCGGTGTAATCTCTGAACACTTATTGGAAAAACTAGTTCAAGTATTGCATTCAAAAGACCAAAGAGCAATTTTAGATCAGGTCAACGAGATTATACTACAGGGGTGGAGTGTACAACAATTGATCGACCAGCTACATGATACATTGATCTTGAATGATTCCATTAATTCAATTACAAAAAACAGAATTGCCAAGGCCCTTTTTGAAGTTGACAAACGGTTGCACAATGGAACAGATGAACATATTCAGCTATTGAATCTTTGCTTGCAAATTTCAACCATTATATAACATAGACACAACGCATTTTGCTATTAATTAACTCAATAGTAGGCAATAATTTTGCAGCTACTCACAAAATAAATGTACCATACAAGACAAGCATTCAAAGAAAAGAAAAAAGGTATTGCACTCAGCGGCGGCTAGATCCATCTGCTTGGTTTGGTGCTTGTTGTTGAAGATGTTGTTGCTGTAGACGTTGTTGGTGAAACTGTTGCTGCTGCTGTTGTTGTTGTTGATGATGGTGTTGCTGCTGCTGCTGCATTTGCTGCTGTACATGTGGTGGTGGTGGGGGCATACCCGGCGGGAAATTCATGTACTGAGGAGGAGCAAATGGCGCATTGCGATTACCATTTGTAAATTGAGGTAGAGCCTGTGCTCCTGAGGGTGGCTGCATAAAGCCATTGGGAATCATCCCTGGGGGTGGCATACCATTAGGCATATTGGGTGGGTATTGAATTTGTGTATGAGGTGGTGGTGGCGGTGGTGGAATAACGTTACGAAATTGTTTCATCCATGGTGGTAACTCTTGGGGACTTTGTTGAGATACATTTTGCCTTTGTTGAGGGACATTTTGAGACTGGCGAGGAAATGTTGGTCCTTGAAAGCCTGGAATTCCTCTTGTTGTTTGGTTTAATTGACTAGCTTGAAGCCCTGGCGGAACGCGAGAAGTGTTGGGAGAAGCTTTTGAGGTATTGTCTACTTCAGGGGCTTGTTCAGCTTGATGGATTCTCTGCAATGACGGAGAGTTTGCAGGAGAGGAGGATGAACTGTGTTGTTTTGAGATTTTCTTTACCATTTCTTTGCTCGAGGCATCATTTGTAGGTTTCTCAGCTGTTGAATTTGGCATCAACGCTGATAAGGCAGAAGACCCAGTATTTCCTGGCGAAACTTCCTTTTTGTTCAATAAAGACATAAAAAAAGAATCATTAGAGCTACCATTCATAGGGACTTGATTGTCAACCTGTTCATGCGATGATTCATTTTGATTAGGCAATCCTTGCATTGAGCGAGTTGCCTGTTGGCCCAGTAAAGAGTTTTGGGATGGTAATTGTGAGCCTGATATTGTAGGTGAGTTAGCGGTTTGTGGCATTGCTGAAGAAACAGCCATAGGATGGGATGAAAGAGACGAAGGCTGATTGGCAGGGTTAGTCAGTTGAGCAAAAAATCTTGATAATCCTGGAGGGGGGAGTTGGTCTCTCGGGGCATCCGTATGGTTTATTTTCTGTTGAGGCTGTGTTTGAGGTTGTGTTTGAGGTTGTGTTTGAGGAGTTTGTGGTGTAGTAGAGTTAAAAAATGACGAGAATCTCGAGCTCTTATTAGCAGCCTCTGATTTTGATAAACTTGGGTTTGTGGAGATTTGACTGGCAGCAATAGATACTGAAGGATCAGTTCCAGAGCTGTGAGATGAAATACTAGACTGATCAACAGCTACCGGCTTAACAAAAGAGAAGAAATTATCAACCTCATTGCCAGCTTTTTCAGCAGCCAGATGATGACTGGTATCCTGAAATTCTTCATCAACAACTTCACCATTTTTGCGGCGCTCTTCCAACTTCATGCGATGCTTCCATTTTTCAAAATCTTCAA
This sequence comes from Wickerhamia fluorescens, assembly GCA_001599155.1. Taxonomy (NCBI): domain Eukaryota; kingdom Fungi; phylum Ascomycota; class Pichiomycetes; order Serinales; family Debaryomycetaceae; genus Wickerhamia; species Wickerhamia fluorescens. The sequence continues at coordinate 546,437 of BCGE01000005.1, read as the reverse complement.
TTGTTTGGCCCATATTCATATCGGGCATTGGTGTGTCCAAATCGGCAGAGTCCCACTCTGGCTCAACTTCATCGGTTGGTTCGCCAAGTAATTGGGATATTTTGTCAGCAGACATAGAATCTAAGTCATTGCTCTTGGCAAACCCAGCAGGACGTCTTTCCCATGTCTCATTTTGAAACCTTCGGGTAAACGCAGAGTTTTTTCTCTTATTTCCTGCACCATGCCCATAGTCATTTGCGGAGCTGTTGCTGTTATTACTATTATTGTAGCTGTGGTTGTTGTGGTTATTGTGGTTGTTATTATTGTTATTGGCAGACTTTGCTTTGGAGCGCCAAAAGCTTTTATCGGGCAATCTGTTCGAGTCTTTAAAATCTTCATTATATGGCGAGTTTCTCAATTTCAACAAAAACTCTATAGTGTATATTCTCTCTACATTCCCAGAGCTTTTTTGTAGCTGTGGTTCGCCTGGAGTTGCCACGGGGCTGGAAGACCTCGATCGAGAATCAATTTCAGGCAGAGATTCCTTTGCCGCTTTGGCAATTGCAGAGTCAAGAAGCTGGGATAAAACATTTGAAGTCTCCATGTTAGAGGAAATAGATCCATTTTCGTTTTTGTTGCTATCCGGAATGCTTGAAACTGAATTAATCTGGATTATCGATGGGTCATCGAGTAAACTCGGCTGATGTGCTTTCATTACGTGTGCTTATTTTCAATTGCAGCTCACTGAACACTCTTGTATAGTTTTCTGTCCCCAATAGTATGTTATAATCAAACTAATGGCTCCGGATACATCAATTGTGCTGCAAGCAGTCAGAAAGGCGTGGGAATATAGAATATGCCTGTTAAATCCAACAAAAAGTGCCAATTCTTCGAATCCAACTAAATATTAGTTAAAGAGCAAAGAAATATACACCTGTAAGTGTTTGTATAAGGTGAAAAGGGTGGCGCTGATAGAATACAGTAAAACTTTGATAAAGAAGGGGAGTGTATTTTGCTGTCCGCTTGACTGGGAAAATTTTTCCCACAATCACCGCTTAGAAAAAGTAGATTATGTCATTTCAACTACTAACACTAACTGACAGGAATGTATCAACTTCTCAAATACCGCAATTTTCAGTAGAGGAGAAGTCTAAAGTATCGCACATCTTATACACTATATTTAATAGGATTGTTACAGTTAAGAGCACTAGTTCGTAGCGTGGGTTTGAAGCAAGTAGAATCGTAGAGAACGCAAGGACGTTAATTATTCAAAAATGGAATGTTCAACTTCATTATTTCCCGACACATGATGAACCAGTCCATTCCACGTAGTGGTCTTGTAATTGCGGAGTTTTGATCTGATTTCCTGGCATTTTCTTGCTCGTCCCACTTGAACAATTCGTACATAAATCGCAAATTTGGCTGGATTATGATATTCAAGCGGCGCACTCTCACGTACAAATATGCGTCAGGTAGGGAGATATTTAACCTTCTCATAACTTCAGCTATAACAACCGTAGCAGATCTGCTAACACCCACACGGCAATGGATCAAAAACTTTGTTTTGCCCTGTGAACGAGTATACTCTTGGTCAATGTATTCTAAAATGCTCGGAAGAGAAGCAAAGAGCTCGTCGATCCCGTCATCTTGTAGGTTGTTGACCTTCATTACGGTATCAATTGAGCACAGCCGCATTCTTTTCCTTGACTCTTCTTGGCTTGGGGAGGGCAAAATTGAATAAAGTTCAATATTGCCATTATCAATATCGTCCTTGTGCACTTGGTTATTTTTGTACAAGCTTTTGCCATCCATCCAATGCAATTTCTCGCCCACCGAGATGATCTTTGTTATTCCTAGCATCTCAAGAAGTGATAGACAATTGGCGTGCTTCAAGGAGCCAAGATACAAGTATGGGAGAATACGGGATGGAAGCGATCCCTCGACTTCTTTGACCCAGTCACAGGTTGCGCTTGACTCATTTATGTTTCCCTCCAGCAGAGAAGAGTTCTGGTCCTCTTCATCGCTGTCTTCATTAGCAATATATCCAAGCTTATACTGTTGTGACTTCTTTGATGGTACCGGACTGTTCAAAAGAAGTTGATTTATTTCCTCGTTGGTCAAGGTTTCCATGTTGGACCAGTTAATAGAGCTGCAATAAGCGCTTGCAGGACTGAATTTGCGAAGAAGCGTTTCTAATTTGGTCAATATTGAAACATCACTGCTAAAGGTGTAAAATGGCCGGCCATACTCCCTATGCAACTTGAGCATGGAGTCGCTAAGTGAAATGTTTTCAGAATAAATAATATAACAGAGAACTAACAAAGACAGTTCTGTGTACCCATCAGAGCTATAAATAAGGGAGCTCAATACGTCTGAATTCTTGCTCGAGGCTGATGAAAACAAGTATATCAACTTGCAGGTGTTGAGAATAGACATCAAATTATCCTTTTTGCAATCGCCAATACCAATAGATCCTGCCGATGGAAAGTCCAATACTGTATATTCCAGAGACTCCTCAGACTCTTCTTGGTTGTAATGGCGTGAAGAAAGACTGAATGAAAAGATTAATGATGCTAGTGTAGTCAAGTCAGGAAAAGAACTACCGTTGTGGCAATGCACAAAAAGCCTCCAGTTGGCTTTAGGTAATGAAAGATAATCCGAAAGCGGCAATGGATCGTAATTTTGCGGGTCGCGAATGGTCTTGGTAAGAACAGAATTCTCAGGATCGCAATACATGTTGCTTTTAGATTCTACTTTGCCAAACAACTTCTCGCTTTGGGCAATATGGTCCTCAATATACGTGTTGTAGTTCCCAGAAAGATATGTCATAGTAACTTGATAGTCCCAATAATTACCGATCCACACATTTCGATTGATTTTAGTTGCCGAAGACATTCGCGCACTCTCTACTCTTTCCTTGCTTCTATAATCGTCATTCCAGAGCAATTCAGACTTGATGTCAACTGCGGTATTAGCAGACAAAATTAAAGAGGTCAAGCTTTCATTAAGAGTGAAAACATTGTATTGAGTAGCACCTGCGCCCTCGTTAACAGCTTCAAATCTTTGGGCCAACCATAATATTCTTGCCATTGGACTGAACAATTCAGGGGATGGTTCTTCTTGATGAGAATAGAGCACAAAGTCTGAGCACGTTGCCAGCTTTGCTACTTGGATATGAAAGTTTCTCAAGCTAACACCTCTATCCGGATCCAAATTTAAAAATATGGGCAAGTGGTTTAATTTTATACAATCATGTACAATTGTGTCGACAATCTCACCTTCCAATGTGGTATTTGGGAAAACTTTGGTCAATATGTCGCCCACAACGTCCTTTATTTCCAGTCGAGACACATCAATCTTCTTGAGCACTTCATTTATAGTCACACAGTTCTTGAGCAACAACTGATGCTCTCCTTGAAGACTGTTTATAGGCGACGGTTTGTTGAACTGAGGCAAGTTGCCTCTTGGCTCAATCACAACGGGATCCACGCGGATGCACATCAAGAACCGGGCTTCGCGAGGTTTGAAAGTCTCAAAATTGTTTAAACCCAGTGAAGAGGCATCAGTGTTGCTATTCAGCTGAAAAAGCTGCTGCTGTTGGTAGAGAAAGAAGGACCGCTGAACAAAGTTATCCTTGTGAAGACCATGTAGCCATGGAAACATGACGCTGGTTTTGGGCAAAGGCTTATTAAAATACCACTTAAACACAAGAGCCAACTGTTCGCAGCTAAGTGCTTTAATATTATAATTTGGCATACCCTCGGCGACCTCCATATTCTGCAACGACCTGTAATAGCACGAGGTCGAATCCAAGGGCGATTTTTGTTTATTGATCGAATCGAGCGAGTCCAAGCTCAATACCGACATGCAAGTTTCCTCACTCTTGCTGATATTCAACTTTGTAGTTTTCGCGCCTATGGAGTCGCAAACCGCGCATTCTGGCGGCACGTTATCATCCACACCGACACTAACTTCAGGATTGTTGTTGAAGCTTTTCAATCTAGCGCGAAACCGATCCCTCTCAAGCAACAGATCATTTGAAGCCGACGAAGACCTCTTATAAGGTCTTATAAAAGCGTCTGCTGACTGAGACTTCAATGGCTCTTCACCAACTGGTTCATTCCCTGACTGTACTGCGGGGAATTCCGTCAATCTCTGCTTATTCTGGCCTATAGACCCAGAACCACCCACCAGTGTATGGTCTTTTACTGCTGTAACGTTTCTTTCGAGCGGTATGTCTAATTGTGGGAGCAGGCTTTTCCCTGGGCCGGTAGCAGTGGTCATCCCAAATCTGCTGGTCAAAGGGTACAAAAATAATTGAATTGGGTAATCTGCAGTATAAGAAGGTTTCGCTAAGCCATACGTAGTAGTACTTTAAACAGGTCTAGGTCTTATAGACTAAGTATATTAGCAACTTTTCCAAGCTAAACTAAACAAGTAATTGATAAGATAACTGGCGATTGAATAAAAATTTTTTTAGGGTTCATTTGAAATACTCCACAATAATTGCACCAAATGATTTAATAAAAAGGCTCTTAGAGGACGATGCAGCGACGAGTAGAGGATAAGAAATGTTTGGTAAATCGGTAAGTTAATAGTGGCCTATTTCTTACTATCAATGATGTTTGTTATTCCAATTTTCCATCACCATTGCCGTTTAGCACCACCACCTCACTTTTTCTTCTAACTTATATACCACTATTGTATACCTAGAGCCATTTACCTACTACAACAATACTGAGCATAAAGTAAAAAGTTATTTCTAACGTAAAAATCACGATTTTTTTACTAAAAGCCGAGGTGTGCCAAATCATGTTTACAAACTGTATTTATGATGTATATATGCTGTATATGTGGCGTACAAAATTCATGTGCTACACCTAAAACACCAAAGCTCGCCAGTGGTTTATACCAAAATGCTACACAGCTTTGCAAAGTGGAATATTAGATAAAACAGGTCATCGGTAGGTGAGAAGCAGGCTTTTTTGTTAGCACACTGTAGGGCTTTTTTTGTATAGGCAAATACGTATTTATATATACACGGGCAGAAGTTACCCAGATGTACTTCGGTACGGGGTACTTAAGCACAAGCTAAACACTTATATTCTAAGAAGATGTTGCGAAAAACTTTAAAGCAGGAGAAATTATGAGTCGATGCTAAAATTGCTCAAAAATTACAGTTGACCAAGTACTAAATAGCAAAAGCTGCTGTTATATATTTAAAGTCACTATTATATAAAACGAGAGCAAGTCCGCTCAAATTAGATCTTCGGCAGATTTCTTCCAATAGTACATATAATATGTCTTAATTGTTGGCGTCCTTCGCGCATTGTTTCTCCCCTTTGAATCATATCTTTCTTATTATTACCGCACTTTTAAAATCAATTACAGGTGGCTGTGTCCACAGTTGTATTTTATTTACTGCCTTCATTCCTACTTAGGGTTGTGCTACTCAAGAAAATTTACAATAGCACAATACTTTGTAAGTGTGTGCCCTTGTAATAAACTGTACTCTGACACTGAAACCTTATTCTACATACCGCATGTTGCGGTATGCCAAAAAATTACAGTATATAAAAAAGAAGAAGTCCCATTAGCAACATGCTGGTTCCTACAGGTCCATATAGGCACGGAGACTCCTAAAATCATCTAATTTTAACATTTGTTCTTGGTATAAGCAAAATAACAGTACCTGTCTTCAATCATTTTCCTCCTTTGCCAACCATCTCCATCGTCAACCATCTCCATCCTTATCCATTTCCACCTTCACCTATCTCCAGTCATTTCTTTTGCCACGAGCCATTCAATACTCAGCCCATCGGAACTCGAATCGTGACTTGTCGATATTCTATTTTGCACGAGACCTACCCTCGAAATTCAATTTTTCAGTATAATAAGGACCCTATAACGCCAGGAATTAACAAAGGATGATGTGGATGGTAAAAGCCCTGGAAGTGCTCGACCGTTTCCAAACCAATATAAAGTTGAATTACTTGGATCCCGGTGTTTCCAAAATGCTGTCCCCCATGGTGTACAGGTTGTGCAGGTGGCGTGTCGCAGATGCCGTATGCGTGGTTTTGCTTGCTGGACTCTACTTTATCACTTATCGGTTCGCACCATTTGAAAGACAGTTTTATGTTGGAGACTTGTCTATTTCACATCCATTTGCAGAGGAGGAGCGGGTGACCAATTTTCAGTTGTTTGCATACGCTGTGTGGATTCCAGCCATGGCCATCATTGTGATTAGCTTGCTTCTCTCCAAATCAGGTTCTAAGATCTACAACACGTACATTGCGGTTTTGGGGTTGTTTATGGCTGCTATAGTAACTACTGACTTGACTGACGTGCTAAAGAACTTTTTCGGACGCCATCGTCCTGACTTTCTTGCTAGATGCATTCCTAAAGAAGGCACTGTGGAAAATGTCTTGGTTTATGCTAAAGATGTATGCACAAATACAAACATTGAGCAGCTAAATGACGGATTTAGAACCACACCATCCGGACATTCGTCTTTGAGCTTTGCTGGATTGCTCTACTTTTCACTCTGGCTTTCTGGTCAGCTCGTTGTTGCGCATGATTTTATCGGAAGCTGGAGAACCGTTCTTTGTGGCATACCAACTTTGGGTGCAGCCTTGATTGCATTGAGCAGGACTCAAGACTACAGGCATCATTTTATTGATGTGTTTGTTGGCGGTGTAATTGGAACAGTAATTGCAATTTGGTCATATTTTAGGCTTTTTCCTTCCTTGCTGCATCCCAAGTGCTACAGCCCTCGTATTGTTAATGCCGAGGAAGAAATCCGTGCTGTTGAAGAGGCTGTTCCATACGAGAGAATGGATGAAAGTGTAGTATAATTAAATTCTCAACTCTTGTTTTGGGTAATAACTATTTAGAGACTTTTTTTCGTTTTACATCAAGGTAGTTCTTCCTCCTATCTCGTTACTAGCGCTTCCATCAGGCATATTGCCATCTCGGTCTGAGACAAATTGGCTATAAACTGCCTCTAGCTTCTTCTTTTCCGAAACTGAGATGGATGGTTTTGTTTCCTCGAGCGATTCAACAAAGTTTGCATGTGTGATTAGTACCTTCTGCGTTTCTGTGTCTAGTGATTCTAGGTTAGTATCAGAAATAAGATTTTCGTCTTTTTCGCTGAATAACTGTTGGATTTGTTGTGCAATCTTGATCCTATCGGCACTTCTCAAAGGTGTCTCGCTTAATTTATTTGCGGTAATTTGAAAGAAATTGATCAGGTCCTTTTCTGTCGTTTTGGATGATTGTTTGATTGCTTTGGACTCCTGTGCTGCCAACTTTACATGAACAGCTTTCAAATACGCATTGTAGCCCAACCCCTGCATATCTGCGCCACTAAATCCGCCTGTTTCTTCGGCAATTAAATTTAAGTTGACATCATCTGCAAGATCCATTTTTGCAGTGATACTCACTAAAATATCTAAACGGTCGTCAAAGTTAGGCATATCACAAATCACACTCTTATCTAGTCTTCCGGGTCTTAATAATGCTGAATCAATTAAATCGGGCCTACTCGTTGCAGCCAAAACATAAACACCATCTAGACCTTCAGCACCATCCATTTGGGTTAACATTTGATTGACTACTCTGTCAGTTACACCAGTTGAGTCGTGGCCTCTTTTGGGCGCGATTGAGTCAAATTCATCAAAAAACAAAATGCAAGGCTTGGCTGCCTGAGCTCTTTCGAATAATTCACGTACTGACTGCTCGGATGCACCAATGTACTTATTCAAGATTTCCGGTCCTTTTATAGATATAAAATTCAAACCACATTGGCCAGCCACGGCACTAGCCAATAAAGTTTTCCCACAACCAGGATACCCATAGAGTAAAATACCAGACCTTAGTCTCAATGGGCAGTTGGCGAAAATAGGAGCATATTTAGTGGGCCATTCCAAAGTTTCCAATAAAATATTTTTGGCATCCTTCAAACCACCAATATCAGACCAACTGACACTGGATTTTTGCAACTTTGCACCTCTTAAATTTGAGGGAGTAAATCCCTCTAATGATTTTACTAATTGTGTCTTTGTGGCTCTCAATTCCTTTTCGCTATCCTGGTTAGCAAATAGCGTTTCATGATAAAGTCTATCACTTAATATCTTCAAGTCATTTGGAAGGTAACCTTCTGTCTCGATAACCATATCCATGATATCAAACCCGATCTCACAAGATAGCTTTTTCTTCAAATAGGTTTCTAAAATTTCGGCACGAGCAACTTTATCCGGAGGACTCAAATGTTGAAAGTTCTCTATGAGATGACATTGCAAAAGAAGCTTGTTAAGACTTTCCTTTGAAGTAGACGATATCAAAATAGATAAATTACTGTTATGTTGGCTCTGGATTTTCTCGACTTGAGATATCAAATATTCGGTAGTTTGTATTGATTTTGAAGAGTCACCATGCTCCATTTCTGCACTCATGATTTTGTCCAAGTTGTCTAAAATGAGAATTGCAGGTTTGTGCCACGAGCAACTTTGCAACCATTTGAATATATGATTTCTTGAGAGTGATGAAAAAGTTTCATTCATCAAAGTTTCACAAGACACGAATTTAGTATAGAATCCGTAGTGCGATGAAATTCTATCTGCAATCAACTCTAAAACTAAAGACTTACCACTACCGGAGTTTCCGTATACCAAAGCGCCTGTGTTCTTGGATGTAACAAATGAGTTTACCATAGTATCAATCATTTTATCCAATCCAATTGCCTCATCGATGTGACTTTTATCAGGTTCATCCTGTTGAATAAATGACGCATTTCTTAATAGATCTTCGCCCAATTCTAAGCGTGGAATTTTTTTACTATTAAGCTGAGTTTTTTCTATCCAAGCGTTGAAGTCATGGTTCTTATTGAATCTCATTAAACCTCCATTAGGCAAAATGCCTGGAATAGAGGGTATTCTGCAGAAATTGGTAATTGGCGAGTCCAATCTTTCAGAGCTGAAAATAGAGGCCGCAATCTGGCGAGTCAACTGGCTCAATTGATCTTTCTTTTCAGAAGAATTGAGATTGATTGAGGAGTTTTTTTTTGTTTGTGTGATATAGGGGTGCACAGTAAACCCCAGTGGCCTTTTCAGAAGAGGACTTAGAGTAGGTTTTAATACCACAACAGTTCCAATTTGCGCTTGTGCGTTCAACGCTATTGCTAGATCAAAAGAAAGACCCACAGAGTTTGAAGGGCAATCTTTGTAATCAATAATGCGAGCTATTATTCTCTTATTTTCTTTCAAGGGTGCAGTATAAGTCTCCAGACTTTTTTCAGGAGAATCATCCTTCGCTGTGTGTTTCTGTTGATTGTTCGGTCCTGGAACAATTGATACGGCCGCAAAGCTATCCAGTAAGAGAGGTGGCAACTCATCACGGTTCACGAAAACTTTATAGCCTTTGTCATCAGAGTCGGGGAATAAATAGTGAGGCAAAGAAATTCCTCTTTTCAATACGGAGCCAAGTGCAGTGTAATCTTTCTTTCCGCGGGACTTTTGAGTAGTCTGTTTCGACAGCTGAGTTGCTGTTTTTTTCTGCCTAACTTTTGGCGCTATAGCCACTTCACAGGTTGGTGCAATTTTGGCGTAGTTTGTCTTTAAACTCCCAATATCAGTAACCATCAACCTTGCCAGGGTTGTTTGGCTGGGGTAAACCACCAATATTTGTCCCACAGCAACACAACGTGTTTGCGTCAAAAGCTTGTCCTCTATGTACTGAGCATGAAGTTCCACAAGCTCCCAATCGGAGCTTTCAATTGGTTCCAAATTAATATTAACAGCTTCCAAACAATCAATCTTCACGTTAACTGTTATCGACTGCTCATCCTTGATACCAATCGCCGACGCAAAAACGGGATCTATTTCCAACCTTTGCAAGTGATTTGACGAAAACCCTGACCATCCCGCGTAGTACTTTTGTTTCGAGTTCTGACTAACAATCTCAATAACCACACTTTGCGCCAAAATCTCCGCGCTATTCAAGAGGTTACACAAGTGGGAAGGCAAGTTCACCAAGTTAGACTTGAGGGTCTTGTATCTAACTGACGCTTTGTGATTATCCATGCTGCAACGACAAGAGAAAGAAGACACTTCTTGATGCTGTAATCACACGGGTCATAATCTATGATTTTTCACCCCGTTTCTCCAGATTTTCCAGGTTTTTCAGAATTTCACCCATGAAAAGCCGAGGAATATATACTGGCGTGGGGTTGACTTTTGAATAAAATGCTATTTACAAGTATATAGTGATTATACTTATCTTGAGTTGAACTCTTTAAACTTCTCTAGGTCCTTGTCAGGAGCGTTTTCCTGTTGTTCCCATTTCTTCTCGTTCTTTTCCTGTTTAACTTGTCTTGCCTTCTCCATCATCTGGAATTGTTTTCTTCTAATAGATCTACACTGCTCCCATCCGACAAGATTTCCCAAAAAGAACCCGCATACACCCCAGTTTACGGATCTATTGGGGTTTTTATGGATTAAAAAGGTAACTGTTCCCAATACACCCATCGCCTGGAAACCTGTGATCATAGCCTCGCGGAAGCATGGCATTCCAACAAAACGGTCCACGCTAAAGTCGGACCATGAGATTTGACGGGCTGCATCGGCAAGAGTAGCTTCTTTTGACTTTGCTGGCTCGCGGTCCTCAAATTTTGGAGGCAAGTCCTCTAAGTATTGTGCTTCTGGTGCCTCTGGCTTAGCTTCTGTAACTGTAGATACTTTTGATGGTGACAGTCTGCCAAACCACCCCATGTTGAGTTGTTAATGATGCTGTATGCTGCTCGTTTCGCTCAGTCGATATACAATCCTTAAGCCAACTGGTAAATTTTGTAGTCACGTGTATATGTTAAATGGACCGGTTTTGTCATAATGGAGGGCATAGGTGCTGGACCTACTTTGAAGGGGAGAGCTGGAGAGTGACTGGTGTGTAAATGGGACTTGGGTAGGGCATTCATGGTGGCTTTCATGTATACTTAGAATTCAGGATCGCAACAAAGGTATGTTTTTCGGAGGGGGGAGGAATAGGGCTGAAAATGACGTATATGAAGAATATTGAATTTCGGGCTCACCAGTACTAGGTCTGAATTTTTCAGTTGAAGATAGCATCAGGTATTAGACCAATTGTTATAGAGCCGGTTCTGAGACCAATTGTTATAGAACTAGTGGAAAGATCGATTTCCGTCCAACCTTTTACTACAGAAGTGGCTTTAGAACCAACTTTTACAGTTCGCATCCCATTAGTATGGACTCTGACCTTATACTAGACCCTGCTTTGAAGTACTGGGTATTGCTACCAATATCGTTTGTAATGGTATTGGTAGGCTTAATCAGGTCGAATGTTTCGTTTTTGTTTCTGTCAGGACCAAAGTTGGAGGGCTATAAGTCTTTGCGGGAAAGGTACGTATACTGTGCTCCATTCTAATATGGAAAAGTGGCATTCCTATTATTATTACGCCACACCACATCATCAATATTGGTACTAATTTGTAGGCAATTTCTCAAACGTGCTTCATGTTTTGGCCGCAACTGTGGCATTCTCACTCCTTCAGAGTTTGATATGAGACAGCAATACTTTTTAGAAAAGCTCCAATCTACTGAGTTTTACGCCAAAGTAGAGGATCCCGATCAAGATGCGATCTCGCAGTTGACAGACTCCAACACCAACGAAATGCTTATGAATATGGCAAAGGGAAATTTAATGAGTTATGTACCACAAACAGTCATTATGGGTTGGGTCAACTTTTTCTTCGCCGGTTTTGTTGTGATGAAGCTCCCGTTTCCATTGACTGATGGATTTAAAAGCATGCTACAAAACGGAATTGCGACTCCTGATTTAAATGTCCGCTATGTTTCGTCTATTTCCTGGTACTTTGTCAATTTGTTTGGTTTAAGGCCTGTCTACTCGTTATTGATGGGAAGTTCTGATGCTGAAGCATTGGTAAATATGGAAAGACAGCAGCAGCAGCCTCTTCCCAGTATTGGTGGTCCAGGAGAGCCCAAGGCCAGCAAAATATTCAATGATGAAGCTGAAAACCTCCAAATTGTGTCCCATGAGTCAATTTTTGACGGTATTGTGGAGCGCGTTTTAGCGAATAATCTGGTATAAATGGTTTATACTGCTTTGTAACATCTAACTGCTTATATATTGTCATATGGTTTAGACCTTGGTATTCACCATACCTGGTGGTGTGCACATAAGATTTTTCTGTAGTCTCTAATTTTGATTATAAACTCCATCTCATCAAGTTGTATACTAAACTCTACATCTTGCAAAAATGGCGCCCTCGACTGTTATATGTATTGGTATGGCCGGGTCAGGAAAGACCACGTTTATGCAAAGACTCAACTCACATCTCCATACAAAAAAAACGCCGCCATATGTTATTAATTTGGACCCAGCCGTTTTAAAAGTTCCATTTGGAGCTAATATTGATATACGTGATTCTGTCAAGTACAAGAAGGTGATGGATGAGTACAACTTGGGTCCCAATGGTGCGATTGTAACGTCGCTTAACTTGTTTGCTACGAAAATTGACCAGGTTATAAATTTGGTGGAGAAGAGATCGGAACTGGTACAGAATGTCATTATCGATACACCTGGCCAGATCGAGTGCTTTATATGGTCGGCTAGTGGCTCTATTATTACTGAAGCATTTGCTTCTTCTTTCCCCACTGTCATTGCATACATTGTTGATACTCCCAGAAATTCTTCGCCAACAACATTCATCTCCAACATGTTATATGCTTGCTCCATTTTGTACAAGACAAAGTTGCCCATGATTGTGGTATTCAACAAAACTGATGTCAAGAAAGCTGATTTTGCTAAGGAATGGATGACCGACTTTGAGGCTTTCCAGGCTGCATTACAGGCTGATCAGGAGTTGAACGGAGATGACGGTACATCTTCTGGATACATGGGCTCGCTTGTTAACTCTATGTCATTGATGTTGGAGGAGTTCTACTCTCAGCTAGATATCGTGGGTGTGAGTTCGTACACTGGTGAAGGTTTTGATGATTTCATGGACGCAGTGGAGAATAAGGCCGAAGAATACAATGAGTTCTACAAAGCCGAAAGAGACAGGATACTAAAGAAAAAAGAAGAGGACGAGAAGAAGAGGCAGGCCAAATCATTAACTAACTTGATGAAGGACATGGACATTAAAGATAAATCCAAACCTGTGGACTCTGAAGTTTTGTCGGACTACGACTCTGACAACGAATTAAATGGAGAATTATTAAGAGATGAAGATGAGCCTGAAAGAGAGTATACTTTCCCTGAAGACAGAAATTCTGAAGTCAGTGCTAAAACAGATGCAGACTTACAATCACGCTACCAGGCTGCATTTGAAGCGACATCTAAGCTGGCATCCTCAAAGACTGCTGAAAACATAGCACAATATATTAAACGCTAAACCTTAAAGCATATATAATTTAATAAATTTATACATTATTGTTCATCTGACCCAAGACTGTATCAATGTCATAAGGTATATTTTTGTGCTCTTCGTTAAAAATTAAGTGTGGTTTGTTTTTGGCTAAATAAAGAATGGTTTTTCCAAATTCTGAGTTACACCAGGCAAACCATGACCTTGTATAGTCCATTCCATATTTCCGGTTAACATTAACACTTTCATGCATCAACCCAAGTTGGGCAGTATTGTCCATAACCATTTTTAAAGCCGTAGTTATTTCTTCATCGTCGTCGCTGGTTCGAATTCTCACTAAGAGAGACATAGGCCATGCATTGTTAATACCTATATGTGGTCCACCTATTCCTTCAAAGAATAAGCCTTTTAAGAAGTAAGGGTTGCCCTTGTTTTCAAAAATCATCTTTCTAGTATTTTTGTACACCTTATTATTTTTCGATGTATATCCCATATCAGGTATTGAAAGTAAAGAAGGAATATTTGCATCGTCCATAAGAAGATGGCTTCCATACCCATCAACTTCATAGGCATAAACCTTTCCGTATCGAGGATGCTCGACAGTACCATGTTCCTCGATTCCAGTGGATAGGTTTTCGATAATGTTCTTTGTTGTCTCCTGTAGAGCGGAAATGTCTAAATCACCCGAATAGCGCAGTAAAATATTTTCTTGGGTCTTCTTCAATTCTGTCAACATATGCATGTTGGCAGGTATAAAGAATTGAAAGATTGTGGCATCGTCACTTGGTCTAAACGCACTTCTGATTAATCCGGTATCAAAGTTCACTGGGTTTCCTCCGCCACTCAATGGCAAAGTTTCAGATCCTATGTTTGTGTGTCTTTGAAATGAATACGGAAGTGCATTCACTCTTCCTGTCTCTTTGTCAAAAGACGATAGAGATTCTCTCCTGAGTATAATCAACAAAACGTGAAAGGCTCCAAGCCAGTCCTCGTTAATTATCGACATGTCTCCGCCTGAATGTTCAAAATATTCATTGGTAAGGGTCAAAAATGAGGCCAACGAGTCCAACTCGTATTTGCATTCAAAAACCCGTCTCCAGTTAACCAAAGGATGAACCAGGTCTTTGGCTGATTCACCTCTTTTAACATTGGAGGTTGGTGGAGGGTGAAAGGCGTTGCAGTACGGCGCCGTGTATATGTATTCTGCCTGTGTGTTTATGGCACCCTTTATCAATTCCCTTAGATTCAAATCATACTTAACCAAAGGTTGGTAAACCGACAACTGGCGCGCAGCATCACGAAGCCATTCAGCGTGTATATCCCCAGTGACGACAAACGCCTGAGGCTTCTCCGAACTTTTATGCTTCTCACCTGTAGTATGCCACAATATCGTTGTGTCTAAAGTGTTGGGCAAACAGTTTTCAATCAAACGACCAAGGTCATCGCTGACTTTGCTCTTCAAATCTTCAATTAAATACTCCACTGCTTTGGACTGGAATGTTCTACATTTTGGTGCTGGTCGCATAAACGGGAACTTGTAAGGGCCCTGCGACAAGGGTTCGTGCCGCAACTTGGAGTATTCAACGTAATCCGGACATGATTTGGTATTACGGTCCATTTCTTTCAAAAAAGCCTCATCTATCACTCTCTGCTCCATTACCTGGATGTTTTCTTGCAGTCTCAACCGATTTTGGTGTCCATTGGCTCGCAAAAGCTTATCGCTATGAACAGCTTTTCTGTGTTCATCCTCATCGGAAGCTATCGCCTGGTCACTGGTTCTTTTCCTAAGACCACTCAAGATTGACCACAATAAAGCAGTTCCAAAGAATAGTACAACTATGGTTCTCAATACCTTAAAGTTTACCCCTCGATAGTACATTGGATGCTGTTTCAAAATGCGGATTTTGTCATTTTTTTGACAAAATTTCGAGGCTGGAATTTGGTGATTACGTCTATATATTTTGCCCTAGTAAGTAGACACCAGACTTGTCGCTAGCCTCTTCAACTGTAATTAAACCTCGTTCTCCTAAAAATCGCATAATTCCTGGTACACCAATTGGCTCTTTTGAGTCTGTTTTTTTAGCCATTTTCAATAAGTCGTTGTAAGTTGGAAACGGCAGGCGCTCCAGTACCGTCAGTGAGACAAATTCTGTAATGAGTGGATTTTCAAGAGAAAATCTGGCGCCAATGATTTCAAAGTCAGAACGATCCAAAATCTTAAATAGCTCTGAGTGGTTGTTCAAAATTACTTCGGGCTCAATGCAAAGTAGACCGTATTCAGTGTAATTGAGGTCGTAGGGGAAAAACTCCTGGATGGGCAAATTCTCCAAGTCAGCAATTATCTTGGGTGGCGGAGTTCGCTCGAAGTAGTCTGCAAGCTCGCTATTGCTGATCTCTTTGTCAAGGTGGGTTACACGAGGCTCAAAGCTGTCATAGAGCAAGTTTATGAGCTTGTCTTGTGTTTTGGCTGCATTTTCCCAGTCCAAATAGGTCATAATTTCATTGAACTCCTGTATCGGCTGGTCCTTGAACTGCCTGTAGGCCTGTATGGCGCATTTGAAAAGATCAAACTTAGCGAGGTTGGTTAGGTGGTATGTCCTCTCTGTTTGCGGAGATTGCATACTGGTGTTGCCGAGATGCAAAATCTTGCGCTTCAAGTCCAAGTACAGGAGGTTCGCTTGCATTAGTGAGGGATCGGAATAGAGCGTTGTGTTTTGCTTCAAAATGAAAACTATTGGGGTGAATTTGAGTAGTTTGATATACCACTTGAATGCATTTTGAACCGGCTCCACTGACGGAACCGTAATTTGGGGGTCGTAGTACGATAAAAAGCCCATCAACATATTCGCCTCGTAGTCGGTCATTCTTTTGGACACGTTTTTGTATGACGAGGTGATTGAATCTACCTCAGACCGCTGCTGCACAAGTTCTGGCCTAAATAACAGCTCAGTAGTTCTAGCCTCCAATGCGTTTGCATTCACTGGCTGTTTGAACAAGTCTGCGATAGACTGGCTGATTATGGGAGGAAATTCGTCGCGGACTATCTTATTGTGCTTCAATAGCATGCGTCTCTGGTAGTAAAGGTACTCATCCGATTTCTTGTTAACAAATGATCCAACCGTTTCGCTAGAAAACGACTGCCGTACTACATTCAGTGCTACCTTGTAGATTTTAAGCAATCCCAGTATATGAGGAGGAAGCCTTGCTAAATCCCTATTGATCATCGGGTCATGGATAGTGTTTGTAAGCCAGGCCTTTTCAAATTTCACTTTTTCCATATATATAGAGCTAGTGCCTCCCTAGACTCCAATAACAGCTATACACAAAATACTATGCTTTCAAGAACTACGATGCTCTCCAAGACTATGCTCTCTAGAGCTATTGTTACACGGTCTATGATGGGCTCACCCCGTATCTTCAATCGTGTCCCGATGCGCTTACCGCCAACCCCATCGCAAGCCCGGTTCAACTCATCGCAAAGCAGTGCTACTCTCAAAGTCGACAATCCACAACTTATGATTGCCTTTACTTGCAAAAAATGCGACACCAGGTCGTCGCATACATTTTCAAAACAGTCCTACACCAAGGGATCTGTTTTGATTCAGTGTCCGGGATGCAAAAACCGCCATTTAATCGCAGACAACTTGAACATTTTCAAGGACAGCAAATTTGACTTACAGGAGGTTTTATCAGCAAAGGGAGAGTCTGTGGCTACCGATACTTCAGACTTGGCGTTTGAGGATATTCCTGAAAGCTTGAAATCTACGCTTGGGAGGTACGCCAAGGATGCTCCCGAACAGTACCAGGAAAAAGAGGTGAATGAAGCGCGTGCCTTGCCTGAGCATGGTGAAAAGTGAGGATGGCTATAGACTTTAAAAAAGGCGTGTAGTCTCTGTAAGAGGGGGGAGGAAGAAGAAGAAGGCTTATAGCTTGTAGCGCTGATGCTATTTGAATGGTACGAAAATTTTGGTGGAGTGAAAAATTGGTCTCTGGAGTGAAAAATCGTCTGTAGTGAAAAATTGGTCTTTAAGGTGGGAAACTCAATGTTGTTCAGGTTCGCAAACAGAGGGTTGGCAGCTTCCTTGAGAAGAGCTGTTGTTAGCAAAAGATTCAACTCAAACGATGTACTTGCTCTGTATCGCGAAAAATTGGAGAAAAAGGCAAGAGAAGCCGGCGTAAGCAGTATCGATGCATTGAAAGAAAAGCTCAAAGATGAGATAGAAACCACTAAAAGAGACTTGAACAAAGTAGACCCCTTGAAAGAGCTCGAGGAATACGAGAAGAAACAATCAGATAAAATAGAAGGTGAAAATTCTAAAGTCATCAAGGTCAGATCACCCATTGCAAAAGACACTCCAAAGCTCCCTTACAAAACATTGAATTCGTTTTTGGATACAGAAAAGCTCGATGCACTCACGGGTAAAGAAATCGAGTTTTTGTGGAAGGCCAGGTTCCAGCATCTGGAAAGAAATTTGATTGCAGTCTTGCAGGGGATACAATTCGCTAATATGTATGCTAATGCCTTTAAAAACCCTAGCTTTATTTTGCCCGTTCCAAAGTCTGAAGAGGGATATGAAATGCACTTTGTGCAGTGGTCATTTGTCGGCCCACATACAACACACTGTATGTTGACTACTGTTGCTGAATACAAACTCCATAAGGAGTATGCTAAGCCGCATACAACGTTGATGTTTCACCAGGAATTGGCTGAAAAGCATGATTTAGTACTCATGAATGGTCAGGTTGAAACCGAAAGCTCGTTGAAAATGGATGAAGCGCAATTGTTGGTTTTGAATTTGCAACGGTTCTACGGTGGAGTTGGCAGTCCTGAAAATGCAAAGAGAAAGCTCCAATTGGTTAAAGCTTTCACTTCAGGCAGCCTGGACTTCAACATGGACGATTTGATAAAAGAAGCAACAGCTCTTGAGTAATTTTATACACACTGTAGATATTTTATACCACATTAGAAATTCATAACATCATCCTTCAAAGGTTTTCTTCTTCTTGGACCTCTGGTTGGTTTGAATGCTTCAGTAGTAATTGTGTGTTCTTCGTACTCGCTACCGCTATCGCTGTCTATAACTACTGCAGGATGGCTTTTCGGGTTTTTAGTAGCTAATTGTTTGGCAGGCTTTTTTAAACTCTTATCTTTGTCTGTTTGAATTTTAGCCTTGGCAAACGCTGGGTTTTCCTCTATTATATCATCCTCGATGGTTTTTGAAACAGTACTTTTCTTAACCTGTTTGAGTATGTTTTTAAACACATTTCGCGCATGATTTTCGTCTGTCCCGTGAAGCTCTCCGTCATCTATATTGAGATCCAATAACATTTTGCTTTCCTTCTTTACTTCATTTTTTATAAACTGTTCCAACACATTTTTATCCTCGTTATCGACCGATTTCTTTACAGCGTGGTTGATCCCGGCTTCTGGTATGAGTGTGAGCTCAGCTTGCGTTAAAAACTCCATTATTAACTCATTGATTTGCGCTTCATTTGACTTGGACGCTGTCGTTCCCTCTTGGAACAAATCCGTATCCACAAATTTTGTCTTTTTAACAACATTATCATTGTTGTGTCCTCTCTTTTTGTAAAACTGAATCACATCGTTCATGTTGGCTATCTTTCCCACAAACCTGTTCGAAAACCTTCTTGAGTTTTCTATTTCATAGCCACCGCTGTATTCAACTCTGAGTCTTATCAACGGAAGGGGCACTTCTGCTGTGATGTTATTTCTATCGCTATGCACTTCAGGATTGTTTCTCCTGTAACTCGAATTTGCCTCCTCGATAGCTTTTTCAACCTCATCTGACAAGAACGAAATTACATCTGCTCTCGACGCAGCTCCCGGTACAAGATCCGTATTCAGTAGCACAATTTCCTTCATCACAAAGGGCCTGACTGATTTCAATCGTATAGGCTCGATAGAGTAATCCCTGTTTTTGATGTTCAAGATAAATGTATGTTTATCGGCTACTTCTCCCTCTGAGAGAGAGGTCGCCACTGAAGAGCCGGCTTGTAGCACATCAAAGCCTGTTTCTGGATTGTGGACGGGGAACGGAACACATTCATGCTCGTGTCCCCATAATACAAAATCCAAAAAGCTGGGAAGAAAGTTTTCCGGGATGCTTGATGTGTAGGTATGCTGCGCGTGGTTTTGGTGAATGCAAAACAAGTTGAACCACTTCTCCATTTGAACAATAGGACGTTGGAACTTGACAAGCCCATCACGAAAAGCTCGGTGCAACCTTTCGTCCCTGACATTTGCCATTCCATACAATGCTAACTTACTGGTCCCTTTTTGAAATAGGAGCGGAGAGACGGTGATATCCTCATTATCGAGAACCTTGCCGAAATGATTGATAAGTCCAGAAACCGAGAGAACGTCTAGCGGCAGCAAAAGGCTGTCTCCAGTAGCGTCATCGTGATTCCCGCTTATAGCAAACACTGGTATAGACACGTTCAAGTTGGGATCTTCGTAATTAACGTTGTCGAGCCCATTTTCAAGACTAAGGCTTGCATCGCTCAACAACTCCAATTCACAAGGACGGTCTCCCATACAGTTGAGTCGCAATGCCTTCATCACCTGAAACATGGACTTTTTCGTGGGCTTATTGATATGAAACAAGTCTCCTCCCTGGACTACCATATCCACATCGCGCTCCTTGGCTATCCGTGTAATCTCATCAAATGTCTTCCATGCATCGTCACTGCGTATTGGATCGTTTTCGTAGTACCCAACATGATTATCGGTTGTAATCAATATACTGATAGTATCAGGTCCTGGCTTTATATGGTCAACTGGCGGCATCTTGGGCAATACACATCTTGAGGTCAAGAGCGATTTTGATCTGAGCTAAATTTCAGAAATAAGAGGAGTTTTTATTTATCGCGTCAGCGCCACCAAAAGACAACTAGGGTGTTTATAGGATCCACAGCCAAGGGAGTATAACGATGGATCGTGATAAACCCTTGGAATTCGAACAACTACAACAAGACGAAGTCAATAGCGTTGAGTCAATCTATGGGGACATTTTCAGGGATATCACCCCTAGTGGACTAGTGTGGAACAAAAAGCCGTGTCCCCATTTCCAGGTGTTTCTTGAATCCAGCTCGAATAAAGAGTGTCCCACCATATCGCTCACACTTGACATTGAGTTCACGCCAACATACCCATTGCTGGCACCAATTGTGAAGATCTTGAACCCGAGAAACATATTGAAATACCGATTACAACAACTAGAATCAAAGATTGGTGATTTGATCAAGGAATACCCAGAGCAAGAGGTTTCGTTCACAATCATTTCGGAGATCAAGTTTATGCTTGATGAGTTTCAACTGACTACTCAAAAGGTGCTCTCGTTGGAAGAGGAAAGAGAATTGCGGTTGAAGAATGAGTTGATCAAATTGGAGAACCAAGAAGCTTCCAAACAAAAGGCATTGGAAGACGCAAAAAAGAGGCAGAATGAAGAGCTTAACCAGCAGATTTTGAAAATACAGGATGAATACTACGAAGATCAAACCGGCCTGGACTCGCCTGATATTCGTGATGATGATTTGATGCCCAAAGACCTAGATCAGTACTTTGTATTTGAAAATGTAATGGTGGCTCAAGTGCCATTGTCCAGAAGCAAGTACAGATTCAAGGCGGTCCTGGGTTTCATCAAATATAGCAAGAGGGACTTATTGACACCGATAGGAAAACAGTACATTGTGAAGCCCTACCTACCGTCAAAAGCGCAGGAGAAGTTGGACAAAATAGGCGTGGAATTGTCTTTTTTACTCACGGAGATTAATTTAGAAAACTTGCACTGGAATACTGATAAGGGCAAGAGCGAGATACAAGACCTTGAGACTGAATTGCAGTTGGCAATCAACTTGAACCATGAAAATATAGAAAAACTCCACGGCTTCCAGATAGATAAATCAGAGTCGGGTTGGAAGGTGAGGTTGTTGACAGAATTCTCTTCCGCATCTGATTCGCTACAAGATATCCTACCAACTGCAGAGTTCATTAATTGGGCATTGGCCAGAACATGGCTCATCCAGTTACTACCAGCGTTAGAGTACCTTCACAATTCTGGATTTATACACAAAGCTATATGCCCATTGACCATATGTGCCTATACTTTAAACACAATAAGGCTGACTTCAGAAGAAAATTCGTTGAGCGACCCAGCAAGTCAATCTATGGAAGATATCTCTAATGAGCAATTTACAGCAGCTACTAAGCTACTTAGACTTTGCTATCCTTCTTATGGATATCGATTATTGGATATGTTGAGTGTCCACCCCAATACCAATACCCAAATTAACCCTAAGACATATAATAATCGTTATCTCAAAGATTTGATCCCCGTCAATTGGATTGCGCCGGAATTAAAAGTCTCAAGGAATTCACATCGCCAAAAAACTGACATTTGGGACTTGGGAGTATTGTTTCTTCGAGTAATGTTGAATTTCAATATATTAACTACAACATATCACACACCAGAAGAGTTTCAGGAAAAGTTTTCTGTTGAAGAGTTCATAGGAGTTGAGGAATTTGCTCAGCTGGTATATGACATGCTATCTAAGATGTTGCAGCCAAAAATAGCCAAAAGACCATCTCCCTTAGAATTGAATGCAGTCAAGTTTTTAAGGGATGGACCGGTGTTTATGAATTCACGAGCTACTGCTATGCATGGTAAATTGTTTGCAAAGGAAAATACCGATGTTACAAGCTTAGGCGACCCTGTCAATGAAAAGCCGAGCACCCCTATAACTATTCCTGCTGGCCGGCTAACATTTAATCAACCTACAAAAAGACGCTACTCAAATCAAAACCAAATACAACAATCTGGGGATCATTCATCTTCTGGTGGTTTATATTCAGGGCCCCGTCAAAACAGTGGTCGTTATGAACGAGATTTCGAAGAGGTTGGTAAATTGGGTAAAGGTGGATTTGGAGAAGTTGTAAAGGCTAGAAACAGAATGGAAGGCACATTTTACGCTATCAAAAAAATCAAACATCGTGCAAATAAACTAGATTCTTTATTAAGTGAAGTTCTTTCTTTGGCAAGGCTCAATCATCAGTACATTGTTCGCTACTATGGTACGTGGGTAGAAGAAGCTGATAGCACGTCCAATGAAAATGCAGTTTCTTCAGACTCTAATCTGCTGTACGATTCTGATGACGAATTTGAAAGTCACATCAACGCCAGATCATCATCATTCATAGTCACGCGTGATAATTCTTTCCAGGTTGACTATATATCACACTCGTTTGATCCAAATATCGAATTTGGGTATATGACAGATGAAGACAGTGACTTTGAAAATAGAATAGAATTTGCTAAATCATCAAATTCTACTGTTCTGAGCTCTACAGAATCTTTTACTGATGAAGAATATAGTACCATGGTGCTGGATAGCGAAGGCCATAAAAATAAGAAAGACCCTTCAAAAGTAAGCTCCAAAGAAAACCAGAAATCAATCTTGTATATCCAGATGGAGTTTTGCGAAAACAATACTCTTCTTAATTTAATCGAGCAAGGTCTTCCGCAGAATCGAAACGAATACTGGAGGCTTTTCCGGCAACTTCTAGAAGCCGTTTCTTATATACATGGAGAAGGCTTTATTCATCGAGATTTGAAACCCATGAATATCTTTATTGATAAGGCTAACAATGTTAAAGTTGGTGACTTCGGGCTCGCTAAAAACTCACAATACTCCTCAATCATTCTGACGAACAATCAAGTGTCGTCTAGTAACAATAAGGATTTATCAACTGTTGTTGGAACTGTCTTTTACACAGCCAACGAGGTAGCCACTGGTGAATATAACGAAAAGGTTGATATGTACTCTCTTGGAATCATTTTGTTTGAAATGTGCTATCCACTTACAACAGGTATGGAACGTGCAAGGACTTTAAACGATTTGAGACTATCCACCATTGAATTTCCTCAAAACTTTGTTGAACTGAAGTACAAAACAGAAAAGAAGATCATTAAACTATTATTGGATCATGACCCAAATAAAAGGCCAGGTGCTGCAGAGGTTTTACAGAGTGGATGGCTACCAGTCGAGCATCAGGATCAGGTTATCAAAGAAGCATTAAAGTCATTGGCTGATCCTGCATCCCCCTGGCAGCAACAAGTACGCCAGACGTTATTTAATCAACCTTATCTGTTAGCCATGGACTTGATGTTTGACAATCAAGGCAAAAATTCACATTCATACCACATCGATCACAATGTCCATGATCATTTATTATTCAGCAAGATGATACAGCAATTGTTCACAATATTCAAGAAACATGGAGGCATTGAAGAATATAGTTGTAATATTTTAGCTCCAAAGGCACCTGCACAATCTAGTGAATCGTTATATGAGGTCTTGGATAAAAGCGGTGCTGTTTTATCTTTACCTTATGATTTAGTCTTACCAACTGCAAGATTTTTGAGCAAATCGAATACAACTATTCCTAAAATCTACAGGCATGAATTCGTCTATCGGCCTAATGTTAAAGGGTCTGGTGCGCCTGATAAATATAGTGCGGTTAGCTTTGACATAAACACTCACCTGTCGTCAGATATTTTAGTCAATGATGCCGAGTGTTTGAAAGTCGTTGATGAAATAATACAAGCTTTCCCATGCTTTAAAACCAAAAGCTCTCATGTTGTTATCTTGATCAATCATTATGATATTCTTGATGGAATTATTTCCTTTGCTTTTGGGAATATTGGCATAAGCGAAATAAAGCGATGGGAAGTTATCGGATTGTTGTCTCAGCTTGGAATAGATAAGAGCGCGGAGGATATCAAAACAATATTACGCGAAGACCTACAAGTTCCACATACAGTAACTAAAGACTTAGTAGATGGATTTAACTTTACACTAGAACCGGACAAGGCCAGGCAAAAGCTACAAAAATTAATGGTAGATTCGCCTCATTTATTAAAAGTTGAACGTGCATTTCTTAAGATTGTCGATACCTTATCGGTATTGAAAAGTCTAGGTGTGGAAACACCAATTTATTTGAACCCTTTAACGAATTACAATTGCAAGTATTATATACATGGGATTATGTTTCAAGCCGTTTTTAAAGTCGAAAAGAATAGAAGATTTGCCAGAATTGCCACTGGTGGCAGATTTGACTCTTTGGTCACTTCTTTTGCTAACAAGGATGTCACCAAATTGATAACTCCGCATGCTGTTGGTTTTTCAATAACAACAACGTTTATGTTCTTATTGATGAAAAATTTAATAAGCAGAAAGGCGGCCAAGAATGACTTTTCAATTCAAAAGTGGAGAGGTTCAAGGTATGATGTTTTAGTAACTTGTTCAAATAACTCATACACAAACCAAAGCGGCTATGAACTTTTGAATCTTTTATGGTCCCATGACATATGCTCTGATATGTTTGTAACCTCTTCTCTGGATGATGCTATAGACAAAGCAAATATTGATGGCGCCAATTGGGTAGTATTTATAAAGCAGCCAAATTCTGTTCAAAAAAAACCAGGCAAACGAACAAGCAATAAAAACTTCAAGCCATTGAGAGTGAGGAATCTTACAATGAACAAAGACGTTGATATTGAATATAATGACTTGATTGAGTTTTTATTACCAGAAATTGAGGAACGTAATGTTGACATTGTGAATAACAGTTATGCTGGACAACACAAGAAAACCAACGTAATTACAACAGAAGATATGGAGCTGACAAGGGGAAATATCGCTTCAAGTCTTCAAGAGTTGGATCCACTATACTCAATTGAAATTGACCAAAAGGTTGTGGTGGTACCAAACGATGCACCAAAGGGCAGAAAGAACAACAATAAAAAGGGCAAATGGGAAATGGAAAATGATTCCAAAATTGCCTCCGCTCAATTAATTAAAACAATATCTAATTCAACTGTGTTGATAGTTGATGCGAGAGATGAAGTGTTGGATATGATGGCTATTACATCAATTCATCAACCAGATGAATGGTTGAAGAAGATTATTTTTATGTCAAATAATTTCCCAAAAAGTTTTGCAACCAACATTCATAATGCTTTGATGAGAGAATATGCTAGAGGCCAAAAGTGGGCTGTTTTGTGCTCCCCAAAAACACAGAAGACCACCATAATAGATTTAGAACGCTAATTTTGTTCTTTGAATATAAAAAAGATGGAATTATCAATATTAATACGAAAAATAATATATTACTCGTAGAAACAAGACTAACATAGAAATCAAACTAGAAGATACTTTGGAAGTGATAAGCTATTTCATTATGTTTTTTACGATATCAAATAGCAAACAAAACATGTAAGTTTATATTAGTTCTGGGTAATTTCTTCTCTGATTACCATACAATTTTGATTTGAACTTGAACACTTTATTCTTAAATTTCAAATGAGGCTAGTCTCACAAAAGCTGTGAAATATTATATCGCCTTGGTGCAAATCACTTATGTTGTATAAATATATCACGCTTGTAGTTAAAATAGTTAAAAGAAAATCCTATTAGGATGTATATCAGGCAAAATTGAAAAGTTTTCGAAAGAAATAATACTTCGACAGCATCAAAAAGGATTTCAAAAGTTAAAGGTATCGATAATATAGAGCATGTTAAATGCTCAAAAAATGCAATATTTTAGTCTTACCTTTAACTAGGTTTATATACTATTAGTTGCAACCCAACATGATTGGATAGTCTTTAGATATTTCAAAATAGCTTCTTTATTCAATTCAATTTGACACAACGCCGTTTAAGAAGAGAACAAAATAAACCAAATCATTCTTAAAAATTACCCCTTATATATTGAAGGTGACATTGGTGATATATTATCTAGCCTTGCTCGCGTAAGAATGCAAAAGTATTGTCTACCAAAAAGATTAAAAATCTTACTCTGATTATAGAAATTGAGGAATTGATTATAAGTTAATCTAAGTGCTGAAACATGGAGTAGATGACTAGGTATTATTCAAATTTTACAAAAGTATTTGAAACAGAGACGCGTGCATTTACTATTTTGTACAAGCATAGTAAAGCACTGCGTCCTTCAATAATTTTTCAAGTATCTTGAATTAATCCCCATATTTCTCCTTCCAATCCCAGTATTCCTGAAGTCTTTGCTCGCCATATTTTGAGTAATTAAAATCAATATTCGAAATTTCACTCTGAATCATAGCCCAAATACCCCAATAGAATCCTGGTAAACCATAAAATGTAGAAATTTCAGTAATGAGTTGTTCTACTTGGTCTGATGGTGCATCATTATTGCTTAAATAGCCCTTAACCCACTTTATCATAATCGGATTTTCTATATCAGGTTTTGGAATAGCGGACCGATCACAGTTGAATCCCTGCCATTCAGCCAAGTGGTTGGCAATATCAAATGCTCTAGGAGCAGGTAACATATACTCATAATCAATGAATTTGATGGGATTGTTTTCACGCTCGGGAAGGCCGTCCAATGCTTTTTCAATATCATAGTTTTCTGGAATAATAACATTTCCTGACAACAAATCACAATGGGAAGAAACAGTAGGAGATTTGGACTTCATTAAAGTTTGCTTTAACCATTTGAATTCGTCTTTTATGGTTTCCTTGAGATTTTCACTGTCAACATTTACATTTGACAAATTTAAGTTAAATGATGAAATGAGATTTGGATTAACGGGTACAATATCTATCCATTCCTCAATCAACTCCCAGATGTTCGAAATAAAATTTTTCTTTGATTTCTTGGATAAGTTTTGACTCACCCCCAGATTAGTCTTGAGCTGCAAGGAGAAATTTCTTAACAGCTCTATGCCCTTTTCAATCAATTTGTAATCCACATTCTCATGCAAATTACCTAATTGCTGTGCAATCAAAGGGTAAAGGTTTTCTTTACTCAACTCTTCAGACTCTAATGATCTTCCAGGAAGAAAGCCATAAACCAAACCATTCTTGAATCGAGAGTATATTGGGGGCGCTAATCCAATTGAGTGCAAAATTAGATGCAGTATGAACTCACGGTGCCTGTCAATAATCAAATTCGTTCCATGGCCATAAACTCGAACAAGAACTTTGGAGTCCATATAATTACATGCCAAAAGCATATTGGTTATACCACCAGTTAACTTCTTGAACTCAATTTTAGAGCTATCTACCCATTTGGGAAAAACTTTAACCAAAAGATTTCTCATATCCATGAAATCATTTTCTGATTGCTCTGGTAAGCTTACGATCAATCGCGGCAAGTAAATTGCATGTGTTGAATAATTATTAAGAATTGACGAAACCTGCAATTCTGCTGGAGTAGGACTTGGTGAGCGGCTGGCTGCTGCAGACAGATTTAATGAGGAAGAAAGTTGAGCTGAGCTGTTATTGGAACTTAAATTTAAAGTATTGTTAGGCAGGTCTTGCTCAGTATCCGATAAAGTTGGGTTGTTTAGCCTGTATAGTAAATTGCGATTCTTCAAATACAACTTGTCGGGAGTGAAGTCTGACTGGTCGCTTTTCATTGTGATATTGTCTAGCGATAGAAGGCTATCAGAAATGGCATTAAAGGAATTTATAGGAATACAGTGAACATTATTGTTTGATATGATGCAATACGCTGAAATTGATCTTTGACTACCGATTTCCTTTGGGTTGCCTCCAGATTCACTAATATTATATCCCCCCTCAACCATTCCGGTAGTATGACAATCAACAGACGACGACATCATTTGCGTGGTCTATTAACTTCTGTCAAAAACAAAATTACAAAATTAACAATGCAATTAAAACTAGAGGCTACTCGGCACCCTGTCAAATCCTTAGTACTATCACTTATTAGTATTAAGTAGCTTATGCTATCTGTTCTTATAAAGATATGGAGGCACTAACTTAGGCAAATCAAGCCAGTTCAACGAGTTTAGAGGCCGTACCTTTTTGGTTAAATTGGGATGTTTCTTTGGCTAAGTTATCAATCTCTCACACAGTATGGTATGAATATTGATATCCAAGGGCTTTTCTGGTTCGATTCGAGTTGGTTTCGTGTCTGTGAATCCCTCTATGGCTCGTCGATAAGATACTGTTCTTACTCTGCATCACTTTGGTGATTTGTTCACTTTTTTCACATGCTCACATTTGAGTTTTGTCGCACGACTCTTACTATCATCACCCTTCGTTGCAACTAAACGTATGATAAAGTAAGTAAACTACGTCTGATATAAAACTGAGTGATACAGATCGAATAGATTACACTGTCACAGGATACTAAAGGCTATTGTAAATGGTACTCAAGCTTGGAAAAATAAAAAAGAAAGCTCGCACTCAGGTTCGAACTAAGGACCAACAGATTTGCAATCTGCTACGCTACCACTGCGCCATACGAGCTTTTCTTATAGTACCTCAATACTTTGGGATCTTTATTCAAGCAGTTATATTGAAAGGACTTTGCAAAGCATTCAAAACATTTTTTTGCATCCAAGTACAAGATCGTTTATTAGTAACCTGATGAATTTTGGGGAAGGGAAGGCCTGCTTTAAATAGTGAAAGCTTCAAACAAGTCAATCATTTATCTAATAAATATATAATATATTTAGTACAAATTTGGCTGTCTAAAAGCATAGAATTCATGATGAAGGAGTGAGTAGCAAAGTAGAGTTGTGTATCATGGGACCTCTAGCTCTTCGTGTATATTTAAGTATAATTAATGCACATTTTTTAAAACTCAGAATCACATGACTTAAGATATTTGTTTATTAAAAACCTGTGTAGTTTAAAGTAATCTTCTTCTTAAGAATTAGGGCCTTAACTTGGTGATAACAAGGTTATCAAATTATAGGTTTGTGTGCAGATGGCACAACATGGATGGACCGAGTATTACTACTTCTTGCTTATTACGTATATATGACTTTGTGATCGTTTGTTTTTAGTTCCTTGAGATAGTATAAGGAACTATTTTACTTTTTCTTAGGGTAGGTGGTCAAGCCACTATTAATACCAAGCCACTTGATTAAAATTTACTTGAAAAAAGCATACATGAAAGTTTTTTTGCTATAAATATATCTAATGAATATATTTTTAAAATAATTATATGTTGTAAATAGCGGTAGCATCACCCATTTGCTGGCTTACTCTCATAAACAGCCTATATTTTGATGGCTACTAAGAAACCTTTTTTTAATTTGCCTGCTATTGAAATTCTATTTTGCCTTTTAATTAATTTGAACACAACTATGATTCTTCTAATTTGTAAAGATTATCGTGGGTCTCATTCTCGTTTAAAACACTTTTGTCTTCTTTTCAAGGCATGAAGATAATGACTAAGGGACTTTCTCTGCTATAAAAGATATTCAACTTTTTATCAAAGTGCTATGCATGTTAGACTTTATACATAATATGAACATACGACTTATAATTCAATAACTTTTCTCTTAAAAAGACCTGATCTGATTATGTTCTTTATCTCTACTGAACTTGAGCATATAGATAATCTGCAATATTGATCTTGTACATTTGTCTGTTTTCTCTGGTGATTGAATACAAGCTAATAAATGTGTTCTATTTATAGCGGTATGGGTCTTTTTTATATAGATTTTGAATCTATAGTTGTAGTAATCGGTTTTGTGATGAGTGAAATACCCTGGCTTGGAATTTTCATTGCAAGTACAGTTAGACAATATGAGCTTATTTGACAGAGATTGATTCTGTTTTGGTCAACTAAAAAATCCTACTTATGGGGAATAAAAATTGGCAAATGTGGTGAAGCACTGTTTTGTAAAAGAAAATAGTTTGTCCTGTATTGGAGTTTTACAATATCAATCTCTCCTGAATTTACACTGTACCAAATTGGAAGAATGAAGCAGTTCTAAGTTAACTGTGGTACACAGTTGCCAACTAAATAAATTTATTAAGAGGAAATAACACATAATATTTTTTCAGGCTTTTATTCCAACAGTTCAATGTTTTTTCATCCAAATACAACACACCCTTGCATTACTTTTTGTTCGAAATTTGGAGCATGATACGATAACCCATATTTGATTTGACCACGAAATTCCCGTAATTGCCACATCCTCAAAATTCATAACCCACTAACAAAAATTAGGGTAAAAAGCTTTCTATAAAAAGGTATTTTGAAGTGGTTTTTAGAACCTAATAATTCGACTTCCCTTATACACCAATCGCACCTACTTCTAGTTCACATTTGCCTAGTTCACGTACTTTAGAACTTTAATATAGAGAAAGATAACTAGATAAAACTGTTTTACTTTGTGTCTCTCACACTAATATCATAAACATCCTAATATTTTCTAAATTTTGATAGTATAGCAAACCATTTAACCAAAAGATAAACGGAGTTATAAATGTGCATATGGTGCTAAACCTAATTTTAGAATCTTCGATTTTTAATATTCATATCCAAAGCCATTAACTTTTTGATTGCATTCTTCTACTATTTGGGCGTAGTGTGAAACTTAAGCAAATTAACCTGATTTTTTTTATACGAATGATTTATCAGGTAAGTGGTTGTGAAATAAATTTGCCAACTGTTTTTGTTAATGTATTCTTTATCGGATTAAGGATGAATTAGAGTTCAAAGCCTTATATAATTCATTTATATAGTACCTGACCAATTTCTAAACATCCTAAATATGTATAGTGATGAACTTGGTTTGCTGTTGTGGCGATTACATATGTATTAAAATAAATATTAATTTACAAAGAAAATCAGATAGTACTAAGGTTTACAATCTCACCACGTACGATGACCAATCATTTCAGCCATTGATGTTTAAATCAACCTAATTACTGATGGAGATGACAAACCTTGACTTAGTCAGCTTTCTGAAATTTAGTAATTTGAAAATGTATTACGTAACATTCACACAATTACCAAGATTTTATTGATAAGAACAGAGCCCTTTTTTTACTAATATGCACTTTYTCTTATTTGAGTACATCCACAATTTCTAATCATTGCAACAATCTATCAAGCAAACTAATTATATAAATACAAGCTTAATGTATCAGCTCTATCGTAATTTTTTATCATCATCACATTCATATTTTAATCACACACTATCAAATCTTCTAAAATGTCTAAAGTTTCTATTGCTGTTATCGGAGCCTCTGGTCTTCTTGGTAAGCCCGTCCTTGAGGCCGCAACATCTTCATTGTTCGCTGATAAAATTGAGTATCCCATAAAGGTGATTTCAAGAAAAGAACAAAAATCAAGCGACAAAATCCAATATATTACATCTGACTTGTCAGATGCCGAAAAGGCGGCAGATGAATTGAAGGGAACTGATGTCGTTATTGAGTTGGTTGGCCCCAATCCAGAGATTTTTGCCAAAATTGAAAAGCTTGCTTCTATTCTCAAACCCAAGTTATTTATTCCATCTCAGTTTGGAGTGGATATAGATGCCGTCAAAACTTTTGCTCCAGGGTTTTTAGAGATAAAATCACAACACTCCAAGAATTTAAGAGACTTGGGTATCAAGACAGTTGATATCCCTACCGGATTTTTTTCTTTTCCCGGAAACTTCTTATATGA
Organism: Wickerhamia fluorescens; assembly: GCA_001599155.1. Classification (NCBI taxonomy): domain Eukaryota; kingdom Fungi; phylum Ascomycota; class Pichiomycetes; order Serinales; family Debaryomycetaceae; genus Wickerhamia; species Wickerhamia fluorescens. The sequence continues at coordinate 514,554 of BCGE01000005.1, read as the reverse complement.
AATTGTTGGCCATGTTGGCATTGACCCTGAAACTAAAACTATTGTCCAAAGAGGTGATGTTAATTCAAAGTTTAACTATATCAGTGCTGAAGATTTAGGCAATACAGTTATTTCTGTTGCAACCAAAGATCCTTCTGCACTTCCTGATAAAATYTTGGYCAAYAGTGGTGTYGTGTCGTTYAAAGAAGTTATTGAGAGRTACGAGAAAAATCACAACGTGRAATTGACCACTGTCAAAACTCAAACTGCAGAAGAGGCAATTGAAGAGTTTAAAGAAAAATGGGCTAAGGGATTTAACCCAGCTGAATTTTTATATTACCTTCAGGTAATCGCCGCGGCAGGTCTTAACAATGGTCTCTTATATGAAAAAGATGACAAGAATTTGGTGAACCCTAGTGAAAGCTTATGGAAATGGAGTCAATTCTAAACAACGGTCATTTGTATATCAAGTAAGATCAGTTTAAATATTTAGTGAATAAATTGCAAAAAATCAAACTAAAGCTTTTTTCTCGTATATTCAAATTAATTCTATATATATATTGTTTGTAAGCGAAGCTGTCCAAAGCCAATATCCTTTAACTACCTGCTCCAAAGGTTACTGTTTCCTGTTATCTTCACAGCTTTATTGCCATTAATTGATGATCCGAACTACTTATAAAATTACTGTCTGGTAGCGCCGCTTCACTTTCTGAAATATCCGAGAAAATATAGATGTCAAGGTACCATCGAAGTTCAAAATGTATGGGGATTTAGGAAATAAGCTCATTCTTGACGCCAAGCGTACATCAAACCTTTCCGATGTACCACTATACCAGAACGAACTTGTAAGAGATATTATTAAAGAAATTCAGGACCTCAACAAAGATGCAGAGTTTTTAACTGAGCAGCAGCAGACGCAAGAGCAGGAATTTACCGAAGAGGAGATGAAAATTAACCAATGCCAACTCTTTGTAACGCATTTGTCCATGAGAAGAAATAAGCGGTGCTTGCTTGCTTATCAGAAATCCCGCGCAGACAAAATCGCTGAGTTTTCATGGCTAAATATTGATGCCATCTCAGAAGCTACCGCGGAGTCGTTGTCAACACGTTATACAACACCCTCTTCAATAAACGAGAGCTCAATATACGCCAACTACACCACCCAACTAACTATAGATAATTTGAATCATCCTGAAGAAGAATACTACAAGAGTTATCAGGATTTATTAATGGTGTACAAATCTCACTTTGCCGATATTGATCTCTCAGGAGACCTAGAGCCTCCGACTGACATATTTATTGATGTTCGTGTTTTGCGCGATGGAGGAGAAGTACAAACAGAGTATGGGTCATTTAACTTGATTAAAGACTCGCAGTTTTATGTTCGAAAATCTGATGTGGAGCGTTTAATTCAACAGGGATATTTAGAGGAGTTATAAGCTTATACAAGATCTTCAAATAGATCATCGTCATTATCGTCATTAATTTTGTCTTGAGTGTTTCCCCTGTCTTTTTCGCCGTCATCTGCATTGGGCATTTCCACATCCGCACTAGAAAGCTCTCTAATTGACTCCTGAGGACCGTCTATATCCATCGATATGTTGCTGGTGTATGTGGGGCTTTTTCCTGCTGCTAAATCATCTGGGGGAGGTAAAGCAGACCCATAATCAGAGGCTTTTTGAAAATCCGCGTCACCATCGCGAGTATTGGCCAAATCAGCATCTGCTTCTTTCTGGGCTACTATTTCTGGTGATTTTTCGCGAACTTCGCCACCGAGTAAGCTGTTCATTTCATTCAACTCTTCGGTTAGTCTCTTTTTGCCCAATCTAGTGTTTTTTTGGTCCACAGCTATAGGTAGGATCATCACCCCGTCTTTGTTTCTATCATACACGCCAATGTTGTCGTCCATAGTCTTTATTTCTTTTCTCAAGTCAATGGCGACTTTACTCAATAGACGATATATGTTTTCGGTTTGTGAAGCAAACCGCTCCTGCTCTTTCTTCTTATCATCAAGTCTGGCTGAGTACTCCTCAAACAAAATAGAGATATTCTCTAGTAGTGAAACAACTTTATAGTCAATCTGCGTCAATGAGTCTAGTCTCTCTTGGACAAAAGTACTCGCCTTGTCCTTGTCTTGAAACATGCCTAGAAATGGTACAAATTGTATATTGATTAACTTTTTTTAAATTTTTTGATTTCAATTGAAGACACCAGCCTAGGATGCCAATTGACCTCGGGCTTTCAAGAGTCACAAGACTTCTCGCTCACTTTAACAATCCAAACAATGCATTTAAGTCAATTCATATTGCTGGAACTAATGGAAAAGGGTCAATTGTGGCCTACATAACTTCCATCCTTACCAAGTCTAAAATCTCGAACGGCCGATTCGTGTCGCCACACATGCTATATTACAACGACTGTGTTTCAGTGAACAACAAAGTGTACCCGTTAAATGATTTCAAAAGGGTCAGTAAGTTGGTAGAGAGAAAGAATACAGAATATGAATTGGGGTGTACCGAGTTTGAGCTATTAACGGTCACCGCCTTTGTCATCTTTAAACAGGAAAACGTAGATGTCGCAGTTATTGAAGTAGGCCTTGGTGGTCGGTTGGACGCAACCAATGTATTAGAACCATTCAACGGTACCGGTGGTGTGATTGCAACTGGAATCAGCAAAATCGGCTTGGATCATGAAAATATTTTAGGAAACACTATTGGGAAGATCGCATTCGAAAAAGCTGGTATAATCAAACACCAAGTCCCATGTGCTGTTGATGGAACAAATGCCGCAGAGGCCTTGGAAGTTGTAAAAAGCCAAGCAGCCCAGCTTGAAGCTCCGCTTTATAATGTGAAAGGTAATGATTACCACCACATGCACAAAATTTCGCCTTTGAAAGGCGCCTATCAAAAGCATAATCTTGCAGTAGCTTTGAAGTTGGTCCAAATTATACGAGAACGCTTCTACCCCCAAATAACCGATTCGACCATCAAACATGGAATTGAAGAAACAGAATGGAATGGCAGATTACAATCAATTACAATTCCCAATTCCAGTGTTGATATCATCTTAGATGGCGCACATAACGAAGGTGCTGCGATTGAATTGGGTAAGTACCTCCAGCAATTCAGGACCAATAACCAAGGCATATTGTTTGTCATAGCCATGACCAGAGGGAAGGCTGTCGATAAACTTTTGGGAAACATTGTTAATAAAAAGACAGACACTGTGATTACTACTACATTTACTCCACCTGACCAAATGCCATGGGTTTCGAGTTACGAAGCTAAGGAATTACAAACACTTGTAGCCGATTTTGTTGATAAAGTGGATCCTATTATCATTGAAAATAATATCGCTAAAGTTCTTGAACATGTTATTCAGTTGAAGAAAACTGACAATCGGCAGGTAGTTGTTTGCGGAAGTCTTTACCTATGTGGCGATGTCTTAAGATTGTTAGCTGGGTGCAAAATGGAGTAAAAAAAACTTAAATCAATCACTGAAATTTTTATAGATTTTTCAATCCAAGCAGGGATCAACTGAAAAAAAACAGCAATGGCGCCTCTATCAGAGTTTGAGAAGAAAAGACTCGAGAATATCCAACGCAATAAAGATCTCTTACACCAGTTGAATTTAGACTCTGTTTCAGAGTCAATCTTGCTGGAGGTGACTGACAAGCAGGATAATAAAGGCACGAAAAAGAGAAAGACAAAGACAAACAAGTCTCAGGTGGTTAAGAATGAAGTCGAACCTACCCGTAGATCAAGGCGTCTTGCAGGTGTTAAGAGCGAGCAAGAAAATCCAGAAGAATACAATAGAATGCTAGAGGAACAAGAAGAAAAAGAAAGAGTAAAGCGCGAGAAGGAAATGTTGAAACACACTAGGCTTTATGGTGATTATAGCTTGATGGATTTAGTAACTGACAGCAAACTGGGTGATCTTAAATTTGAGGAAAAGGTAATTCGACAAAATCCTTCAAAAAGAGATAACAAAGCAGAAGTGAAGGAAGAAAACGACGAGGTAAAGATAGAAAACGATGAAGTTGAGCTCGAAGAAAATAGTGATAATGTGGTATTGGAGATACTTCGTGAATTGGGTGATAAATTCTCAGCAGGTGATTTTTACGACATAATCAGAAAGTCCCCTATCACATATACAGACAAAATTTTAGAGGAGAAACGCAAAGAGTTTGATCAATTGAAGATTTATGATAAGCATGATCCGCTAAATATCAAAATATCTTACTCTAGGGTCACCTCTATTAACTTTCATCTGTCAATTGAGGATAGAGTAGTAGCAGCAGGTGACACAAGTGGTCACGTCGGAATTTGGGCTATAGATTCGGCGTGTGAAGATAAAGATTTCCCAACTATCTCCATACTAAAGCCTCATGGAAAAGCGGTGTCTAAAATTCTTATGCCAAGTCTGAGGCCATCAAAAATTTACACTGGCTCATACGATGGATCAGTAAGAGAGTTAGATTTAAATAAACTTGAAACATCCGAATGTGCATATTTGAATGATCCCTATGAGTCGCTGGATCATCCTTTGGGAGTTTCTGACATGAACTTTTGTCAAGATGATCAAGTATTGTACATGACAACTTTATCAGGTAACTTTTACCAGCACGATATTAGAACAGCCTTTGAGCCAACACGGGAAAAGGATTTGTTACGATTACACGATAAAAAGATTGGTGGATTCAGTGTCAACCCCAATTCATCGCATCAGATAGCAACTGCATCATTAGACAGAACATTGAAGATTTGGGATCTTCGCAAGATTTCACCTTCCCCATTTTCAGAATACGAAGATCAATTGTCTCCTCATATGTATGGTGGATATACATCAAGGTTGTCTGTGTCAAGCGTTGACTGGAACCGAGAAAACAGGCTTGTTTGCAACGGCTATGACGACACTGTCAACATATTTGATCTAAGCGGGTCTCAAAAACTACCAAAAGTGGACAACTGGACAGTCGACTATCAGCCCAATATCAGTTTGAAGAGAGCAACAACCGAAAATGCAGAAGCAAAGATTGAAAACATACAACCATTTACAAAGATTAAACATAATTGTCAAACAGGACGCTGGGTGTCGATTCTCAAATCAAGATGGCAATCTAATCCTGCCGATGGAGTTCAAAAGTTTGTGATTGCCAATATGAACCGTGGACTAGATATATATGACCAACAAGGACAGATACTAGCTCATCTTTCCGAGGACGTTGGTGCTGTTCCAGCAGTGGCTACAATCCACCCCACACAAAACTGGGTAGTTGGCGGCAGCGCAAGTGGAAAAGTCTACTTTTTTGAGTAATAGTATATTATACACGTTAATTTTATTATTCTGATATAGTAGATACTATACAATTAAAATTAAGCGGAAGAAGTCATAACCTGCCAGACTCTGATAACGTTGTCGGTGTAACCGGCAAACAAGTTCTGACCGTCAGCAGACCAAGCCAAGGAGATGGCCTCAGGGTCCTTAGCCTTGGCACCAATGGCGAACTCAGGCTTCAACTCGTCCAACAAGTCTCTCTCTTGCAACTTGAAGATCTTGATGCCAGTGGTGGTGGCAGCAGCCAACCAGTATCTGTTAGGAGAGAAAGCCAAAGCGTGAACCTCAGAAGAAGCGTTCAAGGTGTACAAGGTCTTGTTGGAGTTCAAGTCCCACAAGATGATGACACCGTCCTTACCAGCGGAAGCGCACAACGATCCATCAGGAGACAAGGTGATACAAGAAATGTAACCGGTGTGGCCGATGAAGTCGGCGTTGACGGAGTAGTCAATCAAGTCCCAAGACTAGAATATAATGTTAGTAAAATGTTCCACTGTGTAGTAGGAAAAAAATTAATTTTTTGCACCCAACTGGTAATTGTCAGAGATCTTGGTGATTAAAATATGTCTCATTCGAGGAAGGACCCCGTCTGAAGTAGCAAATAATAGATACATCATCCAAGTTAGGTGTAAAAGAGAAATCTTGAATTGCCATGCAATTGATTGGTTAAAAAAAAACATACCTTGACGGTCTTGTCCCAAGAAGCAGACAAAACGGTAGCGCTGTTCTCAGAAGGAGAAATGCTAACGGCGGAAGCCCAGTCACTGTGACCGGTCAAAGTGGCCATGCACTCACCAATGGTGTTCCAGACCTTGACGGTCTTGTCACGAGAAGCAGAGACAATCTGTCTCAAGTTCTTGGCGATAGAAACGGACATGACATCACCGGTGTGACCAACGAATCTCTGGGTGCACTCAGCAGTCTCCAAGTCCCACAATCTCAAGGTCTTATCCCAAGAAGCAGAAAGAGCGTAAGCACCGTCAGCAGAGATGGTGACATCCTGAACAATGTGGGAGTGACCCTTGAACGACTTCTTAGCGAAACCGTACTGCTTGTCGTCACCACCGGTCAACTTCCAGGTGATCAAAGTCTTGTCTCTGGAACCGGACAACAACAAGTCAGGGTGGGCAGGGGTGGTGGCCAAAGAGGTCACCCAACCGTTGTGGCCCTCAAGGGTACCTCTCAAAACTAAAACTTCCTGGTCAGCCATTTTATTCTATACTATCAAGTCGTAAAAGTAATAGAGAAGCTGAAAAATTTTACCTAAATGCTCCAGAGTCTGTGCCTCCCCATCGGCGGAAAAAAATTTCACTTGAAGACTTTTTAGTCACGTGTACACTCTTCAAAAAACTGTCAAAATTGAAAATCCTGTTCTGAAAGATACGCCTAAAACGTGCTCGGAAATACGCACCTCTAGGTGACTGCTTTTACCGAATTGTATACAGGTCTTCTGAGTATTGTTTACAGTTTAGCGTTTTTGTTAATTGGGTGATCTGTCTATTAATAATCCTCCAAAATATCCTGGAGAGGGGTAGAAAAATTAGAAAAGGCGTTATTTTCCCCTGTATTATTTTCACTATAAACAATATAGACCCGCTAACCTGAGATGGTGCGTGTAGAGCATGGAATCTTCTTTTCCTGCGTATAATCATAAACCATTTTATATGAACACGGAAGAAGTTCACAAGGATCATCTAGCTGGCAACAAGTAATAGAGCCACAAATGGGAGCTCCTGGTGTTACTGTTATTAGTGGCGGAACAGCCACCAATGAGCTAGTGTCACTTTTTAAATCAGTGTCGCCTCATGTCAGCTATGTGTTGCCTATTCTGGACAACGGTGGGTCCACCTCCGAGTTAATTCGCGTTGTTGGTGGTCCAGCTATTGGGGATATTCGCTCGCGATTAACAAGGTTGATCCCCGAGGAGAAGAGGAGTTTCCGCGCACTCTTGAGTTATCGACTTCCTAATGATGCAAAACAGGCCAAAGAGCAGTGGTTGGAGATTGTGGATGGTACACATGCGCTCTGGTCAGGTATCCAACCTGCCAGCAAGGAGATTTTTAGGTCGTTTTTCATTCATGTCCACATGGAGTTGTTGAAACGAACCAGGAGTAACTTGGGAGCTCCTGGATCTCGCAAGCAGTTTTGCTATGAGTTGGCAAATGTCGGTAACCTCTTTTTAACAGGAATACGCCTCTTTATTGGCTCGCTAGAGTCGGCAATTGAGCTTTTTTCCAAATTGACAGGCATAGATGACGAAACACAGGTTCTTCCCTGCATCAACACTAACTTCACATACCATATTAGCGCGCTTTTAGAAAATGGACTTATTATTACAGGCCAGTCTCAAATATCTCATCCATCAGAACCAGCACCGGTGACTAGAGATGTACCCGAAGCACACTGTAAGGAAAGTAAAATAAACCAAAATATGTTTAATGTGCCGGGTTTGGATGGTTTGTCTTTGGACATGCCAATATCTTCGGTAGTGTCTACTACCGAGTTTCCACAAACGCAAACACCAGACTCGGTCTGGTCTCAATCTGAAGATGAAGAAGAGTCTGGAAATTTTCCCCAATACACCCATCCTGAGTTGAAAAAGTCACAACTTCATTTCAGTAAATCAGAAAATATTGAGCCCTTGCTCTCCCCCATCAAGCGTATATTTTACGTATCTCCCTATGGCCAGGAAGTATGCCCTACAGCTCATAGTAGAGTGATTTCTACCATTACGAATACTGAGGTCTTGGTATACTCAATTGGATCACTTATGACCAGTATTGTTCCAGTGATTATCCTTAAAGGAATAGGCAAGGCAATTGCAACATCCATCCAGTCGGAAAATGGTAAACTGAAAAAGAAGATTTTAATGTTGAATGGTGAGCCTGATCGCGAAACTTTTGGCATGTCTGCAATAGACTTTGCCAGAGTTATAGTAGAGCTGGCCACTTACTCACTAGAACTGGCTCTGATCGGCTCAAGCAACGTTGAATGGTCCGATTACATTACACATTTGGTGTATATGAAAGAGCCTAAAATTTCAGTGGATACTCAGGGGTTTGCACACCATGGAATCAAGTGCTTAGAAGTAGAACGCGTTCCTGGGAAGGACTTGTTTAATTTAGAAGCTCTTGGGTCTACACTTCGCTCAATTGCAAATGACAATTAGAAAAATTGTAAAGATAAAAGCATATGATTATATTGCGTGGTTTTGTAGAAGCATCAATGTCTATGTATTTGTTGACTATGTATATCAGTAATAAAATTATCAATCATACCAGACCTTAATTAACTCTTCTGATACTGCTGAGGGGGTCAAAACGCCTAGGTCAGTAATCAATGCTGTTATATATTCGTGTGGCGTAAAGTCAACTAAGTGCATTTTGAGTAAACTTTGATCACGCTCTTCTTCACTATGTCCTTCATCTATGAACTGATTCATTTCTAAGGGCAAGTCATTAGGTGATAATGGAAATAATCTAACAAACTTGTGTGACTCTGTAACCACGTAGAATGGCTTGTTGTTTGTCTTTGCCAAACAACCAATTTGATAAGAGCCAATATGATTAATAATTCCACCGCTTTCGGCCACACCCTCAGCACCAACCACGATTTTATCAACTTTGTGAATGACATATCCTACTGCATTATCAACAATAACCTCTACTGGGATGCCTGCGTCACGAAGAATTTTTGCCATATGAAATCCTTGCCCAGTGGGTCTTGCTTCAGTGACAATTACTCTGAACCTAAGCAACTTCTCGGACCGAGCTTTTAACAAAAGCTGATGAACTACACGCGAGTATGCATGGACAAGAATAGTGTCGTCGTCCTTTATAAATGATACACCAAACTGTGCCAGTTTGTCTCTCGATTCTTTTGCTCTTTGCACAAATAGCTCACCATTCTCTACTAAATTCTTCTTGCATGATTCCCAATCAGCATACAAATTGGTATTTCTCAAAACGAATCTCATAAACAAATCACAACCCGCTGAAAGAGATATAGCATTGGGAATTGATGATTTAAGTGTGCTTATATTAGATTTGACCAAATTAATCAACTCCGATGACGTGGAGGGTTGTTTAATCCTCAACATAGTCACAAGGGACTCAATAGCCGCAATCGGCATGGTCATGTCTTTGTCCTCCTCTAAGAACTTGAGGTAGGTGTTTGTGATATCGAATGTTTCGCTCGACATTGCTAAAGAGGTCTTATCTAAACTAAGTCATCAAATCATTTGGTTATACTAGTATTTTGTCAAAGTAGCAAATTACGGTTAAATCGATGCCATCACATGACTTACACACAGATCCGAGGGTATAATCAAAGGATTTTCTTTAAGCGATGAAGTACTAATCAATGAAGTTCAGCGTGGTAAGCAGCAACAATGGGCGAGGAAGAAGATAAGAATAGTCAGTTGTTTGTGGAGGAAGATGAGGATATGCACTCCTCCGACTCAGAAAATCAGTTCTCTATTGAGAAAGCGGCAGCCGCACTGAAGACTCTGATGCCAAAGACGATTGACGACAACGATCCGATTGTTGAATCTATTCCTATTGTAATTAATGAGTTGCCTGATAGATCGAGACAGTCATTGCATATTTTGCAATACCCAGGAAGACCCAGATCGCGTCCTTTGAATGAAGGAGCTTACAAGGCATCAGTAAAACCAGAGTCTACATATTTGGGAGTTAAGTTGCCATTAGATACTAGCAAATTTTTCAATGTATCAAAAACTGAAGAGTGGGGTGAAGGAATTGTTGAACAGGAACTTCTGGGAGTTTTGAACACATCCGATGGCAGCCTCTATGTAGGCCAAATTGTTAACCATAACGGATCAAAAAAATTAGTTTTGCTTCCTGTTGATAGTACAACCCAATTAAGACCGGCTTTCGGATATTTGGATGCTATCGACTCTGCAAATCAGTCCCAATATCGAGCAGAGGCTGCAGAACAGAAGAAACAAACAAATGTACAAATTTTACAAACTTCTGCCAAGTCGGGATCCCAGATCACCAACAGTGAGGGATTTGGAAATGTTCTTGGTGAGGCTTTAAAGCATGTTAAAAAGTTTGATGAAGAAGAATGGTCCAATTTGCGGTGGAAAACCGCTCAAGATGAGGCCACCAAAAATTTAAAGGCCAAATTAACAGATTGTTCCAATACGAAGACTTTGCACACTCAAACAACAATGGACCAATATATAGATCAGCTCTCTAAATTCTAAAAAGAAGAGAGTTAAACAACGTTTAATGAATATTAATGTATAAATGTATTATTGTATATCTCCAGATTATCTCACGTGATTGCATCGCATAATGAAAATGTCATTACAAGTTGCAAGAAAGACATTTTGAGGGTATCCCATTAACAATAGAATGAACGAAGACGATGGCTTATTGCTCAACTTCACTGTGCCAAGTGTAAATGACGATTCGAGTAAACAAAGAAGGCCTGTTTCAAAAGTGACTGGAGGGAAATGGAAAGATCGCCGCAAGCAGCAGCTTGAATTACAAGGCAGGGGTAGAAGTCAAAAGGCTACTTCTGGAAGCAATAACACGTTAATTCAGAATCTGAGATTAAACGACAACAGCAAACCGAAACCAAAGAATGATTCTGGTGCAAAGAGACCAGTATATGAGGCAAGCGGGTTGGGACCTACTGCTAAAAAGATCAAGTTTGAGGAGTCAAGAGGCCAGTTTGGAGGTAAGAATAGCTCGTACATTTCTTCTTTGTTTACTTCTAACGAGAAGAGCTCGCAGTTACAGCCCACCAATCAAGCAGAAGACAAAACTTATTTACCATCGAATGCTCCGTTAATGGATGCTACTTCCTTTGACGGATTGGGGTTGAATGAAAAGTTGTCTACGCATTTGAACGAAACGCTTAGATTTAAAAATCCTACCAAAGTACAAAGAACAGTTATCCCTAAAATGCTTTTGAATCAAAGAGATTTGTTTGTTAAGGCACAGACTGGCTCTGGTAAAACATTATCATTTCTTTTACCCATTTTCCATAAGTTAATGATGGAGAATGCCAACAAAATCACACGCGACTCGGGATTATTCGCAATTATTCTTGCTCCCACTAGAGAGTTAGCCACCCAAATTTATGGCGTTATGGAGACTTTAACTAGGTGTTACCACCATATTGTTCCTGGTATTGTAATTGGTGGTGAGAAGAAAAAGTCCGAAAAGGCTAGACTTAGAAAAGGTGTTAACATCTTAGTTGGAACTCCAGGAAGACTTGCTGATCATATGGAAAATACCACGTCGTTAGATATTAGTCAGTTGCGTTGGTTAATTTTGGATGAGGGTGACAAATTAGTTGAATTGGGATTTGAGGAAACAATCACAAAGATTACTGATAAAATCACTCAAACATCCCAAATATCCAGCACTATTGACAAATGGCAGGGATTGCCTGAAAAGAGAGTCAATATTTTGTGTTCTGCGACCATTCAAAACAATGTTGAAAAATTGGGAAGTATTATTTTGAAAAATCCTGAAATGATTAATGTTGATTCAAAAGATGTCGTAGGAACTGTTTCTTTTGGCGAAGAAGGCTTAGTCACAGGACAGCAAAATGCAACAGCCCCCGATCAATTGATTCAAGAGGTTGTGGTTATTCCCCCAAAATTGAGATTGGTAACACTAAGTGCCATGTTAAAAAACCTTACAAAGAATGCAGATGATTCCGGAACGAGAACAATTGTATTCTTCTCATGTTCAGACTCTGTTAACTTCCACTTTGACGTTTTCACTAGAAATGGCGACCGTTTTCAAAAAAGAAAAAATGAAGAAACTGGTAAAATCGAAGAAACCGTGGTTTCTTTTAACAAGTATGATGATAATGATGATGATAGCATTAAGGGTGAAGATTTAGGGTATTTAACAGCACCAATTATTGGGTCTGGCACAACTGTGTTCAAATTACACGGTTCTTTATCGCAGCAAACCCGTGCTTCAACACTCAACTCTTTCATCAAGAATACATCAAAGCATTCAATTTTATTCTGTACTGATGTTGCCTCTCGTGGTTTGGACATGCCGAATATTTCAAGTGTTATTGAGTACGATCCTCCATTTACAATCGATGATCATTTGCACAGAATTGGTAGGTCAGCAAGAGTTGGAAAAGAAGGTAAAGCTACGTTGTTTTTATTACCAGGTAATGAAGAGGGCTATGTAGATGGAAAGCTTAAAATCGTGCATCCTAAAACAGGAAGTTTGAGAGTCGTGAAGTACGACAGTCTTCTTCAACAAGGTTTTGCTGATAATACCGAGTCTGAAACATTGAAAAAGTCCAATAAAGTGGATCCTAAAATGAAGGATGGGAAATGGGATATACATGCCACGACATGGCACTTGGACGTTGAAAGATGGCTCTTGGAAGATACTTCAGCTCATGACAAGGCCGTTCAGGCGTTTACCTCGCATATTAGAGCCTACACGACGCATTTATCTTCAGAAAGAACATTCTTTAATGTCAAATTATTGCATTTAGGACATTTGGCAAAGAGTTTTGGTTTAAGAGAAACACCAAAAAAATTGGGCAAGTCTATTGGATCCGAAAGTGCACAAGATGCTATTGGTTCAAGACCTAAGAAAGAAGACCCTAGGAAGAAAATGCTTAGGATGGCTAAAATGGCTCTTAAGTCAAACTCTAGCGAGTTCAATTATTAATAGACATTTATACACTTTTTTTAAAAATAAAATTATCACTTCAAGCAATGTTGGCTACTTTGGTTTTCAAAATGTGCTTCTTTGAACCCAGGTACATTCCAAAGTCCGTGGTTTTCTCCAAGGGTGTATCCCAAATTACGCTTGGAATAATAATCCCCCATCAAGGAGATATTTTCGAGAACGTCATCCAAAAGAATAGCCTTGCCCACAGATATTCCCTCGTTTAATCCAGAATGCCTGAGATTGACAATATGTATATGGAAATGATAATAGGAAGGCTGGTAATGAATAAAGATCCTCAATTCATCTTGAGGAACTGGGTATTTTTCACTAGCAACCCGTCTTATTGTTCGCTGCAAATTATCAAGCCATTTCCAATGAGAGCTGTTCAAGTCTCTAACAGATGATATATCCGTTCGATTCACAATGCAACACAAATACAATGCGTCCATATTAACCGTATCCCATTTCATATCTGGTAGTAACACGAATCCATCCTCTGGATCTTGTTCCTGATAAACAATTGACTCCGACTCTTTTCCTTCAAAGAGAATATTGTAAACCCACTTTAAACGGTCACCTTTCATCGATTCAATGTAGGGAACCACAAATTTCTTGTACATCTCAGGTGTTTCAACAACATAGTGAAATTTCTGAGTTGAATACTTCCTAATGTGAGTTTTTGTAGCCGGATAAATCACATTAACCTTAGCTCCTGGTGTATTTGGAAGACTTTGAAAAATCTCCGCATTTGACCAGTAGTAAACGTCATTACGGTTGATCAACGATAATTTTTCAATAGTGTGATCGATACAAAAATCTCCACTCCATGTAAATGGCGCTTTTTCAAGAGTCACAATAGCGTCCTCTTCATTGATTGTCCCCAATAGTACAACTAGCTTTATCTGAGGGTCATTCTTCAACACGCGCTTGAGCTGAAACTTGTGGATTAAATCCGAAACACTGTACATAGTATCGTAATTGGAATTTTTTCTAGTTGTACAAGAAAGCTGATAGTTGAGATAACAAGCCAAATTAAGATTATTTTCAAGAAACTGTTTGATTCAACGAAACTGTTTATGAGCACCTTTGAAAGTGAAAAAAACTACACCCTTGGCTATTGACCAAATTGAAATGAGATTGTTTTTAGTAGGAGATAGTAAGACTGATTGGTTAAAGCGAAAAGTCTTGTGTCGTAACTAGCTGTTATAGAACTCTGTAACATTTTATATTAATTTATCACATTGAATTTGCATCAACTACAAAAGGCTGCTATCGCGCAATCATTCACAAGTTATTGATGTTAAGCTCTTGGGCATCCTGTTGTTAACAACAATCGGTTATTTTGCTTCACTTGGTTTCTAAATTAGCCATTTTTTTATTGTAATACTTAAAAAGCCTAAAAATGGGAGGTGTATACGCTTAAAACCTTGGCCTTGATTCGCAGTTCACAATGAATATACTTTGCAAATAATCAGGATTACCCGTTGCTAATATTACCTTTTTTAGCAAAGGTAATTCTGTCACACTTGTTTCTGAGTTTATAGTTTAACAATTTACTTTGTTTTACATCACAATGTTTAATGAAGCTAGTTTTGGTGCACCCTTTGGGTTATATACTACAGAAGCAGGGTCTTCTTGGCTCTTCAATTTATGGTTCAAAAGGATTTCTTAAAGGAATGCGGTTATATCTATGAAGTTTAAATTATTATACAATTTCCAGTTTACTAAACTTAGACTATTGTTGATTACTAGACTTTCTAGTTTTGGTTAGTATACATTTTCAGCTTCAGCAATTTTAGATTATTACGCAATTCTATTCATACACTTGCCAACTTGTAAACCAGTTATTTAACTCTAGATAAATTGAGCAATTTTCATTCTATATGCGATATGGCCTTACTGAGCCCAAACTAGCCAATTCTTTCTTATATTGAGTTCCCAAGGTGATGCTATTGGAATTTTCACCCTAAACTATAATTTTCATAAATGCTTGACAGGTGACGTACATTTGTATAAGATGGTACAGGTAGGCTGTATAAAATAATGGGCTTATTGCATCATTAGTATTAGTGTAGGACTGGATTAAATAAAGCTTGTATATATTAAGTATTCAGTTCATATAGTTCTTTTGGCCATGTTTTTTGACTAAATATTTTAATCATATTTTGCATCTGCATTATTATGTTTGTCGTTATTACCTTCATTATTCTTGTCATCTTCTCCATCATCTTCCCCGTCATCTTCCCCGTCATCTTCATTCAAATCAAAACACACCCAACTAGGCCAAGCTACTTCTTCCCTTATGATACTTCTAAGCTGGTCAATCAAGAATTTTTCCACTTTTCCTACGTTTCGTAACACGTTGTTTTCAACTTCGCCAATTTCCGATTCTATGCGTACCTTCTTAATAATGTCAATTCTCTCGCGGAGGCTTGAGCCCGCAATATAGTCTACAAAGTTACCCCCCGAAACTGGTGTAGACATTAATACAGTCTCCGAGTGTTGCAAATTTGTCGAGGTGAAATAATCAACGTTTACATCGTCAATATCGCACAAAAAAGAAAAGAATATCGTGTTTTTTAGATATGCAATTGCAGCAATAGAATGAATAACCAAATCAGTAATGTGCAACTTTATCGGCAATGATATGAAGTTAGGCGATGGGTAGTTAACAAGAAGGTTCACGGTTATTTCAATTTCAAGATTTCCACTGTAATCAATTTCCACAACAAACTGTATATCATTTTCATCTTTGAATGGCGACTTATGCTGAACAGAGATACTTTTATTTTTCAGCTCATGTTCCGTAGCAGATCGATTTTTCAACAGCAAAGAGTCCATTCGACGCGATTTCAGACTAAGTCTTTCAGCAGGGGTTTCTGGACCGCTTGTGGCGCTATTGGGACCTAACCCAATTATATTATTCATATTATAGTTGTGCACATAATTGAGTGTATTGTTGCCCATTATTAATGAAATCGAATCCAGTGCTGTTCTTAGTCGCTCTAGCTGTGGCATTGCAGACTTTGTAGATATAGAGGGTTGAGCCTGATTCTCGTTTAGTGCCGATAAATCTTCCTCATCTGGTTTATTTTCAGTTAGACCTAATGAGTCCATATCCTCTTCACTTTCTTCACCTTCCTGCTCTCCATTATACCCAGGATCAGTTGAAGACTCGGAGTTGTCATCATCTTCTTCATAGAAATCATCAAGAGGATCACCAATGTGCCGGATAGTGATTTCCGGAGCTTTTTCTCCAAGACTAAAGTTTGTCACAGAAAGATTATCAATATATGATGGAAGCGATATACTTTTAAACTGAGAGTCAAGGAATTGACGAATCGAGTCATTTATAGAATTATCAGCAGTGAGCTGCTCCCAATTAACATCAAATGACATACTGAGGGTTTCAGTTGGTTTTTAAGGTCGATTTTTTCCTTACTTCAATCAGTTGAACGTGACTTCTGAGGTTTAGTATGCGATTAACCAGATATGGAGAATAGATGTATATAATGAAACAAGACCTGAGTATAAAGAGCTAAATTTTAAGATCTGTAGCAGGTTCTTTTTGTGTAGGTTTCAATTGTAAATCATTTGCTTTATAAGATTTATTCATTCTCCTCAATTGGGTACAACGTTCAGCTAGGTACAGTCATCTTGCTTTATATTCATATATGGAGGTTTCTTCACGTACAGAGCTAAAAAGCATTATAAAAGTATTTATTTATTTTACTTTTGAAAGTAAGAATAGCATGGTACGACAAAATAAAGACCATAGGATTTATACAATGTTTTGTATATGCAACTAATGCTTATATTCTTTTTTACCTGTTTTTAATTAAATCTTTGTTTCTTTTCATATCTATGAGAACTAGGTTATTATGTGGTTGAGCTCTGAAATACTGATAGTTTTTTGAATAATACTATTATTGAGAAGCAAATAGTGGTCAACCGCGAAAAACACAAGTCTTTTGACTATTTTTTTATCATTAAATATGCATTATTAGGAAAGCTAAATATATTTCAGAATACACACCACAAGAATAAGAATATTACAGAGTCTCTATCGATAATATGTATAGATATATATATATCTTGAGTCAAATGATGTTTTAGTGAAGAACTGTTAAAAAATGTACTGCCTAAGTATGGTTTCAGTGTGGTGACTGTAAATTTTGTTTAATATACAAAAGTCATAATTAAAATGTTTGTATGTAAGATTAATTAATATAATTATTATGCATATATATATGAATAATATTCTACATACTATTCAAACATATATAAATAAATAACTTAAATAACACTTAGAGCCTATTTATTATATGATTTTTATATTGAATCTCAAAACAACATCAATAAAAATAAATTAATAAAAAAAAGTTTAATATATGTAAAAATATATCACTGTCTCGACTGCAAATTGTTGCTATGCTAATTACTTGGCTATTTCAGTATATTTCATAAAATTTAACATAAATTTATTGGCAAAAATGGATTCAATATTAGTCTATATCCAAAAATCCTGTTAAAATTAAACGGTGCTATGATTCGATTTACCAAGCATACTTTGCCTTACCAATTTTTTTACAATTCGGGGTAAACACTTTTATAGAGATTAATTTTATATTTTTTTTACAAAAAAGTTCAATAGTTGTAACTATGTCTAAATTTTACTTTATATTATGGCAATATTAAAATACACACAACACTTAACCACCGCATTGAAGATCAAGTCAAATACTGCGTCTAATTGCAACAGTATCTGGTTGGGTAAAACAAATAAAAAGCTATCTGGTAAAATTTATATCACGTGAATATCATGCTTCAAGTTAACATCTCGACCAACCAGTAAAAATTGAAGAATTGACAATACACCAAGTAAGTCATAGTCCTCCAGCATGTCTAAGTTCATCTTGCCTCAAACATTGAAGGAATTAAGATTCCACTTATCGCAAACCGGTGAGGCCTCTGTGCCTTTAAGAAAGTTTTTAACCAACAACTACCAGTCATTAAAAACTCAGTCAAAACATAGATTGCCCATTTTGGTAAGGGAGAGCTACGGTGTGCCACCCAGCTTAACTGCAAGATTTGAAAAGGGTAAGGAAATCAAGAATAATTTAGAAGGATTAGACGAGCCAGGAATTGCTAAAGCATTGCAAGATTTGTTGAAAAACTAGATGTTTTGTATAATAAGAGGATGAAATAATATAAAAATGTCCTAAATGGATCCCAATATTTCTTAAAGGAAACTGAAAACCAAAACAGATATCTGAATAGAAAATATGTGGCACTATGCTTTCATATTGAAAGATTGCATCAAATACAATTTTAAATACACACTGGTTTGAGATGCAAAATCTTTTTGTAGCGCATTGCAATTTTAATAAAAATGTAAATTTAAATTAAATTATTGATGTAAATAATGATGTAAATAATGGTGTAAAAATGGTATAAATATTGGTTTAATAATGATGTGTTTGTAGCACAAGTCATAATAAACCAATATCAATTTTACAGTATTAAATACGTTCATCACATTTGTGATTCATTGCAATAAACAAACTTGAATTGTATTCCTATTAAATCTGAATCAAAATTGCCATATTGACACATAAATTTGTAAATAGCATTTACTATAACTTGTTTTCCCTACCAAATTGAAATATTCCCCAACCAAGGCTTCCAGAACCAGAGTTGTATACTTCTTTCACTGGCTCACTATTTTCATCGGTGGCACCTGCAGCTACGACTATGGGCAAAAAATGTTCCAAAGTCGGGTGAGCAGCATAGAGTAGTCTGCTATTTTGAACCTTTATTTTCTCGAGCTGTTCTAAAAGGTTTTCGGACTCTGAGGTAAGTGTCTTGGTTAACAACCTGTTGAACGGCTCCACATATGGCAAGTTTACACCTGGATTATTAAACATTATTCCGATATCGTGTAAATTATGCACAGTCATACCCGAGAATATTACTAACCCACGTAAATACTTTTGTTGCAGTTTGTCCCACACAAGATTTGACCTAAAGTGGTTTAAGACCCGACCTAACCGATAGTGTGATGCAAAATCCTCTTCATCTGCTGTAAGTGATACTTGTATTACTGCTGTATGAGGCAAATCCCACTCTGAGTCTTTTGGTGGCATTTCTAAAGGAGATTTTGCAGAAGTGTCACTTCCAAAAGCCACCTTAAGTGGAACCCAAACACCGTGATCAAGGCCACGTTTAGTCAATTTAGACTGAAATCCGCTACTCACAAGGCGGTCTTTTACCTGTTTAGCAATAATTTCGGAGCCCTTGCTGCGAAACTTTTCCTGGTACATATGTTTTGGAAACCCCATGAAATCATAAATTAACTCATTCTCACCATCGGACTTCGATGGTACCAGTACTTCAACCAAATTCAGTGCTGAAGACTGCCAGTGGGCCGAAACAACCAAAATATAATCGGGCTTCCACTTGTACTTAATATTATTCCCTATTTCCCGTATAGTATCCCAAGCGCCAGCATCACCCATAGGATCATCTCTATACATAAAAGTAGGCCCGCCATGGCTGAAAAAGTATGAAGCCAACGGCATTTCATTCTTGATGGTTTTAGCAGCTAACATATTCACAATGTAAATAACTATGCACAAGAATAAACCAACCTTAAAGTAAAGTCGCATTATTGAAATAGGCTACATTACAAAACCAGAATATATATAGTATATATTTTGCTTATTTGTTTGTTTGCTTATTACTAGTAGCTTTAGTAATGATAATCTAAGCAATTTTTTATACAGGAAATATAGCATTGTCGGACAGATTGTCACATAATGACAAATAGTGTTAGTAATTTTACCTCATATCTCGTCAGCTTTCCATTAAAGACTGAGAATCTTTCAAAAGTCTCAAATCTGTTACTTGGTTCGATAAAACTAAGCCTAAATGCTGTTTCAACATACCTACTGAATCTTTACCATTAGTTGTTAATTGTTCCAATTGTGGCTCAAATTTATGGATTTTTTTTAATAAAACCACTTTTGAAAAATCGGCAATTTGAGCCAATGTTAAAAAAGTCTTTTAGATGATATAATTAATCATTAATATCATCCTCTATTAATACAACTTTTCTATATGGCGCTTATTTTTTTTAAAAAAAAGCTTTTTAGTCTCTTCCTCACTTCTGATCTGATTGTTTCAGCCACTCCCCCACCGTCACCAAAACAATCGAATTCGGCTATTTTGTATGCAGGGTTCACAAAGTTTCTTGAGGGCATCAATTGAAACAAAGCAAACAACAATAAGGTGATAGAAGTAGTTCTTGAGACTTACAAACGGTTGAAAACAGCCATTTTATATCCCGAAACGAGGATCAATGGTTAACATCTTCTCTAAAGTGAGTAGCTTTTACTGTAATTATAGCGAGATTACTAACAAAATATTTGCAATAGCGGAGAACAGACTCCTATCAGGGGTTCGCAAAGTATCAAAATGAGATTAACCGGTATCAACTGCAAAGCCAAATTCAACAAGCAGATGCAGAAAGAGCACAATCAATGAGTAGAGGTGCGGGAATGGCAGCATTGGCAGCATTAAGAATTCACTCACAACAAGAAGAGTCACCGCAACAGAGCCAGCCCCGACGCGTTCAACAATCAAGAGTTCCATCATATGGACGCTCTAATTCGCTTCTGTCGAATAGTGGACGTACGGCGTCACTTAGGACTTATACATACAATCCCAAACCATCGTATGTTGCGGGTCTGGGCACTCGCTCCAATAGTCTTTCATCACTGGCCAGAAGGTATAATAGCATGAGCAGTGCTAGTAATACTTATCAAAACACCAGGCTGAACTCTTTGCTGTCACGACAGCTGCAGAAACTGCCCCAGCAGCGAAAACAGCTGTTTGTGAGAAAACTGGTGCCTAGAATTGATGAAAGCGAGCAAGACGACGAAGTTTATGAAGAGGATGTGGTGATAACCACTAAAACTACCAAAGTTACTGATTCTCAAGGAAGAACGCAATCTATCACTACGGAAATAATGAAGCAACTTCCAGATGGGTCTAATATCATAGAAACCACTACCAAGAATATTTCGCGCATCACTTCAAGAGCGAACTCAAGAACAAATTCTCTCACTTCGGGCAATATGAGAAATGGATCTATGCTATCCAATAACAACTCTAACCACATCAATTTAGACAAGATTGAGGAAGACCTTCAGGATTTTGAGTACAACTATGAAGCTGATAATAATCACTTGGATGATTCTCATCATGAAAAATTGATCCTAAATAACTCAAGAGAAAATGAAAGTCGCTCATACTCAGCGGGAAACTTTTTGCCTCCTTCTCCTGAACGATTTAATTATCACGAACCAAGAGTAAACTCGATTTCGAGCCTGGGAAATAACAAGCCATCTGATTCACGGCTAAACTCTATTTCAAGCCTGGGAAATAACAAGTTATTCGAACCACGCTCAAACTCTATATCTCTGGGAAATACTAAATCATCTGAGCAGAAACCATTGAGATCAATTTTGAAACATACCAAAAGGCCAGTGTTTGAAGAAGCAGACGAATCTATGGAGTATAAAGATGCAGTTGAAACAATTAGTTCGCCGGAACTTTCCCCTGTTTCTCATCCTTACAAACACTTACAATCCGCTAGCGGGCCACCAAATACTGGAATTCCCTCAATTGCTATATCTCATGCAGATTCCACCATAAAAAAGACTCTTAATGATGCAGTTTCTCCTCTGTCTACCGCGAAATCAAAGTTTTCAAATGAGGCGCGGTCAAATTCTTCAATTAACTCACCACCAAGCTCGATCAAATTTGATGATCGAGTAGAAACAATTCCAATTTACAACACTCGGTACGAAAAACCAAAATACAGCACTACGCCAAGTCAAATTCCGCAAACTGTTCATAAAGTAGATGATGATTTCTATGCTGCTGCATTGCGTGCTGCTTACAAGAAAGTATATGGCGACAGAGATCCGGAAGACGTCAATACACCAACAATATCACAAATTCAAGCTGATACGTCTACTATTAACAAACCAGTCATACAACTGCCTTCAACTAGTCCAACTTTGAAAAAAGGAGAGCTTTCCAATAAAGTGAACCCTTCTAGCAATAAGCGCAATGCGAAATTGGAGGAGTTAAATGGTGTGGATTCAACATTCAAGTATAAGAGTCATCATAAGGATTTTTCGGTACGTTCACTAAGAGATCCTGCTCCTAAACAAACATCTCGCAAACAAAGGGCAAAAGAAGAATCAAAAATTATAAAAGAAGAAGAAGAGCAGCTAAAAACTTTGGAAAAAGAGGCTGCATTGGCCGAGAAACGGGCTAAGAAAGACTTGCGAGAAGAAGAAAAGTTGGCAAAGAAGGAAGAGAAGAAACATATGAAAAAGAAAATATTCGGTCTCTTTAGAAAACTGTCTGTGGAAAGTCATTCAATAGCATCTGTAAGCGACCGAGGATCTGAAATTGATGCTGAATTGCGTTCTACTGTTGAATCCACTGACACTCTGGCAGTTATTAAAGACTCACGAAAAGAAGAAATTCATGCCATGCCGAATGATGAACATCAACATTATAAGAACACTACATCTAGAACACATGCAGTAAACCATAGTCCCAAAGAGTCAGCAACTAAGCCGGATGCATCAACTCCAGTAATTGACTTGTTTCCAACCTCAAATAATGCACATATAACATCAGGTGGTGATAGTTTTGCAAATTCCCAAAACTCTTCTACTGCATCTAACAACAATGGAATAGTCGATTATTCTATTGATTGTATTCCAGAAAGCTCACAGATTCCTGATATAGTGCATAATGACAAAAAGCCACATATTCTCTCTACTTCTCAGGAATCAAAAAATTCTATGGTACCATTATCTCCAACTAAACTTCGTTCAGGGAATTTACAAATGAAGCACGAACCCTTATGTTTGAAAGATGAAAGTGAGTTTTCTTCAAAACACATTAATAGCAACACTAGAGCAAAAGATAACTTTTCAGTTCCTGAAAGTATAAACCTCACTACCACGGATCGACTTCCTCAGCTGCAAATGCAAGCCAACATTCCAACTACTGGTACTTCAAAGATTCATGATGCTAGTATTAATGACGAGAAACTGTCATTACAATCTACTGATAAAATTCCTAGTAATGTACAAAAAAGAAGTGATAATAAAACGCATTACATCCCACAAATTTCCAGTATTGAAAATGTTGATGTCGAAAACCAACAGGGAAACGATGCTGCAATTTTCACAAATACAGGAGTTCCATCTGCCAACTTTTCTCCTAACAACATTCAGAGTGTGAATAAGGTTCCAATCTCTAACAAAGTTCCGGTTACTGCTTCTCCATATCCTGATAGTAAAGAAAAGGGAAGCAAAATAAAAGTTTCCGGCAACACACCGGTACATTCTATTGAGTCCTTTCATGGTGACGTGCAAATGAATAGAAGTGTCTTGGTTCCTGACAGCGTACAAATGAAAACCAGTGACTTAGTTCCTGGCAACATTCAAATGAACAAAGGTAATTTGGCTCCTGACAATGTAAAAGTGAATACTGACGATTTGATTCCTGATAACGTACAGATGGACACCAATGATTTGATTCCTGAT